>WAAB01005664.1:102665-136469 GCA_013389865.1 Piaya cayana | reverse complement strand
AGGATGCTGTTGACCACCTGGGCGTACTGACAGCTCATATTCAGCTGGTTATGGATCAACACCTCCAGGTCTTTTTTGCTGGGCAGATTTCCAGCCATTCTTTCCCAAGCCTGTAGCATTTCATGGGGTTGTTGTGGACCAGGTGCAGGACAAAACACTTGGCCTTTTTCAGTCTCATACAATTGGCCTGAACCTATCGATCCAGCCTGTCCAAATCCCTCTGCAGAGACATCTTTCCATCCCTCAAGCTTCTCTTCCCACCTGGCTTGGTGTCATCACCGCCAGCAAACATACTGAGGGTGCATTTGATCGCTTCAGCCAAATCATTGACAAAGATATTAAACAGAACTGGCCCCAGTACTGAGCCCTGGGTTACACCACTTGTTACAGGTCACCATTTACCACAACTCTTTGGGCCTGGCCATCCCGCCAGTTTATTCCCTAGCGAACAGTAAACCCATCTAAGCTATAAGCAACTAGTTTTTCCATGAGAATGCTATGGGAAACAGTGCTAAAGGCTTTAGTAACGTCGAGGTATACAACATCCACAGCCCTTCCCTCATCCACTTGCCATAGAAGGAGATCAGATTGGTCAAGTAGGACCTGTCTTTCATGAACTCATCTGGTTGTCCTATACATGCTGCATGATTGCACTCAAGACCATCTGCTCCACAACCTTCCCTGGCGCTGAGGTCAGACTGACAGGCCTGTAGTTCCCTGGATCCTCCTTCCAGGGTTTCACTCAGGTCAAGAGCTGACAAAGCATTGCTGCTTGCTTAAGTAACATAAAACCATGATGAGTAACAAAGATCCAAAGCTTAGGAATTTGCTGAGATTTTCCCTTGACTCAGGATTATGCAGGAACACTTTAAATACTTGTATTATATCTGTTTTTTTCCTTGACTTTTCTGAATAGCTCAAAACAAGAATTTCAGAGTAATAAAACAATAGAAGCATATCTTTGTTTTGTTTTGTGCTGTTAGCAAGTAAATCTTACTATGGATTAAGGAGAAACCCTTGAAATCCAATAGTCATTTTCGGACTAATGATGGCAAGGAAACTGTCTACAATGAAGGTATAATGTCAATGAAACAGAACATTGTCAAAGGATAATGGGCTCCTGCTGCTAGATATATGCTTAATCCAGTGATTTTATTCCTATTATACAACATGATTAAAAATAAATTAAATATAATGGGCTAAGGGGTAGTAGTGATTTAGAGACACAATTGCGCATTGTTCTTACATAGCAAAGCTGCCCTCTTACAGGCTACAGAGTAAATTGTCTTTGAGCTTCAGCCAGTCAGGAGCCAGGACTGGGAAGGAATGCTTTAAAAAGTGCACTACTGCACTTTTATGAATCAAATAGTTCCAGCTTAGCTGAAATTCTTCTCTGTGGTTTTTATTAGCAAATTAAGATCAACCATGCAGCAATCTCCTTGGATGACAAGCTCATTTAGGCATAATGAGGGAATTATTGACAGTTATCAAATTACACAAACGTTTCATTTAAAATAGGCCATATTTATCTAAGGTACTTGTTTAGCTTTAGTGAGCTGGACTTGGGAAATTGGAGTTCTGGCTTAGGCTCAATTATTTCCTGCGTAATTCTGAACTGATGCTTTATGGGTCTGAGATATATGCACTTGCTTTGCCTGCGCAGAGTAAATGGGCCCGAGCATAATGAATGTAAAGCATTGCAGTGTTTACTACCAAGCAAAGTCTAAAATGAAAAACAACCCTCTAAGATGTTGCAGCAAATACAAATACCAAGTTTCATTTGCAAACCAAGATATGGTTCATGCATTTAATTTCATTTGTTCGGTAGAGAGAATGGAGTGGGGAAGGTGTTAACATATTGTGTTTTCCTTCTCTACCCTTTGAGACCTGTTTAGAAGCCTGTTTAAAGTTTAGCCCTTCAGTACACTTTCTTCTTGTTATGATATCCTAATGTGATGGAGAAAATTCCAGAAATGTACCATACAGTAATATATATTTACTGTTGTGTTGTAATAGATTACAGAAGAAAGTTTCACATCTTCGACAGGATGGCCTGGCTCAGAGAGCTAAAGCTGCTGAAGGCTTTCACCTACAGGCTGCTGGTAAAATTCCAGCCCAGTCAGCAGTTATTGAAAGCTATCACCAGCCAGCAGCCGCTTGGTTTCTGTGAGATGAACTAGTAAGCTGGGATTGCTTAGTATGAAGTAGAAAAGACAGAGGGGAGATGTGATAACCTTTTTTTCAGACACATAAAAATAGCTGCAAAACCAGAAGGGACAAACTGTTCTCCAGCCTCTAGAACTAGTGGACTTTAACTACAGAAAAGAAACATTAAGTTATGGAACAGTGAAATGTGTGGGACAGATCGCCTAGGGAGACAGCAAAGCCTCCATAATTTTTTAATAGAACAGCTAAGGCTGCTGTCTTTCTGGAATGATGTTAGCACAGTCAGTTCTGTCTTGAGACCAACTTTTGAAGTCCCCTGCAGTGGCTGCCTAGAAAAGTCTTTGGCTCGGTCATGAAAAGGCTCCAGCTGACTCACAAGAGCAGTAAGGGTCATCAGCCACCACTGCAGAACATTTGTACATCATCTGTACCTCCGCCTCTTCCTTCAGTCTTTGACTAGGCCTAACAAGTAGTTCTTCAGCTTTTTGTCTCTCCTTAGGGAATTAATAGGTCTGTAGTTGGAGTGTAGCCTTAAATGCTGACCATGGTGATCTATTTTAAGTTAAAACCCATTTGAGAGAGCTCTGTGTGTGAGTTCCTTGCCAGTTACGGCTACCTAGAAGCAGAAGACTGACAATGAGCAAGCAGCATCTGTCATTGTTATAAGCAAGGTCTAAAGCTGCTCAACTTTATAAACAAAATAGAAATGTATATTTCATCCTATCTATGCCTGTATTTGGCTGTCAAGAATACTGTGATCTCTTGAACAATCTGGAGAACCTGGAGCTTTTCCAAGCTCCTGAGCCTGAGTGCTCCATCCTTGTGTCTTGATGAAATCTGGGCACAGAGCAATCTGTTTTCTTTAAGTCCCTTGGTTTCCAAGGGAAAGAAACACACTGGTATGGTCCAGGAGGGAGCTTTGGTTCCATATACACCTGCTGCTCAGCCTGCTGTCACATTAAGGGCCAGGTGAGGATCAATGCAATGCTCTTCCATTCAGGAAATCAGCTTTCCACCCCTAACCTGGAAACACCTCTTCTTGTGTCAGCGGGACAGTCTATGCCTTTTTAGAAATATGGCAGCTTCACTTCTGCCTCAGTAGGAACCATTATCATATTTCCAAATAATTTGCAAAGGCAATACTTCTGGTATTGTTACATAACAGCTGTGCTCTGTGGCATCAATCGCTCCAGCTCTGGACACATTTCACAGACAAATTCTTGCCTTCACAGGGACAGGTTCCTTTTTCAGGTTTTGTAATACATTTGAGACACAGAGTTAAGAGAGGGATTCTAGTTATACTAGCAAATATTTATTAGTAACAAGTCCCTCTAGCTGACACAGAAAGACTGTAGAGATGTTCCTGGCATCATTACTGGTAATTTCCTTTAACTTAAATGAGCTTGGAGGTTAAATAATGTCCTCAGTTGAAATACTGCATGAAACCTCTGTTTCATGCAGTATCTGATCCTAGAGAAAAGGTAAGTAAACACAAAATAATCAGAATTTGGAGATGTCTGTTCAAAACATTTTTCAACAATTACATTTGGTTTTAAAAGGCCCTGCAACACCTTAGAGTGAGAATTCATATTTCTTTGCCAACAGCTGAAATGTTAAGATGAGGTTAAATATATGTGCTGGCATCTTCTTGGGATTTGGCCCGGAGTGGGCTATTCAGGTGGAAGAAGTGTGAAATGGGTTACATAGTCACATGCTTTAGAATGCAAGTGGGTGATGCATATTCAGGCAGACATTTTTTTAAATGTAGTCAGAGATTTCAAATGTCCAGAAAAAATAATAGAGAAGCTGCTCTTGCCACATGCCACCTTTGCAATAAAAGCATTGAGGTTATAAAGCAGCAGGAGGTAGATTTTAGTCCATGTTAAACTGGCGTATGATCTGAAACAAACCAATACGCCTACATCACTGGCTTCTATGTGAGATCCTGCATGAATAGAATTCTGATAACAGAGCAGCAATAAAGCACTCCAGAGACAAACAGCCCTGCTTCCCCACAGGAGACAAAGTGGGTGATTTGAGACCAGTGCGGCACAAATAAAATCACTTTTATTTCCTATTAAATCAATCTTGTTTTCTATTTCTTTTGCAAAACACCTTCTGAAATGTGTTGCTACTTTATTTTTCTGTAAAGTTTATTAAGAGATATGTTAATTATGGAGTGGTTGATATTCAAAATACTTTAAACAACAGTAGAGTAATGCCTAAGATGCAATGCTGTCATTTCCCAGGGTTGGGTGCACCTAAAATGCTACCCTCCCTTACTACCCCTCCTTGTACAGAATTGCTAACCTCAGCAGTGTGAATAAGGCCAGCTAATGGTAAATGAGTTTAAGGTTATGCATACAGTGGATTTACCACTCCAGAATTTGTCTGGAGGATCAGTTTGGTTGAATTCCCCTTTAATGGTTACCCTTGATAGATTACTTGCAGGTAAAGTTATGAAAAAACAAGTGTCTCACATCAGATGGGAACCAGGGAGTCAAAAGCTCAACTGCTGCTGAACTAGCACATGTTCTGAGGCATTTTAGTGCCAGTGCCACTCAGTTCAATTAGCAGTAGCTCAAAATAGATTTCATAGTTGCTGCACTGACAGGCTACATTTTACCTCCAGGTCTCAATGCAGCCACTCTCTGAAGATGGATCTGTGTCTGCTAGAGCAGGAGCTAGAACTGTAAGTCAAACATGCAAGGCCTGTTCCTTATTTAATTTGAAGGCATTTTTTAAAAGCCTCTTTTGCAAAGTTATCTCCAGAATAAAAATGCAGTGTGTGGAAGATACAGAGGTAATGATGCCTGATCTTTTCAGAGATCTCGTTGCTTTATCCCACTGTCGGTCAGCCTAGTTCATGGATCCAAGGGAAGACTCTTGGCCCATGCTAATTGACAAGGGCAGAAATTACAAAGCCACCTGAGTCCCAGGGAAGAGGTCCTATTCCTAGCTGCTACTGTGACCTCAAATGGTCACTGTTCATTTTCTGTGACTTGTTTTTACATAGCAGCACCCCTGGCTTTTTCTGTGGCTGTTTGTTTAGTTGGATCCATTAATGGATGTTGTCATATGTGCAGGAAAGGTAGTAAAGAGAAGTTGAAAATTGTCAGCAATTTTATTTCATGTCTCTTTCAAATCGTTTCTTCTCATACCTGGCTTCTGTTATAGCTGCCCACCAGAACCATTCCTGTAAATACCAGGTGTAGAGGACACAGTCTTCCTTTCCAGGCCTTCTTCCCATTGCAGAAACCGTGCAGGTGGTCATTCTCAGCTGTCTAGCGTAGCCCCACTGTTCTCTGAGACCTGTAGTGAACAGTGGATCTGAAGGGCTGCATGAGCTCTCACTGCTGTGCACATACAGGGCTGTTTCTGCACAGGACTTTGCTGTACGGAGNCTGTAACAGACGCCTATCACAAACGCCTATCCTGTTTCTGCACAGGACTTTGCCGTACGGACCTGGGCAGCCCAGTGCAGGTCTGAGGATGAATATAGAGAGTTAGCAGACAGCTTTACCTGAGTTGGTAAGCCCGGCCTCTTTGCTGGAGTGAAACCCTTCAGGATAATCAGGTCTCTCAGTTGTACCAATACAACCTTCCTTGCTCCATTCCAGAGGCAGAGCTGCTTTAAATAGCTTGCTTAGGAAACCTAACGCTTGGGGACTATTAAAAATGTCAGCAGCTCCCCTGGACTTACAAATGCAAGGAAAGTGCATGGGCAGCCTTGTGGTACCTGTAGGCAAGTATTGATTCTCTCATCACAATGTCAGCACAAAATCTGGTGCACAGACAACATGCGGTTCATGTGAATTCAGTTTTGATATGCTATCTCTAAAAAAGCTCAGGAGAATCAAAAGGGTGGCTGCTTGCAGCTGATTAGGTACAAGGACCTCTATATAATTCTCTGTTTTCCTGCCATTACCTTACTTCTAAAGGAGAGGAAGAGCACTATATTCGTGAATGCTATGTAAAAGCTGTTGCATTTTCACCGAGCGATAGCATGATTTGTCAGAGTTGGGAATGAAAATCTGTTTAGATGGAGTGAATTAGGTCTCAGATGTAATGCTTCTGGTTTGCAGAAGAGAAAGGGGAAGTTCTAAGTGAATATAGGAAACTGCAGCATTATGCGTTGTGAGAGCAATTCTTTCCATCCTTGTAGCTAATGGACTGAACAGAAAGCGAACAATTTGTTTCATGCAATGATTCACCAACTCTCCGGCAGGGTTTCCAATTCGGAGTTCAGTTTCATATTCAGCCCCCTGTTTACTAGTGAAATAGTACTATTATCTGTCTACCTCTTAGATTTAATAAACAGGCAAGGCTCTAGTAGCTGAAAAGAATAAAAGTAACTGTATAAATCCTGGTTGTTTAAGTCTGGAGGGAAGGGAAATTAAGCAAGTGTTATCTTTCCAGTGGGCCATTGGAACACCCCTATAAAAATGAAGTTAGATTCCCCACAAAAATAGATCCAAAAGAAATATGCCAATGGAACTTGATTTTCAATTTCTGTTTAATGTTTTTCCCACACAGGTTTGTGAAGGGAAATCACAAGACATTTTCCATTTGAGTCCACTTGTCAAATTGTCAATTGTAAAGTAGCCAGAACTGCCACAGCTGAATTGGCCACATAAAGCCCTGGTGAAAACGGGATGCTTCTCCCAGAGGCATTTGTTAAATGTGCTAAGCTGCTTTACAAGACAGGACGACATTTTTCTGCCTCTAACCCCGGTTTTATTTTGAACAGAAATCACTTGGACTACAAGGAGTTTCAGTTTTTAATCTGGAAATGTTTGTGAGCTGGCCCTGACTGCATACATTTCTTACTCATGGGATGAGAGTGTTTGAATGAGGGAAAATTTAGGAACAGCCTTCCAGAAGAGTGTAATTAGTCGCTTGTTAATATTGACTACACATTAGTGCTTATCAGGGCTATTTGGAAGGAGATTCTGGACAACTGTATTGTAAAAGGGCAAGTCCTGTCCCAGAGTATAAATTCAGTAGAGCTTTAAAAATCCAGTGAAAATCAATGGGTTGGGTGGAAGAAGGCCATGGCTGTGAAAGCTGCTAATATGGGTAAAAGTCTGCACAGTTGAGGATTTGTGAGTCTTATTTCAAATTACATATATAAAATGTTAAAAAAGGGCTACTTGTTGTAGCCCTTTTCTGCTAGATGGTGATGAGACTGTCACTTTGTGGGAGAATGTGAATCTACCTCTTATGCTTACCACAAACAATGAGTATAAAGTTGATGCTAAAAGTACTTGTAGTCTAAGAGCTGCTTAAATTGATAGTGGCAGAAGCAGTCAATGTGGGTGCTGAAATCTAGGATGTTGTTGAGGAGGTAGGGTGGGCAGCAGAGGGGACGTGCCTTGTTGGGAATCGCACCCCTGAGTGTCTTCAGAGCAAAATATGAGCATGAATTTTGCAGTACTTGTTTTGCATATTGTTCCTTGAGACCCAAAGGGGAAACCTACATAGCAGAGAGAAAGCATCTGCCTTTTGTCTTAGAGATACAGTGGAAATGGGTCAGAAGGTTAGACAAAGACAGCCTGTATTGCTTTGGTAAGTGAGAGACATTTAAGATTATCAATAACAGAAGAGTTGTAGTTACCACATTAAGTTAAAAATGCCCTTTTTGGTAATTTTCTTATAAATGCTAAGCTGTGAGAATTTCTGTCCATGCACAAGAAGAGAATCCTCAGTTTCCATCCCTCAGTGGCACTGGGTTAGAGATGCGTGGTTAACTGCTGAGTCTGTGGGTGATTTTACTGCTGCCCTTTCTGGAAGCAGTACACTGGGCTTGTGTTTGCTGGGCAAGCTAGCAGTATTGGCTCATTGCTGGGATTTATGGTGGTACAATTAATCCACTACCTGTAAAATGGAGAAACACAGCATTCCCTTTGGATTGAAGAAGTGAATATGGGGCAACAGAGGCAATTTTTTACTATGAAGTGATTACTTAAGGATGAAATGAAATGTAACCTCTGAATGCTTTTCTGTGTAAAGTTAGGCTTGGCTAGTTACTGCATACTTAGCATTACTAGATGTCTCTGTTCGGTTGGATGACTCTCTGTGTCTTTCTGACCTTAGCAAGTTCCGGGCGAACCTTGACAATGGCTTGAATTTAAGTGAAATTTGCCATTTTCTTTAGCTGGAATAAATAATATATCTGGAGGATCAGGAGTCTGCCTGAAGAGTTACTCTGCTATGATGATCCTTGACAGTTAGGTAATTGTTTGAGCTAAGAAGTCTAGATTGTGGTGGCCTCAAGGCTATCTTAAACTAAGTCTAGGCAGAATTTGCACAAAGCCAGTGCTGTGACTAAGGAGCTACAGCAGATTTCTCTGGATGCCCTTAAATTCCTGAGTTTTTGATTGGTACTGGGCATAGCATAAGGGAAAAAACCCAACAAACTGGGGAAAAGAATGTTTTCCCTCTGTTGGTAAGCAAGTGCTACAAACAGGAACCTTCCATTTCCAGCACCACCACATTCAAGAGAGGGACCGCTCTGCTTCCAGCTTCCCTGGGATTGTCACTCCTGAAGCTGTGTAGACAGCATTTGTTCCCTGTGATTCCACCTTGTGACCTTATTTTCAGTTGCCTGGAGTGCTACAACAGGCTGAAAGATGACTGGTGTTTTCCTTTCAGAAGATGGCTTCAACTTTGCTACTGCAGGATGGACCTTTACCCCTTGCAGATTGCTGAAAAATGTTTTGTAGTAAGATGACAGACAGTGCATCTACTTTCACACATTTGCCTAAGTGGTTGCAACCTGCACACATCCTTCACTGTTGGACATTGCCCAGTACTGGGGTCTGTTAATCTCTAAACAAAAACTAACCTATTCTAATCTTTTTAGAAGATTAAAGCAAACTAGCAAACTGATATTTTTGCCCTCCTTCCCTTCTGTGTTTAGGTTACCATTTGCCCTAACTGCTCTTGTGTGTGGCTCCTCAGTTAAGCAAAACAGTTTTTCAGTATGCATATGGATAGTATTTATACATGCATTAAAAAGAGGCCAGATTGGTTTCTAAGCAGATTTTAACATGGTCTCCCATGTTGTAAATGGTACCCTGGGTTCTGCAAAGTTTCACGTGTGCTTCTCATGCAGAAAATAGAGCAGACATAATGTAACTAACCCATAGTGACTACCAGATGCCTCAAAGTGTTCAAACTTGTAGTAAATTACTGTTTTCTTTGGTCTGTATCCACTCTGCCTTCTGATGATTTTACCTTTGATGCCCTGTGACCTCGCTGTGAATGCAATGCCTTCTGCTCAATGCTTGCACGGACAGATGGACAAGGTGCCAGCAAGGGCTCTCAATTGTCAGTCCACTAGATTTTTGCTTGTCATTCCTCAGAAGAATTATAACTGATTAGGTAAAGCTAATGGTTGCTGACAACTGCATAACTAGTCTTAAAAGAAATACTGTCTCTGTGAAACCAGAGTCTTTTGACAGATATTTAAAATTTCACTTCTCTGCCAGATGCATGTGTTAGTAAGCGTACTTCACCAGCTGATCACATCTCATAATTACAGCTACTTGTTCTAGCCCAGGGAAAAGCTCAGTTTGCTTGTCGAAGTATTGATTAACTGGTGTAGTGAAGATTACTTTACTTCACAGAAGGATGGATAACCATTAATAATCTTATAATTACAGCCCAGAAAGTATGGTGATGAGGGGCTGGATTGGAACTTCAATAGATAAGGAGGCAGGCATTGTTTGTATAACCCTGAAAAAGTTATAGCTGCTGTGTTAAAGGGGTTAATTAACCTGAGGGAACTGCTAATGACAAGGAGAGGTTAATGTCCTTGGGCTGTGTGCGGAAGGGAGCTTGGGGCAAGGCCAGAAAAATATTTGCCCAAGTGACATCTCAGGGCTGATGTGTGTGCAGAAGCATGACAAGGAAGGTTCACGGACGGTATTTTGTTATCATGAAACAACAAATAGAGCCATACCTGTGCAGAAGGTGGCTGGAATTTTAGTCACTGCTTCGTGTCTGGTCTGGTCAGGCAGGATGGGGAAGGAGAGGCTGGGTTTCACACCCATGGTAGGTTACAAAGAGCAGAGTGGCAGTGGGACTGCCTCTCCTCCCATTCATGTAGATGCCCTCATACTCTGGCTCAACACACACACTGACCTTGTCAGGGTGATAGTCCTGCTTTGCTGGTTGGCAGCCACACAGTCCCAGAGGGAGTAGGAGGAAGGAAGACAATCTCGGGAAGTAGGATGGCCCCCCCCCCCCCCAGGGCAGGACTGGCGAGTACTGCATTTAGCGGAGCAAAGCAGGACAATGGGAGAGCATAACAGAAACAGAGAAGCTGGCATTGCCAAATAATCATGTGCTTTTTTGGAGTGGTAACACTGTTGTGGGATTAGTACACAACGATGGATTGGAATATCTGTTGACTGAGGAAAGTCTGGGAGAACTCAAGAAGAGAAGGCTATGGGGGAATTCTCGATGCATGCCTGATGGGAGATAGGGACAAGGGAAGGAGAAGATACCTCTCAGGGATGCCCAGTGATGGCAGTGGCATAAACTGCTCTACAGGAAATGGATCTTGAACAGAAGAAAACCATTTTTACTGTGTGGGTAAACAAACATTTGCATAGTTTTTCTGAGATACTGTGGAGTCTGCGTCATTAGAGGCACTCAAAACCTGGTGGGACCCAGACTTGAGAAAGTTGCTCTGGCTGATCCTACTCTGGGCTGGGACTCAGACTAGAGAGTCTCCAGGCATCCCTGCTAGCCTCTACCATGGTGAGACACTGCGACCAGGACATTTCAGAAATTCTGCTGATATATTTGTAATAAGGATGTCATCAGAAGTTCCAACATCTCTTTCTAAGCCAAATATAGACAATGTTATGGATTGTATCGTATTTTTGTAGTAGGAACCACAATGCTGTCTGCTTAATGTTTTCTGCGATGACCATCTTCCATGCTTTTGCTTGAGACATTAATCACTGATTATTAATGAGTAAGCTCTGTTCCTGACAGACTAAGATCTCTTCTGGTCTCCCATAAATAGGCTAAAGCAAACTGAAGCATGTAAAGTAAATTGCATGGTGGAATGTGATTTTGCAAAAGAAGAGAGCAACTTGTAGCTCGTTCAGTTTGTAAGCCTGATGCTGCCTTATACCTCAAAGTTAGCTGCAGCTTTGAGTTAAGAGTCTAACAGCCCCTACAGCTCATCAAAGAAATCCTCTAAAGATCCTCCCAGTGTAGACCAAGATCAGAGGAATTTTGTTAGAGCTTTGGGTGTCAAAGTCTAAAGTCCAAATGCCAGACCACTTTGCCCTGTTCTGAGGGTGCTGGAAATCTCTGGGGTTAGGGGAACTTCCAGAGAGCCACAGATACAATCTCATTCTCCTGAACTTCTGGAGGTGGTGAAGTAGGACACGCACGAAAGATATGGCTTTATGGATGGGGTGAAAATTGAGAACATTATTATCTGGAGTCGATAAATTCATATCCTCAATTTCTTTGACCCCATTATCTAGACTTCAGCTAGTTTCAAGGTCTGTTCCAAAATTAGTGTCAAAACACAGTCAGTTCATCTGCTGTTCACCCATCACATGGAACAAGTGTGACTGTTCCTAGTGAGTAGTGACTGCCCATGGGCCATTTGTTTGTACTTGTATTCATACAGCCCACTCTTCCACATAGACCCATATTGCTCTATGTACATTCATGCTAATCTCAATCTCTTTACATGTGAGCATATTTCATCCATGTGATAAGGATTAAAAGGCTCACCCCTTGCTATACACTTTATATTCAAAAGACCTAGAGTTATATTGATGCCAGGAGAACAGCTTTTAATTCTCCCTCTCAAGACATTAAACTACCAACATTAACTTTCTATGCTCAGCTCTTAGGGTCTACAAGGAAATTTGATTGCAGGTATACTGGCATATGAATTTAAATCAGGTAGAAAGTTGTAAGCAAAACAAGTATCAGTCTAGGATGTGTGGTGCTTTATGAAAGAGAAATAATGAATCAGTTTAAGATCAAGCTACATTTTTTGTTCTTACAGTGGTGATAGTTTGGGTGCTTGATATGAACGGTGCAGGCTAATTGTTTGGAAGTAGCAGGTTGTGAGACCTTTTGTTAATGAAAATGTGGAGCGCTCGTGTCCCAACCTGAAACATAAAATCTCTTTGCCAGGGCAAATCTTACTGTTAACTTGATTTATTTCTGTTAGTGATTTGTATTCCCTTCCTCATACGCTCCCCTTACAGTTCTCCAAAAAATATAGTCTTTAACATTTGTTGATTTGGATGCGTAATCCAGAGATGTCATTTTTATTTATAGACTAAATCCTGAGTAATGAAATGTAGATAAACAATAATCTGTCCAACTCACAAATACTGATTGCATGCCGCCTCTTTACCACTGCTATCATCACTGCAAATGCTTTATTAGAATTTATGGGGTAGTTGTGAAAGTAAAGAGATTCTTGGGAATTTTACCTTTCCATTCAAGCTAATGGAAAATATCTCAAAGCTTGAAGCCCTCTTCAGCAAAATCATTGGAAGCAGGTCCTGCTCTTTCTTAAATCAGCATGGTGACAGCTTGAGCACATCCGCTGAGTGCCACAGTGACTGTCTGATCACCCGGGGAGAGAAGTGTCTCACAGACAGGCAGATCCCAAGCCATTTTGGTAATTATAGGTGAAAACTAACAGTTTGCCAGTGCAGATCCTTCAATGCCCAAGGCTTGTGCTTATAGTAGGAGCCTCCACAGCACAAGTGCTGCATTCAGTGATTCCACAGCATCTTGTCCAAGGGGGCTCTAGGAACTCCCTGGGGAGAGCATGTTGTAAATAGAGTAATCAAGAGATAATAAATAAAATGGACAGTAGTTTTGCAAGCTCCTGAGCAGCTGGAGTTGAGATACCCCATGCCAGCTAATGCAGCTACATGATTGTCAGGAACTGGCTGGGCGTCTAACCAGGCCTTTCAGGTGCAAACAAAAGTAATGTTCCTTCTGTTCCTTGATTGCTTCTCCCAGTAACATTTTCATTTTCCACCAGCTTAATCTTGTCTGTTCTCGGGCTTTTGCCAGGCATTGAATAAAGTGTCAGTCTTGTTATGGAATGGGGAGGCACTTACTGTCAACCTTGACGTCACCAGCATTGACATCAGGCTGTCAATTTTCTGCTAATGTGGGAGTTAATTAAACTGATAGCCAGATGGTAGGAGAATGTCTGTCTCTTTAACAGGCCTTTTCCTGAACTTAGGCATTAGTGCCAAAATAAAGGGTCTGAAAGTGTGGTTTAGGCAAAGGCTAGACACCTAAGTCAAAAAGCGTGGAAAATACCAGCTCCTTTCTCATTTACACCCTAGAGGTATTTGAATTCTTCATATGCCACAAGGCTTGCCTCTGGCATTTCCTGGTGTCAAAGTCCAAGTGTAATTTCCCATCAAGCATTCCCCTGAGGAAGTGTCCTGAAAGTCACAAACAAGTTGATTGGAACCAGGAGTACTAATTTCATAAAATTAGGAATGTGTCATGTTTCCCTTTTAAAACCAGGTAGGGAAATTCCCCTCCTTCCTCCTCCAAAAAACAGTAGCCAGCTGGAAGTAGAACTGACCAAAGGCATAAGAGATCTTCTATCTGAGAAATGAACCCAGCATGTCTCATCTATGCTGGACGTCCCAGGTACTGGTGCATGGTCCGTCTCTGACAAGAGCCCTGGTTCTGTGCATCAAGAAGGGGAGGAGGGAAAGATGAAACCTGGTATTAGGACATATTTACTTGTGTTTTACCGCTTTTCCTTAGCTTAGAGTGAGTATTCCTCCCAGAGGTATGGTGGGAATTTGAATTAGCATGAAAACTATCTTACTTCAATTGAAAAAAAAAAAAGTGAATTCTATATGTTATTTCAAGGGGATATCGGCAGTTTGGCAGCTGCATGAGCCTGTAAACAGACAGGAATGAAGGAGGAAGGTGTAACCATTTATTTTCAGGGTCAGGGAAGAAGAGTGTGGCTGTTGATAGAACAAGCTCCATGGCATTACCTGCACCAGGCACCACGTGTACTAGCAGATGAGTGGCAGCACAGCACCAGTGGGACTACACGTGTGCCCTTGTAACCACACACAAAGGACCTACATACTGGTTTTAGTCTTTCCTCATACCCTGAGGACACCACAGCAACGACTAAGATGGTTAAAACTACTGACTACATTTTTGATCCTTATTACTGATGATTCCTGAGATAGTGGAAAAGCTACAGTAACCCTTTAAAAAAAAAAATTTAGGTTCCGAGTTGAATCTGGAGGACAAGTAGTCATAGAAAAAGAAATTATGTTCTCTTTTAATTTAACAAGGTGAGTTGATCTGTGAGTCTCTGGAAAAACTGTAAATGTGGAATCTGACTGTGCTATTTTCTGCAAAGACAATCCTCAGACTAGAACTGATCTTAAATGAGCAGTGAACTGTAAAGACAAGAGCATGAATTGGAGCTATCTGGAAAATTTCATTTTGTCTAAGGATAAATTACAGATTTTCTCTGTCATTGCATATAAAATGTCTTCCTTGCGTCCAAGACTCAGCTATTTGATGAGTTAACAGGACTAGTGTGACGGCGTTGTGGAATAACAAATCTAAGCTCCTGTTAAAACAAGTGAATTTCTAACCATTTTGTTTGCCAAGAAGAGCTTCCCACAGTCTAATTAACATACTGCTTTTCTGTCTGAGTCTTCAGATAGCCTTAACAGAAAAGCGTGAACCTTTCCACCACATCCATCTCAGTAAAGCACCAACATCGCACTCTTAGGTTTCACTCAGTGTCAGTGCTATTTACTTTATTGTTGAGTGTTTTATCTGCAGGTTTGGAAGGAGTGTGCTGGGACGTGCAGGAAGGGAAAGCACAGGAAAGAAGAGCAATGATACAGAAAGGAAGGAGAAGACATCAGCCATCATCTGCACGTGAGTAATGGACTGGACCCATCAAGTGGCTGCAGAGCAAATGGAAGCTGGAGCTCTAGCAGTCTCAGCCGTTACAACCTCCTCAGAGGGCAGCCACTTCATGTGTTGTGCTGCTGACAAAGGTGAAAATCTTTACCCAAAGCCAGCTGAGATTGTCCCTCCTGCAAAACAGGCTGGTTGCTTCTTGTCCCTCTTCATTGTCCCACTCCTTCTGTTGTAATAATCTGAGTAATCATGGAGACCAGTGCAAGTGAATATGTATAAATATCCTGAGTGCTGTTAACTGGAGATGTCAGCATTGGCACTGACATCCCAGTGGCTCTACAGAAGCTCAAGTCTTCTGTCTGGCCTGTAATCAAAGTGCACCAGCCTGCATTTGCCCTTGACTCCATCTCAGGTGACCTTTCCCTACTCAGGTGCTTTTGCAGAAGAGCTCCCCTTTCCTCCTTTTCCCCTCATCTTTCCAAGTGACTTTTCCATACATTGCAATCAAATTCTCTTCTCCATGTCACTTGGATGGGACTCTCCATTTTTAGTTCAATTTTTTCTAAGCTTCTCTCATAGTCTGCACCCAGAATGAGAAAGAAGTGGCCACCTTTTGGGGGACTATGACTCCCAAAACCTCTCTAGTGCTTCTGGTGTGAATATTGTAGCTTTGTGTGCTCAAGGTCTGGTACTTTTGTAATAAACACACATAATGTTCCTCTTCACATAGAAGAAACCTTAAGGATATGCTGCAAAATGTTTGGTTTCCATCTTTTAAACCTAACCACCAGCCCCATGAATTTTTTCACCCTTCTCTCTGTGTTGTAGCTTTTCCCACCTCTTCACTTCAGGGCCCCTTCAGATACACTAAAGAGTCTCTGCATCTTTGGAGAAGAAGTGGTTAAAATGGTGCAGGACTATCAAGGGGACATAGGGCTGAGCAAGTCTGAGCAAAAGACATGGGTGGCTGAAGCCAAGCAGAAGTAAGGACCTGGAGGGCTAAAGAGAGAGGGCTGCTGGAGCCTGTCCTTCATTGACTAAATAAACAATCCAGAGAGCAATAAAAATAAATAATTTTATGAGGAGCTAGATAAGCTTGTAAGACGAAAAATGGTAGGGGGTGTAACTGCAAATTGAGAAGAAAAACAGCTGAGACGGGTTTCCCTATTGCTGTCTGTCCTCGCCAGTAGCTCGTTTGTGAGAAAAGCAATCAAGAGTAGTTTATGATGCTAAGACATTTCAATGACTTGCACTCAATGAAAATCAGTGGTGTTTCTGCTTTAGCTAGATATTCCTGCTTGCAGTTAAAAGCATTTCACTGCCTGAAATCCTGTTTTCTTAAACTTGGCAATGAGTAAAATCACAAGTTCCTTAACAAAATCATCTGAGATTAAAAGGGGATGTGTTGATTAGCCCTGCAATTAGCAGGAAAACTCCACCTCGATGGGGCACTCAGTCCCTTCAGATTTCCCTTCTTGAAGCTCTCTAATCACAAGATGCCATTCAGATTGTAGATTGCCACCATTTAATTCATATGGTATAAAACTCTGATTATGTGTCATTGTGAAACACTCACAGCCAGGCCATAAATATTTCCATCAACTTGTCTCTTTACCATCCCCAAGACTCCACTTCCTGCGATACAGTTAATCCTTCAAAATGCAGTTTGCATTTTGGTTTCTGTGGAGCTGACCCATATGCAAAGGAAATGTTTCCTTAGGAACGAGGTTAAATGATAGGTTTATGGACCTACTCTCTTATTTCCCCTTTATTGTATGATGGAAATGTAAGATGTTGTGAATGGTTCATCATAACATATGCCAGCAGAAGCATGCCAAAAATAACAATCTGAAGCAGCACACGGTATGTAACGCTTGCCTACTTCTCCGAGAGTTAGAGAGATCATTGAAACAACACATGTCAGATGCTATTAATGTCATATTGTCGGGGCCATCTGTTAGAGCCCAAGATCAAGACCTGCTGCTTTCCCTGGAACAGCAGCTCCGCAAAGGACTGTGGCAAATTAAACTAAATCTGCTCAGGCCTGGGGAGTTCTTCTGAGGGGTTTGCTTGTTTTATCTCAAGATTTTGTCAGGGATAAAACCAACAGTATATTTTGGATATTATTCCAGAGGAAGTATGGGGGAAATCTTTTTAATTCTTGGGGGTTTTGCTGGCTTTATGGGTTTTTTTCTTCTTTTTTTTTACGCACTAAGTAACAGGTACAAGATAAGGACTGAATTGTCAGAGTGGGATGTGTACATTTGTGCCTACAGATGTGTTCCTTAGGAAAGCATGTCCTTAAATGAAGTTGATACAAATTTGCACATGCAATTATTTGCAGCTAATAAGCAGTAATTTGACAGCAACCTGCAGCCAATTAATGCAGTTGACTACACAGGCACAAATTTTCAAAGCAAAGCAAAGACTTTTGAAGTTGCATATAGAATTTGGATGCCAAATCCTCCTGGTGGCCTTCAAAATCTCAATTAGAATACCTGTACATCTGTTTTATATATATAATGTGAAGTTCTGTATGATTTTGGATCCACAGGGAGTTTTGCTACTGACAGCAGTGGGCTGGATTTCACACATGCACTTACTTTATCAATATAGCTACTCAGCGACACACATCTATACATATGCATATAGATATGCGTTATCAATAGTATTAACATAATGGCACAGCTTTTTAGCTCCCCTGCATTCATGTTAGTTTATGTAATGGGCATATGTTTTACTGACGTGTTTCATAACAGTTTTAAACAATGTCCTTACTGACACCAGAACACTAAAGAATTAAATGTATTGATGTGGAAGATGAGAAGTCTCTGTTATGAAGACAGACATGGTTCAAATGCCATGAAGTGGGAGTAGTTTTCAAGTGTAGGTAAATGACATCATAGATCTGGAATATTTTTTGCGGAGGCTTTGTTTTGCTGTGTGTTGGTGAAAGACTTGGACCCAGCTCCTACATATTCTATACTTTCCAGTTAAAGAAAGAAATTTCTTTGAAATCTCAGGCTGAGTTACAGCATACAGATGCTTTTCCTACAGACTCAGGATGGGAATGTTCATGAGAGTACCCTAGAGGAACCCAGCACAAGGGACTACAATAGCAGAAGACACCTTCCCAAGGAGGGTGCAGGACAGAGCCCAGGCAGGAGGAGGCTTAAAACTGATACTGAAATAAGAAGGGACTCGTGTTACTCTGCAGGGCAGGAGGGAGATGCGTGGGGAAGAGAGAAGTCTGCTGAGGATACACTGCTGGCAGTGCCTTGTCAATCTGCCCACCAACTGATTCTATGTTTTAACTAATGATAGCTTAATGTAAAATCTGTGCATGGTCCTTAGAGTTGGAGTAAGATCCAGGTACCTTTTTTTCAGGAGAGCACTCTCACTGGCAGAACAGAGACTGGAAGTTTATTAATTGTGCCTTCAGGGCTTGGGGAGGGAGCTTTTGCTTGTGGAGGTCAGACTCTGGGGAGAGGAAAGTAACTTTATGCTCACAGCAGTTTTATAATCTACTGCTGCTCTTTCCTCTGCGTCTCTTGCAGGAAACTGGTGTCAGAAAGATGCTGCTGTAGCTGTTGCCAGTCAGGAGTAATGATCCCAACTGCAGCACCCTCTATACACATACCATTGTCTGGGGATACTAACAGTACAAACTGATTATGCAGTGCAAAAGTATCTAACAACCTTGTATTTGTTTTCTTTGCAGGAGAAATCCCCCAAGTAGATCTCTGTCACGCCTCCCAGCCATTTTTACTCATTGCAGTGTTCAGTCAGAAGCATTTGAAACATTTTATTGAAAGACCTGTTTATTTGAAATGCACTATGTCCAAACTAATTCAGCTAAGACTGATTTTGTGACATATTGGCAAACTCTTGGGTCCTTGGAGAAGGGGAGCAAGGTGGAACTGAAAGGTGGTGTGGCAGTTTTAGGGCGAGGCAAAGTATGTGTTGAATCACAGGTAATGTGAAGTTACTTGTCACCCTCAGGAAGAGCTAGCCTACCAAAGAAGCCTCCACAATATAAAAAGAACCTCTCTTCCCTCCCTGTCTGAATTTGATCTCAATGTTATTTGGGGTAGAAGCATTTTCCTGATTTTGAAACTTGTGCCAAGTGACAAACTCCCAGGACAGGCCATTTCAGCTCAGCGAGACTGATGTTCTTGTCACTTTTACTGCCACCCCCAGCAAAAACGAGTGGTGATGCCAATTCCCCTAAACAGCTTCTGGCGCCTGCCACCAAATGGGACTCTGGGGGGATCTACCAGCAGACTGGCTCCAGCTGAGGGACCACACAGCTTCCAGCATCTCCAGCCTGTGGCAAGTGCGCCAGCAGTCAGGACAACTGATCTCAGAGGGCTGTCTTGGACTGAATAAAAGCTTGAGATGCATTGACTGACACATTTTGGGCTGAAGAGTGTGGTATTTTTTGACTAATCTTTGTTTTGACAGCATGTTCAAACAATTCCAAAGGCCTTCTCAAGATTTCCCACAATCTAAGTGCTCGTGTTCCTTATTTGCTGACAGTTTAGGTAGGCTTTCCAATGTAATTTAGTATCCAGTCTACACGTGACCAGAAAAAACTCTCCAAAATAGGTCCACTTTTAGGGTCACAGAGAAAGAACAGTCAGTTCTTTAATGATCCAACCAGTATTGAGGCAATTCCTATACATTTTGTAGTAAGTGGTAATAGAAAACTTTCATAAAGGAAAACCCTAAACCATCCCAAACTGCACTTTCCATGAATGGATTAAAACACAAAGCCTGCCTGTGGTCTGTAGGAGTTCAAATCCAAGATGTGTCAACATGAGTGCCATGTCCAATCTCAGTCATAATGGCACAGGGAGACTATTGCTAGTCCCACTGCCAGGCACTAAGTAATTCCTTGCTGGAAGATGTTTGTTAAGCCCCAGTAGGGAGAGAGGCAACTCTGCTGCAGAGGCTATCCAATTATGTGAATTTTTCAGGAAATGCTGTAAAAATATTCCCCTCCATGAGCCTATTTTTGAGCTATTGTTTCTCTAGAGAAGCAATATTTTTGTTCTGCATAGCTTTTTGTGGTGTTCAATATGTGGCACTTTTCAAAAAATTGGTGATTAAAAGATCAGAATGTGTAGTGTAAAAGGTGGCAGAAGGATGTTTTGTTTGCTGTTTTCTTACTTATTTTTCTTAAGTTAGAAGCAGGCTTCTGATGGAGAATTCAAAGAGCAGAGCTAGAATGGGTTTTTCAATGTTGAGGAAATACAAGCTTCTTTGTTTACACTGAGAATATTCTTTAATGAAGACAACCTAAGTAGTAGTATATACGGGAGAGACTGAGGCCAGAGCTATTTCTCCTAAGGGAACTGTGAATTAATATGTGTTCTTCTCTTTCCCTCACATTTCCTTCTCTTGGTAGTAAAAGGTATATCCATACTGTAGCTTCAATCCATGTGGTTTAACAATCCTAGACTGGTTCCCCTTGGGATGTAGCAGAAGAGGGGAGGTGTATATTTAGGAAAGGAGATAGTTTGTCAAGAATTAAAGAGTATTTTGATCAAAACAAGACACTTGAAATGCAATAGATTAAATAGAGATGATTTCAAATATGTTGTCTAGCAATTCTGTGCTGCTTTTGCTGAACCCCATGGTTTCTGGATTCAGAGGCAGAAAAAATACCGTCTGCCTAACTGAGACATGCTGTTGTAAGAAATGAAGACTGCCAAATAGCCTGTCTCTGCTAAAGGCTGGCAGTGGGTCCTCAGAGAAAGAGTAAGAGAAACCAGGCAAGTTCCAAGGGAGCCTTGCCAGTACCCAGCACTGGCAGCCCAGTTCCCAGGGGCTCTGCCTCCACAGTTGGGAGCCTCTTTCCTCCCTGGGAAGCTGCTCTGCTGATACAGACCTACCTTTTGGATCCACTGCCCCTCATCAAATCCCCTTTCCTCTGCCAATGCAGGAACCCTACACTGGAGCTTTTTGTGCTTTCAGATATGTGCTGCTGTGCTTCCCCTTTGAGGGGCAGCATCAAAGGAGAAGGCAGAAATTGAGCCCCTTTTTTGGCTTGAATTCTGCATGGTTTGATGGGCCCAGTCTTGTTCAACATCTTTATCAATGACATGGATGAAGGCATTGAGAGCACCCTTAGTAAATTTGCAGACAACACTAATCTGGGAGGAACTGTTCATCTGTGGGAGGGTAGAGAGGTTATTTTGACCCTGTACTTGGCACTGTGAGACTGCACCTTGAATACTGTATTCTGCTCTGANTGGGCAATGACATAGGCTGCCCAGGGAGGTGGTTGAGTCCCCATCCCTAGAGGTATTTAAAAGATGTGCAGACTAGGTGCTCAGGGACATGGTTTAGGGGCAGATAGGAATGGTTGGACTTGATGAACCAAGAGGTCTTTTCCAACCTAATGATTCTATGATTCTATGAATTTCCACTGCGCCAAACACCTGTTCCTAGAAAGCACACAGTCAGAGAGCTGTTTAATAGACTTCTCACATCACTGAGGGGAAGCTATTTATTCATTTTATCTGCCTTTTCCCCTTGGGAAGTAGTTTAAAGCCTGAAGTGGCATCAGGAAAAGCTAGAGGAATACAGACAGTTCTTGCTTCGAAAATTATCAAATGAATCCATTTCCCACCGTTGCTAATAATATCTTCCATTGTGCTTTTAATGAAATTGTATTGACATATTTATGGTCTAATAACAAAAAAAAGGTACTCTGAAAAAGCAGTTTTCAGGAGTTGAAATGTTTTGATAATGGTTTTGTAAATGATTTGGGTTGGTTTTTTTTTAAGTAATAAACTTCAGCAAACGAACAGTGGATAATTCAAAACTGCAAATGAAATGTTCTCTGAACTGTGCCATTTAAATCCTCTAAGATGTATTTTCTGCTGTCTGTCCTTTAAATTTGATGTCCTTAATTTTTAACATCTATGGGGAGCTGGCTCCTATGTTTAGGAACTTCTTCCCACACAGCCCATTTATCTGCTATTTTCCTACTCTCCTATCACTGGGAAAACAGCACTTTGACACACTATTTTATGATTTATACTTTAAAATACCAACCTTATCCACTTTCATTTTGTCCTCAGTTGTTGAATTCAGAGCAACTTACAACAGGAACTTTAGCATCTGTTTTGAAATTGTTAGGAATTAGCCAGAAAATTTTGCAATTATTCTGATGAGCATCTGTCAGGTTTTTTGTGGGGCAGCGGTGAGAGCTTCCAGATAGACTGCGATTTCTGGTGGAGCTGGATCTGAATGTCTCCTAAGCCTGGGATCCAATCTGTTAATTGTAATGCATTTCTGGTTTTAATAGTAAATGATGTGTAATTTTTTTTCAGATTTTTTTTCCCTTTGTAAACTCATAAAATAGGGCTGACTGAGAGCTATGTGTTTTCACTTCGCTTATATGAGTCAGCCAGTAGCTGTATCCAGCTAAATTAACATCTGAATTTGCTTTCATGAAAAAAGGGCTAGTGCTTTCGTCCCAGAGGTCACACCAGACTAAGAAAATAAAGGTCATGTTGTATCTTGAATTCAGAACGTACAGATGTTATATGAAGATAAAATCTGAAACCCAAAAGGGAAAGGAGGATATATTTGCAGCTATACTATGTATATGTAAATGGTAACAGGTGATTTACTGCTGGAAAAGTGTGGTATCCTTTTTTCCCTTTTAACAAAGCAATATCATAAAAATAGGCAAACAAGAAAAAACAAAATGAACTAATGAATAACAACACATATTCAATCACTCTTAAACATGAGACTAGGGAAATATATGCTACTGTCTTAGGATATGGTCAGTAAATATATAGAGCCTTAGTGGCAAATTTGCCTTCTCAGAACATTAGTTCCTATATCACAGATGAAAATAAGGATATAAAAATCAAAAATAAAGAAGAGAAACAATACATATACCCATGAGATCTCTGCACAATCCAAATCAGTTGTCTGCAAGAGAGTTAAAAAATACTTTATGCATTCAGGGAATATTGCTTTCCATCAGAGAAATAAAATAGATATATCTAATGTAACAGCACTGGTCTCATATTTCCTTCCTCTGGGGTTTACTCTGATTCGATTTCATAGAATCCATGCTTGTCCCTTTGAAATTCACCATCCTTTGCTCACATGTAGGGACAAAGAATATTTCAGAGGCAGAACTCTTGAAACAATTTTGCCCATGTTGTAATTTGATTCTGTTTTTCAGTCTCCCCTGACTGCTGTGACTTGTGGCTTGAGTTTGGGCTGAGTAACTGCAGAGTTCATCATGTTCAAGACACAGTAAGTGCAGAGCTAATACATCATTTCATCCTCTGTAGGATGGGAGGAGACATGACATCAAGGAGTACGAGGAGTTTGGCCCAGTTTTGCAGCAAAGATGTGTGAGGTACCTTTCAAAGGTTTAGGAAGGAATGATCTTTTAAAGTAATTTGTCTAGAAATCAAAGTGTTGCTCTTACAGACAAATTAATCTATCTGTCTGTTTATTATTAGCTAACTTAGGAGGGTGGCTGTAATGGTTTAGATAGGTGCCACATTTACATACGGGCAGCTTTTCTTTTTTCATTTCTTCTTTCAAGCATCAGTCCCTCTGTGTGCTATGCCTTCAGTAGGACTGCAGAGAGAGAGACAGGTTGCTTGTATCCTCCTCCATGATCTAACTGCTGCAGACAGATAAGCAATGCACACAGTTTTACCTGAGAATTAATGCTGTCCAAGCACATTTCCTGATGAAACCACAAACCCTAAAGTGCCTGAATTGAGGCAGCATTCAGGACCTTGCTAGAGACAAATCCAAACATTAACCAGGTTCTGCTGCATTTCAGGGGTTGTTTAGCCTGGAGAAGAGGAGGCTGAGGGGAGACCTCATTGATCTCTACAACTACCTGAAAGGAGGTTGTGAAGAGGAGGGTGATGACCTCTTCTCCCAAGTGACAGGGGACAGGATGAGAGGGAATGGCCTCAAGCTCCGCCAGGGGAGGTTTAGGCTGAACATTAGGAAAAAATTTTTCACGGCAAGGATCATTGGTCACTGGCAGAGGCTGCCCAGGAAGGTGGTTGATTCACCTTCCCTGGAGGTGTTTAAGGGACAGGTGGACAAGGTGCTGAGGGGCATGGTTTAGATTGATAAGAATGGTTGGACTTGATGATCCGGTGGGTCTCTTCCAACCTGGTGATTCTATGATTCTATGATTCAGTTATATCATCATGCTGATGGCCATCATAGTCACTTTTAATGTACCAATACTGTCATACTGGGTGTAGTCAAGAAATTAAAATCATGTTGTAATGCACAGATTTAAAACTTACAGTGTTTTATTAGACACTAATGTATTGCATTTTAAAATTGTAAGTTTTACCATAAAAGAAGAAAAACAAATCAACCTGACAATTTTTGCTTACCCTACATTACCTAGAACTCACACATACAGTATGTTTTATGGACAAATATCATGGTTTTTAGAGCAATGGACAATCATCTATCAAATGAAACCACATACAAGCTCATGCTGGAATCTACCCATTCCCTTTTTCTTGTTTATATTCATAAGATACACAGCACTTAAGTGACTGTAGTCTCTAGGTGTCAGTGTTCAGTCTCACAGAGAACTGAGGCTCAGATGGAGTAAATGGGTTCCCTAATGTCACACAAGACGTTTGCAATAGGAATAGGAGCTGCAGCAAATTTCTCTGGTAGATCATTAAATGTAAGACTGTCCTGCATGTCTTTGCCAGACCAGTATAGCAGCCAACCAGGGCAGAATATGAGAATGTTTGTGGCTTAGTGTTTGTGATCTTGAAGAGGATTGGCTTATGGAAAGATAATCCAATGCGCGTATGGAAACTATTCATGATTTTCATAGGATCATAAGAGCACTGGAGCAGACTTACAGTCCTGTACCTCAAAAGCAGGTGGGTGAAGCAATTCTGCAGCAAACAGGTGTGGGACCTGGCTCCCACATGATGTCTCATCTGAGTCTCAGCTAGAGATCTGTGTGACCTTAAGGCAACACTCTTACATACTCGTAAAAAGAATACATTTTGAACTTTGATATATCAAAGTCTCAATTACAGGGTTAGGTGCTGAATTTCTCTCTTTATTCTATTAAATATCTTCTGGTTCTTATGACACAGAAAAACATAAACATAAACCAGAATGCAAACATAATTTAGCAGCATGGATTAGAAGCCCATATAAACTAGAAGCAAGTAAGGCAGCTGTCACCTCTAAAAGGTCTGGAATCGATTTGTTTTCTGAATAGTATAAATATTCTTAGAACCATTCTAAGAATGATTTTAAATGATGGATTCATAAACTAACAGACTTTGTAATGTACGTGCACACAAATTTGCTCAGTATGTAGTGTATTTCTTACTGATTTTCAAAGGCTTCTCTATGTCCTAAGAAAACACAGTCACTTAAACTTAGCTGCTAATTAAAATTCTAGAGCAAATTCAGAAATTATCTATTCTGATGTCTACTAAATTCTATATTGTTTATTACTTTGTCTAAATAATTAATGGCCTGATTGTACTCCTGATCCATTTTAGCAATGAGAAGAATGATGTCTTCTGTTATTGATATCTTAAGTGTGTCTAAGTCCATATCAAAGGGCAGTACACTTTTCATTGAAAGTGAAACTTCAATAACACTCCCCAGGTTTTTACAGGATTGGTTGTCATCAAAACTCTCTTTTCCTTGCATGCTATTTAGTTGTAACTGTTGATAATACACCAAAAAAATGAAGATTTTTTTTTCATTGAAATAAATACCAACTTTTCAATGAAACATTGCAGCATGTGTAGTAATTCAATTTCACTCTTCAGCCACTTTGTTTTAAATAAAAATCTTGCATAGCTCCTTACCATTCCTGTCTAGCTTTAGCGTTCATAGGGGATACTGGAGAGTTAGCAATAGAGGCCTGTTTATTCTCTTGATCCATAGAAGAGGAACTGTTATGCAACACAGTTTAGGGAAGAGAAGTAACAGAGCAAGGAAGCTCAAGTTGAATCCATGCCCCACGGTATGATCTTCACCTTTATTCTTCATTATCCACCATAAAAGATGAAATGTCTTTGTGTTTTCTAAATGATTGACCTTGGTCTTACAATTGCCACTCAGCGTCTGCAGCCATGAAAGTGCAGCTGTCTGTGAAGCTGAGTTCAAATCACCCTCACTCTGGCTCAGGAGGCAAGTGAAGGGCTTGGATCAACTGATGGTAATATTTGGAACCGGAATTTAACCATCTGGCTGAGGGTAAAGGCTTTTGTATTTGCTTATTGATTCCCTGAACCCTCCAGCCTCAGCCACATCTCATGGCAGATGCTAAACATTGCCATGGGTCTGAATTGATCTAGCTAATGGAGCTAGACATCACCACCTCTGACCTTTTCTGAACTCGGCATCCTCCTCTGAACTGCACCCAGGGGTGGCCTTTATTATCACCTATGAGACAATGCTCATTGCATATTTCCTTTTTAAAGTATCTCTGCTTTATAACCCTCCTTTTACATTTACAGGTTTAACAATACAAATGTGAATTCTCAAATAACAAACAGAAGTTTTCTTACCACAGAGACTTCATATGCTGTGGCATCTGTAAATACTTTCTGCTCTCCCCTGTGAGTCCAGAATAGTACTGTAGTGTGTACAGGTGGGCTCAAGGCAAGAATCATCAAAAGTCCCCATTCAAATTAGAAGCTCTCTCCAGTTTTTTTTTTTTTTTTCTTATAGTGGAACCTGTCGTTTCTTCTAAAGGAATGTCTGCTCCTCACAACTTTTCTTTCAAAAATCTCCCTGAGTTTTCCTCTGTGATAAGTTGTTTGTAAAATATCTTAATGAGTAAACTTGGTAGGGTATTTCATGTATCATTCTACAGAAGCTGTATGACCAGTCCAGGAAGGTGGTCACCTGTATTTCTTGTCTAATAACCCCTTATCTGTGATAGAATTTAGCATACTGGGACAGGATAAATAAATTGCCCTTTGTCACCTACCACTAGAAATTCCTCTTCACAGCATCACTTTAAAATGAAAGTAGTTCCCCATAAACATTAAATTGATGTTTCAGCTGAGAAAAATAACAGTAACTTTTGAAAGAGAATTTTATTTTTATACTCTTCTGGTTTAATAGACAGTAGCCTTAGGTATCTGCAAGTATATAGTGAATAAGCAATCAGACTCTGCTAAAACCAGCACAAGTTTCACCTATCTCCTGTAAATATAACTCCTAAGAAAGGTGCTTGCACTACAGCAATACAGAGAAATCACCACACAAACTTACAAAGTGGTCTCAAAATCTACCTTTGAAGGGTAGTGCTTTCAAGTAATTGCCATTGTCCAATTTTGTAATCTGTCATATGGATAAATGCTTCATTTACCAACTGGGAGGGGACCACAAAGATTTGTTGTTGTAAAAGTTTGATTTTCCAATTCTTGAGACTGGGAAAAAAGGTACAGATTTGTCCTAGCCTTGTGGCAGAATTGACAAATAATTAATTCCATTGATTCTCACAGCTGGGAAATTTATCAAACTGGAATGCATTTGTGTTAGCAAAAAAAGGTTACAGGCCACCGTATGGAAAGCCCTCTACTTGTGCTCTTGCTTTTAGACTTTGACCTTTTTTTAAAGCTCTCTTACATGCCTTGTAAAGAACCCAGAGAAGTAGATTATGAACCCTTCAACTTGTTTTCACCTGTTAAACTCAATACACCTTATGTGAAAATTGAGAAGTGTTGTGGAATAGAAATATTTGCCAGCCTTCAGATGGATTTGCAAGGAGTGAAGGGCTGCATGCATCAGGATAACCCATTGCACTCACAAACTGCACTGTTGCAAAGGACTTTTGCAGGGTGTCAGACTAGGAGCAAATTTCCTTGGTTTCAACAAGAAAACACCCAGATTCCTCCTTGAGTGGGCTTTCCCTGTCCCAACAATCTTTTGACTCTGGCTGGTGCAAATTAGCTTAGCTGCAGCTGGTGCAGTGGTAGTTTACACCACTGGTGATGCTGGTGGTGAGTGCTCTGCTGCTGCAGGGAAGAGCTGCATTTCCATGGGAGCTCAGCTGCTGAATGGCATGCAGGCACACAAGAACACCAGGGCCAGGGAGATCCTGATTAAAGTTCCATTTACTGATGCTCTCCACCAATTTATATCCAAGTGCTAATTTGCTAATTAATGACTGCTTATGAAATGCCATGTGTCAGCAATGAATCACTTACTTTTGTTGCACTTCAGTAGTATATGGCTAATGAGCAAGGACAACTCATATAATTAAAGCCTAAAATAGCCTTGGTGGTAGGACACAATCAAGTGTTTATATCTCACAGTAGTGGGTGGACATGACTATATCACTTTCCTGTCTTTGCCTTTGCTAGTTTTACAAGAGAGAAGATGGAAGCTTGAAAAAGATGTGGGCAGTAATCATCTTTTTAACTGTAGTAGCATGAAGAATTGCATTACATTTTAATAGAACTAAAATCCTGCCAGGTACCTGTATTTGGACTAACCTTAAAATAAGAATGTCTTAATTATTTCCTCTAATAGGCCTCATAAAGCTCAAAACTAATTAAAAACTAAATAAAAGTGAGAAACAGCCTGGATGAAATGGAGTAGTTTAGTGCAAAGTTACAACAAAATCAGTAGTTTAGTTCTCCACAGCTGCACATAGCTAGAAAAACTGAAAAACAGAGTTAGACCCTCTGTGAACTTAAATAGGTGGTTGTTCATAGTTTAAACAACATCTTGAAAAATCTACACTTGAACCTGTAAACCAGTAAAAAGCATTTAACCTTCTTGTCCTCGTCAGTGCTTGCACAACTAGGATCTTGTAATTTCATTCATGAGAGGTGAAATCAAGTCTTTGGAGAACATTTGTTACATCTAAGTATCCCTTTCCCCAATGTTACACATCACAGTCTGAATCACTGATGTAGTCCCTCAGTTTTCCTAGCAGGAGGAGGAAAAAAAAAATCTTTCTGAGAGAGCAAGTAGCTACTATTAGCCCATGTACTCTGTATTACTAGTGACGTGTCAAAATGACATAAAGCAAACTATTTCCCAGATTCAGCATTAGGAAAACTGAATCCTAGCTCTTCTGCCAAGGGATTACTTTCTTGTTGACTCACTTATTCTGATGAACATCAGGAAAGAGGAGAAGGAGGCTATTTAGTCTATACTGAAAAGATAAGACAAAAAAAAAGGCATTGAGGAAGACATGGGCAGAAGAATGGGCCTCTTAGGTTTTTTCAATACAAAATATTTTAATGTTTAGGAATTTAAGTTTGCAATGAAAAACAGTTTTATGAAAATATTGGTACATTCCTCCTCACAAAGGGACCTAACTTCTCCCTCCTACGTCCTTTTACACATGCTTATGTGGAAGCTTAACTTTCTGTGAAGGAACAAATGGCTTGACCAATAATTACGATTGCTCCTGCTGGAGAAAGCAAGAAGTTACTTTTCCAGGAAAAGAGCAATAAAGGTGAACGTCAATTTCCCTTGGAACAGGTTCTGAATACTTTCTCAGTGTGAGCAGACCCAGTCTTGCTGCTCAGCAGTAAGAACAGCAACAGTTCTTCCATTATTGCTAGCATGATGGATCAAAGTTTATCCTTGTTATTGTCTGTAGCAAACACCATGTAGACCCTCTGTATTGGCCTCATACAGAGCTTTAAAAAAAAATCCCGAGAAATGAGGATCTTTCCTGAAATGACTTCTACGAATTCTCAGAAAGCTTTGTGAGTGCCTGACAAAAGCTCTCACTCTGGTGTACAAAGCACAGTGGGATTGCCAGCTGTGTGTTTTCACAGGCTTAGTTAGGAAAAGCTCTCAACTCAGGTTGAGTGGGGAAGACCTGAATCTCCTTATTCTTGAAAACACTGCAGTCCTCCCAACGTGCTCTTGCTTGAATATTAAGCTATGAAAACAAATGTGTTGCCTGGATCTTGTCCCCTTCACTATCCCCTCTGTGATCTTCAATGACAACTTGACACTGGATAGTTCTGCAGAGATAAATTGGAGAACAATTCCTCTTGCCAACATGTGCTCTTCCACATTTGTCTAGCTCCATGGATATTTCTTTGTATTGACTGGACTGTGGATAACCACTCTCTGTCTGAGCAGTGAGATTGTGAGAGAAGACCTTGGATGGAATGAATTTAGGCATTTTTGGTCTCTTTTGGTCAAGGTTCTGTATGAATGCAGCATGCAGGCAAGGATAAGAGTATGAGCCTGTCAGAGCATCTGCAAAATGGGCACTTCATGTTTTTAAAAAACATGCACTGTTGTGGAACAGAAGCATAATATATGCCATTAACATTAGTGTCATTAGGCAGCCTCTAAATTGCAGAGTGGTGGGGGAAAAATTGATATGAAAATGTAAACAAGAGAAAATGAAAACTGTAATAAGCTCTCTGCATAAGAAGGGTAATCTACAATTGAATATAAAGACTAAACTGAAACAATGTGAAGGATGACACATATTTCCTATTTTAAAGCTAAGACTGATGCTCTGTCTCTAACCCCCAAAGCTGTGACAAAAAGTTAATGGTGTGAAACAGAGACGCCATGTCAGTCTTCACTCTGCATTTCTGACTCTGGATGATTTATCACTTGCAGCCATTCTGTTTGGTATTAATTAAGTAAAAAAATTATTTTAGTAAGTTAGCCTGACTGAGCTGCATCCCTTTTTGAGCTTAGTTGAAAGTGAAAACAAAAGACCTTTATTACAGCTGTAAATTCAGGTTCCAAAGGTATTCCTTTGTATTTGCACATTCATAAAATTAAGAAAGGCAGACTCAATTCTCTGCTGTAGGTGCTCCAACAATCGTTATAAATGTGTTTATAAAAACTGATTACTTAGTAACAAATAACCTGCATGTATTATAACATAGCCACAAGGATGGATGTAATCTGGATGGCATTACCGGGGAATTCTGACATTTTTTTTTTCCCTGGCAGCAGACTGGCTTTGCTTTATGCTTTGGAGGACAATGAACTATTAACTGCCAAATGATGGAAGAGCAACATTTGATGCTGAGAAAGCTCTGCTGTAAGTGCCCTGTGGGAGACAGTGCTCAGCCGTGCAGGTATTTCTTGGAACTGGAGCTGACTACCAGCCAGGCTCTGTTTGTAGCTCTGACTGCTTTGGAAATGTCAGTAACATCACCTAAAACAGGAGGCTTGTGAGAGAGGAAGATAGAGCATCTTACTGAGCTACGCCAATAACAAATTTATGGCGGAATGTGAGTTACCACTACCTAGTAGCACAGCTTTCAGAGCTGAGTGGAAAACACACCCACCCTTTATACAACTTTCCTGGTGACACATCCCTACTCTACTGGGAACTTGGAGAGACACATACCTGTGGCAAGAAATTGTTTTTCCCTGGCTCTGTTAATAATTATTTCCTGCTACTTCTCTTGTGTCAGAGGAGCACTGGTCACTTTCTGTTTTTTTTTCTTTTTTCCCTCCTTCTACACACAGAATATTAGAATATCTCCCCATTTTCTTTTTCTTAAAGGCAGGCTGGAAGAATAAACCCAATAAATGCATTCCCAGAGAGTCTAGGTAATTGGATGTCTTGTGATTCAAGGTATGCTGGAACAAAAATAATAAAGAACTGATGAGTGATGTGGCTTTTTGTTCTCCTATCAGCCGATTACAAGGTAAATATTTCCTTCTTTTTTGTACGGTGATGATAAATTGAAGATAAGACACATTTTACTGATGCAAGGAACTGGACAGTATTTAAATGCATGATATAGAGAATTTTGTACCTCTGAGTGTCTGAATCTCCCACTGAGTCCTCCTGTCAGTTCCTGCACAAGTGGGAGATGTGCAGTGTGGATGAACTGAGAAAGGGGAAGAGTAACACAAGAGTCAGTGAGTGTTGGATACCACAAGCAGCTTCTATTCCTTTCATCTGGGCTGGAATCATACTATTCGTACATGTGTTTTTCTCTGAGGATCTTGAGATTTCTGCTGCAACCCTCCTCCAGCATAGCAATGCTGTACAAAGAAAAAACTAGTTTTTATTTGGGATACATAGATTTAACTTTCCTGTCTAAATTCATGCTAAACAGCAAACACAGCGCAGAATACCTTGTATGTTTCATATGCTGATTTTAACAGCTCTCTGAAAAAGAGCTTCAATTATAGTTTGCCTTGGGAAAGGCTTTCGTCTGAGCTTCTTGAACCCTCCCAGGCCCCATTTACAGGCCAGGGGCTGCTAAGCTTTGATAGCTGCTGGAGGAGATTTAGTCCATGGGCAAGAGTCAGCAGCCCCAGTGCCTGTGATGAGTGGGAAGAAGCACCAGAGGGCTGCAGAAAGGCAACGCACCACCCAGAAAGGTAATGTTAATGCCTAACAGAGTTTCATGGAGCCAGGATTGTTTGCTTTTCTGAGAGGAAGAATTTTATCTGTTTGAAATGAGGATACATGATGGAAAATTTTAGCCTTGATGGGATATTCTTAAAAAACCATTTTATTATTACTTTTTGCACTGAAATGTCTCATTGTGTCTTATGTGAACAGTTGTTAGACATTTTGACATACTTTCAATTCAATTCAGAATTTAACAGAGTGGTTTTAAAGAAGTTCAGATAAACCCGGTATGAATACTGGTTTACAAGCCTATTATATTGTTCACAAATCAAGAATAAAATCAAACAGAAACCTATCTGAAGATTACAGAGATAATGTCAAAGTAAATAAAAAGATAAAAGAATGAGCACAGCTATCATTCCCTTGAATATTGTGAAATGTGGTTTATGACATTTGGCTGTAATCACAACAGGCAGTACTCAGGGCTGTTTGCTTGGGTGGATGTGCAAATCCGAATGTGTGTGTATGAGAGAGTAATAGTGGCTGTACAAATTAATTTTCTCATGAAGATCTGATTGCTCCACCTGTTATAGTCTTTCTACATCCTATATTCCCATCAAATGTTGCCAATTAGTTCTCAGAATGTAATTGAAGAATGAAAATAGAAGACCAAAATGTCTGATTTATAGACTGAATTGGTCATGCCCAGTGATTTTTTTTGATTCTGATGTAAATATTCTGTTATTAAATTGATTAATTAAACGCTGCTATAAACATGTCAGGTGGTATTTCACATCAATTTTCTACCACTGAGTGGGACTTTCATTTACTTCCCAGTGTAGTAAGTATTACTGAGGTAAAACTGGTGCTAGTCTTGTACAAGGCTGCTAAACAAAACTGAAGAAAAAGGGTTGAAAACATCCTCTGTAATCTCATTGGTGAAAAACATAGCATGGGCAGCTCACGCTGTTTGCATGTGCTTTACCCATGTCAAATAAAAAAATAAAAAAGCTTTCTTTGCTGGGTTAAGTAGAGCTGAAAGAACAACTGGTTTCAAAGGAAAAAAGATGATGTCAGTGATTCTTTGTTTTCTTCAAAAATAGTTTTGTGTCAATAAAATCAACAGATCACAAGCTGCACTGCTTGTATGTTTATTCAGTTGTAGAACCGAATCTATATTTGAGGAAGCATGAAAAGTTAATACTGAAAGAAATCCCAAGATCAAAACAAAGCCACTTGCTGCAAATCACAGGGTTAGTGAAACAGATAAATTAAAAACAAATGGGTTTTAGGGAGAATATACAAGCTGATAAAATCCAGGTGGATCTGCAGGAAATTAGTACAGCAAACTGTTATAAATATTCTCACCT
>WAAB01005664.1:0-102446 GCA_013389865.1 Piaya cayana | reverse complement strand
GTTGGATACCACAAGCAGCTTCTATTCCTTTCATCTGGGCTGGAATCATACTATTCGTACATGTGTTTTTCTCTGAGGATCTTGAGATTTCTGCTGCAACCCTCCTCCAGCATAGCAATGCTGTACGAAGAAAAAACTAGTTTTTATTTGGGATACATAGATTTAACTTTCCTGTCTAAATTCATGCTAAACAGCAAACACAGCGCAGAATACCTTGTATGTTTCATATGCTGATTTTAACAGCTCTCTGAAAAAGAGCTTCAATTATAGTTTGCCTTGGGAAAGGCTTTCGTCTGAGCTTCTTGAACCCTCCCAGGCCCCATTTACAGGCCAGGGGCTGCTAAGCTTTGATAGCTGCTGGAGGAGATTTAGTCCATGGGCAAGAGTCAGCAGCCCCAGTGCCTGTGATGAGTGGGAAGAAGCACCAGAGGGCTGCAGAAAGGCAACGCACCACCCAGAAAGGTAATGTTAATGCCTAACAGAGTTTCATGGAGCCAGGATTGTTTGCTTTTCTGAGAGGAAGAATTTTATCTGTTTGAAATGAGGATACATGATGGAAAATTTTAGCCTTGATGGGATATTCTTAAAAAACCATTTTATTATTACTTTTTGCACTGAAATGTCTCATTGTGTCTTATGTGAACAGTTGTTAGACATTTTGACATACTTTCAATTCAATTCAGAATTTAACAGAGTGGTTTTAAAGAAGTTCAGATAAACCCGGTATGAATACTGGTTTACAAGCCTATTATATTGTTCACAAATCAAGAATAAAATCAAACAGAAACCTATCTGAAGATTACAGAGATAATGTCAAAGTAAATAAAAAGATAAAAGAATGAGCACAGCTATCATTCCCTTGAATATTGTGAAATGTGGTTTATGACATTTGGCTGTAATCACAACAGGCAGTACTCAGGGCTGTTTGCTTGGGTGGATGTGCAAATCCGAATGTGTGTGTATGAGAGAGTAATAGTGGCTGTACAAATTAATTTTCTCATGAAGATCTGATTGCTCCACCTGTTATAGTCTTTCTACATCCTATATTCCCATCAAATGTTGCCAATTAGTTCTCAGAATGTAATTGAAGAATGAAAATAGAAGACCAAAATGTCTGATTTATAGACTGAATTGGTCATGCCCAGTGATTTTTTTTGATGCTGATTTAAATATTCTGTTATTAAATTGATTAATTAAATGCTGCTATAAACATGTCAGGTGGTATTTCACATCAATTTTCTACCACTGAGTGGGACTTTCATTTACTTCCCAGTGTAGTAAGTATTACTGAGGTAAAACTGGTGCTAGTCTTTTACAAGGTTGCTAAAGAAAACTAAAGAAAAAGGAAAGGGTTGAAAACATTCTCTGTAATCTTATTGGTGAAAAACATAGCATGGGCAGCTCACGCTGTTTGCATGTGCTTTACCCATGTCAAATAAAAAAATAAAAAAGCTTTCTTTGCTGGGTTAAGTAGAGCTGAAAGAACAACTGGTTTCAAAGGAAAAAAGATGATGTCAGTGATTCTTTGTTTTCTTCAAAAATAGTTTTGTGTCAATAAAATCAACAGATCACAAGCTGCACTGCTTGTATGTTTATTCAGTTGTAGAACCGAATCTATATTTGAGGAAGCATGAAAAGTTAATACTGAAAGAAATCCCAAGATCAAAACAAAGCCACTTGCTGCAAATCACAGTGTTAGTGAAACAGATAAATTAAAAACAAATGGGTTTTAGGGAGAATATACAAGCTGATAAAATCCAGGTGGATTTGCAGGAAATTAGTATAGCAAACTGTTATAAATATTCTCACCTATAGCCGAAGAGAAGGGATTCAGCTGTTGTGTTGTTGTTGTGTTGCGTTCCACTCAGAGCTAGGGTGCTGCTGGACCTGTGCTACCTTTGGAGCATTGTATCTGACCTCTCTTTCTTCATATCTGGTGGCACCTGAACTCCTGCTGCTTAGTTTCTGTCTTTGGGAATAATTCTGGGTTTTTTTGTTTACCCTGAACTTACTTAGAGTCTATTTAAGCTGTACTAATGGCTGCAGTCTGTTGGAGAGTCTCATGGAGAGTCACAGTCATTACCTGGGTTTACATTTTGAAGGAAGAGAAAAATCTCTATCTGCCTTTTAGACGGTGTTCTGACATTGATGTGTTATTTGGCCCACTCACTATTGTCTACCTATGTGCACAGAAGAGGGGGTAGCAATTTGTATAACGTGCAAAGATAAGTTAAAATAAAAAGCGTGAAAGCGTGAAACCCAAGGATTTCCTCCTACAGTGGTCTTATTGCATGGCTCCACTGTCATACCCAATCCTGTACCTTTTTTTCTGGCTCACTTGAGCTTACAATATCAAAAGAGTCTCCATTTGCCTCTCAGAAATACTTGCAGATTGTTCTAGTCTGTGGAGAAAGTCCTGAATGTTGTTCGTTTAATGAATAGGAAGCAGTTCTGTATTTTGGATGGGTTGCCACTTCATGCCCAGGTCCCTCCAGTGAAATCAGTGGATTTTGGGCTGCAGAATAAAAGGAAGCATTACTGCCAGCAGTACCACAGCACCGCTCTGCAAAGGAATCATATATTTGCACCGTCTAGTCAGTGCCTGAATATGTATATATATGTTTTTGAAGATACCTAAAGGAGATTGAAGAAGTTATGTTCATTGATGCACTGTTGTCAAGAATATAGCAGGCTTGTCAAAGAGGATGGTTCCTTCATTGACCCAGGATCCCTCTCAGAAGGAGTAGTCATATTTGCATAGAAAGAGATACCATTGACAACAAGATTTTCAAAATTAATTGAGAGTTTTTGTTGTTGTGCTTTGTTATGTTTTGGGTTTCTTTTTCTATATCTTTAAATCTTAAGAGCATTCTAGATGCAGTATTTTGCCCCTAAGACTTTGCTACTTTTTTTCTTAATGTATTCCATTAATTTAAAAGAAAATCAAGGCAGAGGCTGAAGATATATTCTCTGTATTTGGCAAACAGCAATTTCTATGCACAGGTTTGCCTTACAGCAAATGTAAGCCTCTTGTTTTTAAATATCCACATGGGTTCCACATTCCATGAGTCCCAATCTACATCAATCCTCTGCCACAGTGCCTGTGTGCATTCCCTCATTCTTTTTCTTGCTCACTGAGTATTTTTGGGACTTAGCTGTTTAGCAGTTTGTAACTTGCATTTGATGGCAGGCATTCCTACTACTGCAGTGGCAGCTAGGTGCCTGGGCACCTCCTTACTTGCTGTCATTTTGTAGGTGCAAAGCAGAGGCCTTTTTGTAATTGGTCATTAATCATGAACTGTTGAATGTTGATATAAAAACTGGAAACTACTTAAAGTGCTTCAAGTTCCTTTTTCAGACCAGTTCTGAGCTGAGTGAGCACACATAGTCACTATTCTCTGAACACATATCGGAGTGGTTTGCATTAAAGTCCTTTTTTTTTCACTTGCAGGCAAAGAGATTCATTAAGAACTTATGGTTCAATGTCCCACAAGAAACTTGGGAGTTTGACTCACTGGGTCTTAAAGCATATACACCAGCCAAAAGGATGATAAAGGAGATAAAATTGGCATTGTGGTGTTGAGGCAAGGGTTCCTCCAGATCTTTTTAAGAGAACCAGCTAAAAATACTGTGAACGAGAGCAGAAAGCTTAAAAAAGATTCAGGATAAACACTGAAAAATAAAATTATTTTTAACAGTAAAGAGACTGAATAAGGCCAACGGATCTTGACAAGTCAGAAATGATCACTATAAAAGAAACGCTTGGAATGGACATCTTCGTAGTTCAAGTGACTAGCTTTACTCCAGGTCTGTAATCCTAAATCTGAAAAAACAGTGTTTAAGCAGCTCCAGTGGTATGTGGGTTTGGTGGGTTTTTTTTTGTCTTTAGAAATTGCTATGACTAAGAACAGATATGATTGGAATTTGGAAGGCAACATTTGTTATTACAGAACTTGTTTTCTTATACATACAATTCTTGAAGAAGTTTAAAGTGAGAAAGGTTTCAACTTGAAACAAATATACAGAGGAATTAGAATATGTGAAAAGTAGCTCCTCTTAGATTCTTAGATGCTTTCTTTCTGTCCTGTAAATACACTTTGGCAATTTCATGTACTGCACACGCAGCCAGACATAACCGTCTGTGCATCTCAGTTCGTTCGGCTCTATTCGAACTAAGCATTTTACTCCAGTATGCATTTTATTAAATGCAAAGCTGAGAAACGGCAAAAGCTTCTAAGCCCCGTGCCAGTGAACCACACAGTAAAAGCACAATTATAAATCTACAATAAATATTTATGCACTTAGTATGTATTGTAAACTGTGCACAAGCATGGAATAACAAAAGAGTTAATACCAAATCATTTTCTGCTTTGCAGATTACTTTAGGCTACCACAGCCCACCTGCTATGGGAGGAAGATTATTTTCTTTTACTAAAAGTGAATATTTTCAGAGTTTCATGTGCATGAAGAAGTAGGCACTTATATCTGACAAGGAAGAAGTACGTGGCCTATGGGTCCAGAATCAATATATTCATGCAATACATAATTGTCATTTTTTTAGCAAGGAAACCCCTCCTTCTATGAAGAAAAACCAAGACTCTTTTGTACGGTTTACTAGGCTCACCTTGATTCTTATTCTGTCAAAATAAACTGTGAGATTTAAACTATATTCTTCTGCAGAAAACAAAGCTCTTTTATTTTTTGTGAATGGAAATAAAGTAAGTTGAGAGATTAGTCTAGGGGCTATAATTATAGAAATGTATAAATGGAATTGCCAAATAATTCACTTGAAGACACTTTTTCAGCATGCATTTCAGAAAAGGAACAATTTGTGCCATGCCAGCCATCATTAATTGGAAGTTCTGTGCCTTTGCTTTAATAAATTTACTTTGGTTACTTGGTCAATTAAACTCTCTCATTAAGTGGACTGCACTTGTTAAGCGAATAGCACAAAGAATGTGGTCTGTGTGGAACTCTGTTTAAGCTTTATGTCCACTGATGAAAAGAGAGGAGGTCCCCATCCACTTAAGGTGCAAATATGCAGCCTCTTCTCTATGAAGAAGTGGGTGGGGAAGGAAGGCNAAAGGGTCATTAGGCACTGGAATATGCTGCCCAGGGAGGTGGTTGATTCGCCTTCCCTGGAGGTGTTTAAGTTACGGGTGGACGGGGTCCTGAGGGACATGGTTTAGTGTTTGATAGGAATGGTTGGACTCGATGATCCAGTGGGTCTCTTCCAACCCGGTGATTCTGTGATTCTGTGATTCTGTGATTCTGTGAATTGCCAAATAATTCACTTGAAGACACTTTTTCAGCATGCATTTCAGAAAAGGAACAATTTGTGCCATGCCAGCCATCATTAATTGGAAGTTCTGTGCCTTTGCTTTAATAAATTTACTTTGGTTACTTGGTCAATTAAACTCTCTCATTAAGTGGACTGCACTTGTTAAGCGAACAGCACAAAGAATGTGGTCTGTGTGGAACTCTGTTTAAGCTTTATGTCCACTGATGAAAAGAGAGGAGGTCCCCATCCACTTAAGGTGCAAATATGCAGCCTCCTCTCTATGAAGAAGTGGGTGGGGAAGGAAGGCCAGAAAAGGTGATTTGAACATCTTTTTTTCTGTAGGTCTTGGTCATATTCTATGAATAACCCAATCTCATTCATCCAAGGAACCGAGCATGTGATTGATTGTCATATGGCTAAACAAGGATTTTAAACATAAGAATGTGCTTTTGAATGCAGGATCAAACTGATGAACACACACAAAGTATTTGGAAGGCAGTGGCTTGGAAGCAGCTAACAACAGAATAAAAAAGTATATCAGGATATGCATCACTGTGAAGAATCTTGTGAACTGAATCAGGTCAGAAAAGGTTTTCCATGGGGATGCTCCATTGCTTTGCCATCGCAGGACAGGTTGTGTTTCCATCACATGGGTAGATTGGTGGTCATCTCCCCATGTGACTGGATGGTCCCTGAACCTCACCCATATACTCTCCTCACAAAATGTTTTGTTTCCAGCCGGATGAGAGGTCACCAAGGAGTCCCAACCATAGAACGCAATCATCCAGCCTCAATGGTTTGGTTATCTGGAGAAGCTGATTTCTTCTGGCAATGTGAAGACATTGTGTGGGGCTATGGGGAAAAAGGACAGCAGAGCTGGCAATACAATTTAATATCCCAAGAGAGGGAACATGATCAGGTCTTGGCCCAAAATCTGTAGCTGCAGTAGAGCAGACCATATATAGAGACTGGAGGCTGCTAGCTCAAAGACACATTAAGGTACATGTCAGTAATGGTTTGCCTTTTTAGGGATAGTGTTTGTATACTTTGATGCAGTAAGGGATACTGAGCAGGTGTACCATGATTTTTCCTAATGTTTTTTAGTATTATTTTGCTATTATGTTGATACTCTGATAAACATTGTTTAAAAACTTCACACGCCGAGCATGTTAGTTTGCATATTCATTTCTGACAATGTGGTATTACCTAGGGGATGGTAAGTTGGTATAAGTGAGCATAAGCAAATCTAATTGTTAATGACATCAAGAATATCCTACTGATCATATCTTTAGGCAGGCATAGGCTACAGCCAAAAAACAATTAGAAACAGGTGACTAAACATGGTGGTGAGAGCCACTCACCTCTGTAAAAAATGAAAATAATAAAAAAAAAATCTCTGCTTAACTGCACCTTTGCTCAGCTGACCTGTGCAAGCGTGAGCACCCAGAGGAGCCTGTCTGGCACTCAGGCCAAGTGGGGAGGCAGCAGTCTCACAGGCAACAGCCTCGCTCACCTTTTAGATGTCAGCCTAGTGCTCCAGGCATGCCCTGCCTGCAGAAATCACAGCCAAGCTGCTAGCACATCCAGCCTGTGCCCGTCATCACGGCTTCTTTCTGTGGATATCAGTGCAGTTAGATCTTGGTGCATAACTGCTACCAAAAAAAAAGAGCCAAGAAAAATGGTAGCAAGGCTGTGGTCCAAGGGATCGACTGAAACAGTGGGGCCTTAGTTGTTGCTTAAGCCATAAATTGAAGCAGTCTCCAATCATAACTAGAGGGAGTCAGTCTACACAGGGTAACAGTACTTTTGATGTGACTAATAACAGAATAGCTAAAGAATATGCTTCTACACACATGTAATCCACGTACAATTTCACACTAGGTATTAATCACATAATTGCATGTCCCCTTTTAAAATGCAGCAACAGGCAAAAGCATCAGTTTTTATTAATACTGTTTCTTTGAAAACAACAACCATTGTTGCATTCTGTGCCTAGTTATGGAACAGCGTACCTACTGTCCACAGGGATACAGGAGGCAAGAAAAGGATTAGTGGTTTATGCCTGCCTCATTCAGTAAGTGAACTCCAGTTACCTAAACCACATGAGATCCTAGGGTAGCTCATGCTTTAAGCTAGGATGTCCAAATACCTTGCTGGGTTGATAGGCTTAGGCATAGAGAATTCCTAAAGGAATCTGAAATAATTTCTGTTCCATATAGTGATTGCTGTTGTGAATTCATTGTATTGCTATCTTGCACAGAAAAATAGCAGAGTTTCAGCTTCAGACTTGTCCTCGGCATGTTAGACAAGAAGATGGCTTAAATGGCAACAGGGAATCTCGCTGAAATAGGAAGATATCTCAAGAATACCCACTGGCTGATGGAGGCTTCTAAAGAAAAGGAGAAATAGTAAATGTACTCCCTGAAGAGAAAAAAAATCTACAACATCTATCAACACCTTGTCAAAATTAGGTACATTTAGAATTTATTTTCTTCAGATGGATTTTCACATTTAAACCCATTCTCTTTGACTACCTATTAATTCATAAGCAAATACTTTTTTACCACAAGTCCTTTTCTTTAAATTAGGATTTTTGAGTTTTAGGTATAGACTTTACTGGGAGGATATAAATTATTCATCAGTAGTAGGGTGGTGGACACGACTGGTAAAACCAAGTGTCACACTGACACTTTTTGTGTATCTTGTTCCCAGCTCCTGAAGTGATATGATTACTCTCCCCTGAATGGTGTCCTAGAGCGGTAACTGAAGAGTACCCCTCACTCCTGAAGTGGAAAACAAGTAGGTACAACAAGTAGAGTTACGTAGAGGAATGAGTTCAGTGTTAGTCGAGAGGAACCCATTCAAAGCTGCTTTTTCCACAGAAGTTTGGAACTCCTGTGCTAAACTCAAGGTGACAGAAAGGCACCACCATTCTCATCCCAAATTTGTCTGTCTTGGATAGCTGCTGACACCCATTTGATTGAAGAATGGACTGATAAATTTATCTTCCCTTGAAATCTGGAATGAATACGAGATATTTATGTAAAAATAGAAATGGTCTCAGGAGCAGAAGTCAAACTGATGATTTTTTTCTCCACGCTGAAGGTCCTGAGCACAGGTCTAGAGCCCTGGTGGGGCTGTAGCATCACCCTGCCAAGCCCCGCTGTTCTTTCCCAGTGGCTCCAAGACACAACTGCATGGCAAGAGCAGCAGAGCATCCACAGATAGCAAGTAATCCTCCCCCTTTTTGAGTAACAGCGGCCCAGATTTACTATTTCTTTGTCAAACTTCCTGCAAAACTGTTGGTTTGGACTCCTGCAGCAGATGTTGACTTAAGTCCCTTCGGGGTGATGAGGTTCCAAGGTGGTAAGAATTTGGAGAAGGAGGATAACAAGTGGGGCTTTATTTTTGTGTTAGAAGTGAATGGCAGAAGATGTATTGTTTGACATTTTATTAAGCAGGTGCTGGAGGGTGCCCTCTGTACTTGGCTCCTTCTTTGTGCAGAAATAATGTTAGTGGGAATTTTGTGGTCACGGTTGTCAGGGATGGAGTCTTTTATTTGCCTACTCTCATACACCTCTGCACTTCAACACTTGTTTTTTATTTCTATTAAATAAATGGATAACAATATTTCAAAGGGTTCTTTCTGGCTGCATTTATCTACTGCAGCTTTTGCATTATTTTGCATCATTTGAGGCTGTTTGTAGAAAACGTACTTGCAGCACGCTTGGGAATTGAAGCATGGGAGGAAAGAAAATTACATGTTTATCTTTATTTGATTTCTTAATTTGAGAAGCAGGGATAAGTTAATTAATTGACAAAGAGGTTTTAGATTTATCCTATTAGCAGTTAGAGCTGGGACTGCTGAGCTGTTAAGTACTTTTGACATGTCCAGAACCTAAGAAGACTGGGTTTTGTTACATACTGTTTTTTCTCACTTCAGCCTTAAGGAACTTTTATATTTGTTGTAATATTTTGGTAAGTAGCGAGAATGCTAACAGAAGCTAACAGAAAATAATCTCTGCTTCAGTAGTTTATACAGAACGATTATTTTGCTAGCAAAGTAATGAGATGATTTTATACTACAATTACATACCTCAAATTCCATATCTTCTCAATATCTGGTGTTGTTGAGATTCAGCATTCTTGCTAGATTTTTCTAAAAGAGAGCTATAGATCAGCTGATCAGAACTACTACTCATATTGCAGGATGCTAATAATATCGATAAGTAATAACGGACTTTCTGTCTGGTGAAAATTCTTCAGAAATCAACAGGCACTGACTCAATTTTGCCAAGCTCTGTACCTGAAATTTCTGGTGTAATATTAAAGGTAACCAGATAAGGTATTTATACTTAATTCGATGTCCTTTTTGGTATGTATGTTTAGAGGAGACGTTTAGAGGTGACATTTAAACAGATCGCTAAGTGACAGCACCTATGAAATGCTGAGTTTCCTCCACAGCCAAACTATTGCTCTAGCACAATCCTCCATATGTCCTTCAATTTCTAATTCCTTTTCAGGTCACCTGAAAGTATGTGGTAGGAAAACTGAGAAGTATTTTTACATTCCATTCAGATCTCAAGTAATTTAATCAAAACCCTGAAGAGTTACACCCAGACTTGGTTTGGCTCTTTACATTTAGCATAACCTAATACGATGGCTTTATTTCCTCCTAAACTATCTGATTGAATGCTGCTGTAAATTATTCTGCTTTTAGCAAAGCAATATTTGATCTTGGGCTCATGTTTCATAACTTCCAGAATAAAAAAACCCCAAACCTAAGACGTTTTTTGGCTTATTTCAAAGATTTGTGTAGGTAAGCTCCATGACATGCCTGCAAGATCTGAAACAATTCATGTCTTGAGGGGTAGACAGACATCTGTGACATTTCATACTGTCCTGATCACAAAAGGCATAGTTTAACTCCTCTCTGACATATATAGGATTATGGGGTGCTCTAGCTGCAAAGGGCCTCAGGAGGCTTCTGGTCCAACCTCACATTCAGAGCAGGGTCAGCTACAAGTTCAGACCAGGTTGCTCTGGGCTGCACCCGGAATGTGGGTTTCCAAACCTCCAGGGACAGAGACTACACAGCCTCTTTGGGTAGTTTGCTCCAGTGCTTGGTTGTCCTCAAGAGGTAACTTTTATTATGTCCAGTCTGAACCTTCGTGGGTTTGTTTTATGTCTGTTGCCTTCAGATGAGCACCGCTAGGCAGAGCCTGGCTCCATCTCCTTAATAAACTCCTTGGAGGTGCAAGGGCTTCTATAGGGTCTCCTCAAAGTCGTTTCTTCTCCAGGTGAACATGCTCTGGTGCCTCTGCCTGTCTTCACGTATCACATGCTCCATTCCTGACCATCACGGTGGTCCTCCCCTGGACTCATTCCAGTTTATCAGCACCTTTCCTATGCTGGGGAGGCCCAAACTGTATGCAGTGCTCTAGATGGGGTTCAACAGCTGCTGAGTAAAGCGAATAATCATTTTCCTTGAATGGCTGTCTGTGCACCTGCTGACACAGCCCAGGGCACTGTTGGCCTTCACTGCTTCCAGGGCTCGATGCTGGCTCACGCTCATCTTGCTGCCCAAGAGCACTTCCAGGACCTCCCCTAGAGAGCTGCTCCCTAGATTGCCTTCTTGGAAACATCTCCTCCTCCCAGGGGCATAGTGTTGCATTTTTCCATGTTGAATTTCATGAGGTTCCTGTTGACCCATTTTTGAAACTTGACCTGAGGCAAGGCTGGAAATACAGTGGGAATCAATTTAAAAGAAACAACTGAATTGTGAGGTTGCTCTTGAATCATTCAGGACAGAAATCTAAATACATTAAAGGGAGGAGGCATGCGCAAAGTTATTCCAACGAATCTTTGAAATCTAGAGACAGAGTTACATTAATCTGTGTATGGTGCTAAGTGTAGTATAAAACCTACCAGTGTAGAAGCATAGCTCACAAGCTCTTAACTAGGAAAACAATAATTAGTTGTCACAGTACAGAGCCCTGTATCCAGCAGCGACCAACTGCATGAAGCGAACATTAGGTGTCTGAGGCAATGGGAGGTGTTGTGTGTGCCTTAATGCATATATACATGTACACAGCATGTTAGAACAGGACGATAAAATGTTGATGGGATGGGCCTGCCCAGCGGTGGGAGCATATGCCTAGAAAATCCCCTACTTGTAATAGCAATTCATTAAAATCAGTCAAAAGAAATGGAGGTACTTACTTTAGGTCCAAAACATAAACAAATTCACACAGGCATAACTTCATAGTTCTACTTACTCCCAAAATTAGGCCTTTTTTTTGAGACTTATTTAGAATTAAGGAAGGACACGAATTTAAATTAAAACAACTATTCTAATTTTTCATGTAAACAAGCTCTTATTTGATTTTTGTCTGTAATTATTCAGTAGCAAGAAAATTAAAGACTATATTGCCTATCAAAAACCTTTATTAAGTATTTGGCCCAAATGACTTGATTGTATCATTTTAATGAATATAGAAAAAATTAATCAGCACAAAAATTCATTAATTATAACACAGCAGAAAGCCACTGAAATAGACAACAATGATTCTTCAACAGACAGATAATTACTCAGATAGACTGTTTCAAAGCCATCTTGCAAATTAATCCAATGTGTGGGCAACAGATTTACCACGGGTTCATAAAGCCCTCTCAGTGCTTTACATACGCGCCTACATATCTCTGTAGGAGTCACCCTGCTAAGACTGGCTTATTCTACATATACAAAAGGAGAATAATTTACTGCAAATGGAGATCCTGATTTTAGGATCCATCTCTCTTTTCATAAACCAACTTGATCAAAATTGAAGGCTTTGTGAAAACCAATATTGCATGCAGAAGAAAGCAAAAAAAGATTCTGAAAATGGATACATTTTGAAGCCACATCAGTACTACCAGCTACTGCAGTCCTCACAAGTGAGAATTAAGTTATATGTCTGTATGGATGACATATTTTAGATCTGCAGAACTCAGGACACTATGTTGTTGGTTTTTTTCCCTTGAACGCTGTTCCTTCTCTGGTTCATTTGTTCCAGTAAATGGACAGCAATCAATTTCTGAATCAGAGTCCTGAACAACAGGTAATGTCAAGTGCCTGAAATCCTAAAAGCCACTCCTAGCTGCTCAGAAAAGAAAAATCCTGAAGAAGAAAACTGGAACAGTGTCATGAAAAATATACTGAAGAATGAGGCAGTTCAAAGTGCATGTTGGCTTCTTGCAGAAAATGGGAAAGTTGCACTCTTTCTTTTTTGTCTTTAGATCTAAATTCTTTAGAACACACTAGCAGGACTGTTATATCAAAAAAATAGGACATATGGTTTAGAAATTAAGATATTACATATCCAGTTAAATAACCCCACCCAAATAGGATTATTTCTTTTGCCTTCTAGTTTCCCTTTTTGGTTTGTTTTTATTCTGTAGATTTCTGACACCAATATTTTCTCTTCAGTTAGACTAAAAGCCATGCATTTTTTTCCCACATAACTACTGAGATTCACTATCAGTGCTGGCACCGCCTGTGAAGCATCAGATGGAGGAAGACCTGGGCTAAGCCTGAGAAAGGCTGGAACACTAAGACTGCAGTGCACACCCCTGGACTGGTGTGTGATTGAAAGATCTACTGGTAATTTCCATGGGCCAAGTCTTCAGATGATCTAAAATGGTACAATTCTGCAGCAGTCAATGGAGTTGTATTGATTCACACCATCTGGGTATTTGGCTGGCATAGTTACAGAGATACAAAGGTGCCAGTGCTCCTCCACCATCACTCTTTGTGGGTTGATTTTATATTTGCTGAAAGAAAACGATAATTGAGGCACTGATATTTCCTTGACAGATAATACTCATGGCAACAATCTTTCAGGCATTTGTTGTGTACACAATTATTGAGAACACTGACAGTTTGCCTTCACTTGATGTTATAATAAGATCCTACAATTAGTATAAAATGCATTCAGCATTCAAACTGCAAACGTCCAGTGATAGTCATTGTTCTTGTGATTGACAGATTTTAGTGGACAGAGATGAATTTACTTAAGAGACATTTGCATATGTTTTTCAATTCGTGTTGATTGATTTGAAGTAGCCAAATGCAACGTGATTTCTAGATCTTCATTTCCCTACCAGGACTACTTATATTTGTTTTGTGGTTTCCCATTAATCCATGCAATCTATTGAGTAAATTGCTATTTATTTCATTACAAATACGTGCATTTAATAAGATGAACAAATGCTTAGTCTTTTGTTCCAGCGGTGTGTCAGTGAAAGGAAACAATGACTTGTCTCCATGCTTTGTTGGCTTTAAAATTACAAGAATAAGAAGTAAGGTCAGTTTTCTAAGCATGAGGAGGCTGTACTAGCACTGTGACATTCATGAGAACAAGGTTGCTTTTCTAATTTTGTTAGTCAAGTGCTGTGACAGTGCAGTGCTATCTAACGGAGTGAAAAGTAGGAAGAGGACGATGTTTGTGCTATGGAGAGAGTAATGGCAGAAAGAAACCCCAAAGGACCAGTGGGGGATATAATGACACACAAGACCCTGGTAACTCTTCCTTGTAACTGCATAGCAGAATATTCAGTGGGTTTTGATTGCTTCATTTGCTATCAGCCACCTGCCATAAAGGACTAAATTACCATATGAGTCTTCTGATAGATAGATAGCTAGATATAGAACAAACGCATGCAAGACAATATCAGCATGAACTCGGAGTGCTTGCTGAGGTACATTCTCACCAGAAATTTAACCTGGGTAAGAATTCAACTCTAACGCTTGAAAACTTGTATAAATTATTAAATCTCTCCAATGTATGTGACATCATACCTTACTTCAGTGCCCTTGGAGGTCAGAGTGTAATAGGGTGGTGGTTAGGTTCACCTGTAAATTGAAATAAGAGAAAGGCATTAAAGAACTCCTTTTTGCTGTTGCAAAAATACTGCTAATCCTGGAACTGCAGAACAGCAGAGTGAGGAAGGGACTTCTGGATCTCATCTGGTCCAAGTTCTGGCTTGAAACAGGACCACTGAAACCAGATTGCTCAGGATCTTGTCCAGTCAAATATTGAGTATCTCTATTGATGAATAAGCTATATCCTCTCTGGATAAACCGGTCCAATGTTTGACTTCCCTGAGAGAGGATTTTTTTCTCCTAGTTTCTAACAAGCATTTCTTGTGTTGTACTCTTGCCTCTCATCCTGTCTTTGGGAAAAATTTGTCTCTGCCTTCGCTGTTAGGTAGCTGAAGACAGCAAGAAGACTCCTCTTTAGCAGCCCCTTCTTAAGATTGCATAAATACAGCTGTCAGCCACTTCTTGTGTGCTCTCAACCCTTGTTAAAGCCCAGGAAGAAGTGAGGCACAAGGACTCTTCCCTGGTCTTCCTTCCCTCTTCTGTTGCTGGGTGCTCAAATCAGTATTGGTGCTGATGCTGGAGGTCAGGGGTAATGAAGAAGAGAGGAATGACTTAGGCGGATTTGATCTAAGTAGGCTGTTGGGGCCCCTGTCTTTGAAGGCAAGAAATCAAATTACAAGCCCAGGCTTAATGGGAAGCAACCAATTAGGGGGTATTACATGCAAAGGTCATCCTGATTTGGCCCAGAGTCTCAGCTCAGAGTCACACAGTCTCTTCGAGAAAAGAGCTGTTACCTTCAGTATAAGATTGCCCTGCAGCACAGCAAATACTGATAAAAAACCCTGACCACACAACACATCATGTGCAAATGCTCTTTATGTTCAGCACAAGTGTTTTCAGAATAATTTAAATACACTTGTGAAAGATCTTATTGTGATCCTTGCTTGTATTTTTCCACCTGTGAGTCCATATTGAGATGCACAAAGCATGTACCAAGCAAAGAGGAGCAACGTACACTGATAGTGCAAGGACTCATTCAGTGCAACTCTGATAAGGCTGGATGCAATGAGGAAGGCTGTCTTTCACAAATAAATAAGTCACACATGCCCATCCAGTGCAGCAAACCTTCCTTCCTGTCACTGAATGACTGTTATTAAATATAGAATATCTGGCGGTGTAAGACAAGGTTAGCTTCAGAAGTGAGGTTTCACAGAATCACAGAATCACCGGGTTGGAAGAGACCCATCGGATCATCGAGTACAACCATTCCCACCAAAATGGGAATTCGATCCTACCAAACTAATTCCCATCCCTTAAACTATCAAAAATTTGACTGTGTTAAGGGAGATAGACAGACATGAAGCAGCGGTTCAGTTCTTCTGCCTCTTCCCCTGTCCTGTGTGGAATAGAAACTGCACATCCTGCCCTTTAAGATGTGTTGGAGTTGCTCCATTGCCTTGGAGCTCCCACAGCTGATATACAGATTGCTTAATTCACAGTCTTCCCTGTACTCATAGTCACTGCTCTAACACAGCAATACCCAGAAGCTTCCTGGGGACTTATCTGCTTGTAAAAATCCAATGAACATCTGAGGGGACATGGCAATTTCTTACGCCTGTCAATCTGTTATTCAGTTGCCAATGCACACAGCATGTTGCAGAAGCATTTTCAATAGTAGGAAGTAAAGTCTGGTTAATCTCATAAAGCCCAGAAATAGTTCTCCTATCATCCCAATTTAAGGGGTGATTCTCATGCAAGGGTGGAAACATCTACAAATTTAAGGTAGCTGTGGATTCTACAGAATATTAACTGAGATACAGGGCCTTTCATGGCATGATCTAGTGAATCATAAAGTTATGCATGTACAAGCAGTTTTAACATTTTGTTTTAAACATCATTTTGCCATGCAACATCAACATAACTTTGTCACAATGTTTATTGAGAAACACTTTGAGCAAAATATTACCCTCTCAACCAAATATGTGTTGGACAGGAATATTTGTGTCTTTCAGTATGCCTGTAGACACAAACTGGAGCTAAGAAAAAAATACATTTTTAATATAAGTATTTATTTAATGTTGATTTCTTAATGAAATTTTGACAGCCCTAGAGTACATATATCATTATTTACGGCAGGATTTAATTAAAAGATGCTGATTTGGGGAAAAAAACCAACAAAACTGTATCTGTCCTGACATACCACTGCTACAAACAAATAAGGCAAAATAAATAAGAAACCAAAGATTTGAAGTCCACGTTTACTGTATGTATGCCTTGAAGTCTTATATATGGGCCAAATTGAAGAATTTGTACAGGAGGTCTCTTTGGATGAAGATTTTTTTATTATAGGGTGGGAGAAGCAAGTAGGATCCCCATGACACTCCTGTATCTCTTATTGCCAGCTTTTCTCCCATGGGAGACGGCTGGTCACTCAAAAGATGGTGGGATTGGCTGTGTTTTGGAACAGATGTGGCCCTCTCTGTGGGCAAACCTGTCACAGCAGTAATCTGGAGGAGTTCTCCATTGTTGTCCTTAAAGTGAACTGCTGACCAGAAATGTTTGTTATACAGAAACTCAGCTAGGATAGAAAAGAACATGCATACTACACACCTTCCCTCTTGAAAACACAATGCCATGCTGCTGGTGAGTAAAAAGCCAGTGTTTTCAAACTTCACTCATCAAAATGTGTAATTGCAAGGGTAGGTTCTATGCATGCATATGGAAAATGTGCAACACTCCCATGGGCTACAGGAGAGTCAAGGCTTCCCAGAACTCTCCAAGTGATCTTAATTTCATCCTTTGCCTCTTTCAGATGCTTTTTCAATAGAAATGCTGGAGAGAATTGCTTTCATTCNTGTAGACACAAACTGGAGCTAAGAAAAAAATACATTTTTAATATAAGTATTTATTTAATGTTGATTTCTTAATGAAATTTTGACAGCCCTAGAGTACATATATCATTATTTACGGCAGGATTTAATTAAAAGATGCTGATTTGGGGAAAAAAACCAACAAAACTGTATCTGTCCTGACATACCACTGCTACAAACAAATAAGGCAAAATAAATAAGAAACCAAAGATTTGAAGTCCACGTTTACTGTATGTATGCCTTGAAGTCTTATATATGGGCCAAATTGAAGAATTTGTACAGGAGGTCTCTTTGGATGAAGATTTTTTTATTATAGAGTGGGAGAAGCAAGTAGGATCCCCATGACACTCCTGTATCTCTTATTGCCATCTTTTCTCCTATGGGAGGTGGCTGGTCACTCAAAAGATGGTGGGATTGGCTGTGTTTTGGAACAGATGTGGCCCTCTCTGTGAGCAAACCTGTCACAGCAGTAATCTGGACAAGTTGTCCACCGTTGTCCTTAAAGTGAACTGCTGACCAGAAATGTTTCTTATACAGAAACCCAGCTAGGATAGAAAAGAACATGCATGCTACACACCTTCCCTCTTGAAAACACAATGCCGCGCTGCTGGTGAGTAAAAAGCCAGTGTTTTCAAACTTCACTCATCCAAATGTGTAATTGCAAGGGTAGGCTCTATGCATGCATATGGAAAATGTGCAACACTCCCATGGGCTACAGGAGAGTCAAGGCTTCCAAGAACTACTCTCCAAGTGATCTTAATTTCATCCTTTGCCTCTTTCAGATGCTTTTTCAATAGAAATGCTGGAGAGAATTGCTTTCATTCACAAAAATGGCCTCAGTTCCTAGTCAGCATATTGCTCGTGCTAAGAAGGGGAATCTGAAAGAAAAGATCCTAATCCTGTTTGTATTGAAGCCCAAGGTAATCTGTCCTTGGCTTGCACAGGTATTGCTGTCTGCATCAGGCCGAGGGTAGAAAAACACTGCTGATAACTCCCCACAGGGTTTCCCTTAGGAATTGCTACAATGTGGGATAATTAGTGGGGCTCCAAGGAAGCCAGGAGGAAGCTCCCTTTCCCCTTCAGGGATTCTGTTGAATAACTCAGGCTCACTCAGTATTTGCACAGCTCTTGCTACGTGATGGACCAGGATTTAAAGCAAATAAACAGGTAGCCAAACAAACAAAACCAATCTAGCTGGTATCTAAATGGAGGATCCTGCAACCAGACCTAGACAAGCGAAAAAGTGATGTTAAGGGTGCGTGCTCTCAGAGCTGCTCCCGATGTGTTCAGTGGGAATTGCTGCCTTCTCTGTGTGATGAAAACCAGGTCATTTGCTGAGTGCCTGAATGTGGATTTAACAGCCTCACTGGGGGTGGATGTGGTTTTCCTCTGAGGAACTCCTGGCCTTATGTTACATGTTTGCAAAAGCACACGCTTCTTCCCCCCCCGCATCTCTGAAAAGAAAAATAAAAAATCCCAGCTGCTGTAAATCAAGGAAAATTCATAACTTGCTTGAGGTGTAACAGCTGTTGATTTAAGGCTTAACATCTTTGGGAGCACATTGCTGCTAGGAAGATAAAAATCTTTTTGACAAAGTTGTGACCATAAAAATCGCAAGGCTTTAGACAACGTTTAGAGACGATTTGCATTTCCCTTATAATAAATAATAATAACAGCTCATATTGATACGGTGCTTCCTAGATTCAAAATGTTTTACAAATATCAGCTAATTAATCTTATTGAAATACTTTCCCTTGCAATACAGTGATACACAGTCCAAAATGTATCTCATAAATAGGGCTGATGACTCATAAAATGCAGCATTTTCCTCGCTGTGTGACTATCACTGGCTTTTAAAATGGCAACTATAAAAATCACACACCTTTATATTTATGCAGCCTATTCTTCAATTATTACATCTGTGCAGTGGCTGTTATGGTTAATTTGGGCTGGAAGCATGACTGGAATTTGGATCTTCAGTCTGATTCTCTCTCTCTTCATTCTTTCCTCTGGGATTTGCTCATGTTATGGAGAATTCATGGCAGTCATTGTCACCCTGCCAAAGGTAATGGCCCCCAGTCCTTGGGTGAGGCCCACGAGTGAAACAGGCTGCTGCTGGGAACAGGTCAAAGCAGGCACCAGTCTTGGGGGTGTGAGCAGCAGAGGGAGTTACCTCCCTCTCTGCAAGGTCTACAGAAGCCATGGAGGTAGAACAGCATTAGCAGCTCTTCTAAATACTCCTTGAAGACTTCTTACTCCGTTTTGAGAATGTGAAGGCAACCTAACAGGGATACGTGCCAAATTTGGACTCCTATTTTATCCCTCTCCTCATATATCCCATCTCATGCCATGTCCCAGAGGAACATGAATCAAGCATATGGTGGTGAAAAAGGGGTTTTACTAGCACAGTTTCCATCACATATTTCTTGACTGACAGCCAATATTTTTGAGAGAATCCTACCAGTCAAACCATACCATTGACTTACTGTCAACATAGGTTGATTGAGGTTTTCCTGCCATTCCCCAGCAAAAAAATCTCTGTGTTCCTAGTGCAGAGGACATGTCCCCAGAAGCTGAAAGCACAAAATAGGGTTAAACCTAGGGATTTGCTTCTCTCAGCATGTGCACTATCTTTATTCAAAAAGATTGGGTAACTTCATAGCTTTCACAATTGTTTACTGCTTCTTACTTAAAAATTAACGTAGGCAAAAATCCCATAATCTTTAAACTGACTGAAGATGAAGTCAAACTCAAGCCAGCCTTTGCATCAGACACATATACTAATGACTTTTCATGCTGACACATTTTACTTTTTCTTTGACTTACTAATTACTGCAACAACTACGGTACCATTTTTTATAGTAAGCAGTAAGGTAATTGCATAGCTGTGGGATTATCTTGTGGGATAGAATCACTGTTAAATAATTCTGCTTTCTCTCTGTGGAAATTCTGAAGACTGCATTTTAGGTCTTGACTCTTATTTATATGAATGCTGCTTTACTCCATATAAGCAATATCAAAAAGCATTACAGTGAATGCAAAAATAGTTTACTAAGTCTACAAGGCCCTTTTAAGCTGACAGAGTAGTACAAAGTGACCTTAAACATTTATGAGAATCAGGCTGTTGGGGCTCTTGTTTAGCTCAGATCCATGCTTGGTTTAAATCAATCTGTTGACTGAAGAAAACAACAGCAGAAGGAACCAAAACCTGTGGAGTTTGCTCTTCTATCATGGGCAGGTAATTTTTTTTGTACCAAACCGAAAGAGACATTGGCATCCTAAACAATTTTCAGCAGCTACCAGTATGTGCCTTTCTGGGCACCAGCTGTGCCACTCAGTCCTGCCAGGCCCAGTACATCACAGATTCTGTGGCAGGTCTGGATCCAAAGCCTCAGCTGCCCTAAGTGCCTTGCTGAGATTTCAGGAGAGTTCAGACACCTGCAGGGAGGAAAGGGAAAGCCCCTGTAAGTCAGTGCCGGGGAGGAAGGACTTGAAGGCATCCAGACTTGGCTGTCAGGTGCTGTCATGTAGCCCTAGCTAGGCTTTTACCCCCATCTCTGTTCTCAGCAGTCCTGCTTTCCACAGAGTAGCTCTGGGTTTTCTAGCAGAAGCCCTTCAATAAACAGGCTTAGAGGTATTTGAATGCTCTAGCTCATCTTGATATGCTTGGTTCAGCTGCAAAAGGTCCCTTTGAACAAAGGGGATAATGTAACCAACTGACCTTCTGCCCTTGTGTATTCAGTCATAAATGATGACTCCTGGCTAAAATTTACTATATTCTCTGTGTGTTACCACTGAAGAACCACCATTACTGTGGAAGCGTGAGCCTAGTTCTCTGAAGTCTGTGCTTCATCAGCAGGGAAACTGCCTGGGTTCAGGCTGCAGCGTGCTTATCTCTGGTGATGCATGAAGTCAGATGTATGGAGACAGCTTTACTCTCCCAGATATGCTTTGCAGGATTGCCTATTAGCAGAAGATATCTTTACTTTGGGACTTCAGCAGATTTGAGCTGACAGTTGTCAACCTGTGGGATGTGAACACGGAACTTTTATGGTAGAAGTTCTAAAAAGTTACTTTTTAGGCTAGAAACCCACTTTAAGCAGTGACACATGATACTTCCGTGACAGGTATGGTTTCCATACCTTGCTTCTAATAAAATACTTTCTTGACTGTTATCCCATCACATGAACATCATTTCACTGTATCATCACCCAAAGAGTATTGCCATGACCTCATATTTACAGAATAATGCCTGTGCTTTATTTACATATTTGAGAATGATTATAAGTGTTTAATCATAATTTCCATTTAAGCCCAGAAATAAATTTTTGGGATGTCTAAGAATGAGTTTGTTGTTCAGACTGTTCTTTACACTCAGTACTGAGCACAAAGCCCTCTTCACACATTTAAAGTGAACAACATTGTCAGCTAGGTGAGGGGAAGGCTAATGAAAGCTTTACTGGTAAACAGAGACCGGTATTGCTCATCAGGTTTTAGTTCATGTGAGTGCTAAGGAATTGACATAAATTTATATGTAGCCACTTAGTGATAAGAATAAAATAGGTAAGGAAAGAACTATTATCATATGACTCGAAAATGCCATGAATCTGTAAAGTAACAGTTAATATCTCCCTTTTTTTGCAAATACCTATGTATACAAGTGCTCTGGATGGATGTTCAAGCTACTGTACTATAAAAGGGCTAAATCCTCAAAATCTACAGAAGACTTCATGAGAAATAGGTCAGAATGTGGAATTAGCTAGGAAGGAAATGTGGAGGACAGGGGAATCCATACGGCACATATATTACATCACACACCTCTTTCAGTTATTAGTTTTCTTAAACCAGTAGGATTCCTGTCCATTCTATAGCACAGTGAGTATAGCCTCCAGCCAAGTTGTGGGAAATTGAGGGTCAACACTCCTTTCTTCCCAACGAATTCAAAGCCACTTCCCCACAGGTAAGAAGAGAGTTATCATAGAATTATAGAATAGTTTGGGTTGGAAGTGATCTTTAAAAGTTGTCTAGTCCAACCCACCTGCAATAAGTGGGGACATCTTCAACTGGATCAGGTTTTTCAGAGCCCTATCCAGCCAGACCTTGAATGTTTCCAAGCAGGGGCCATCTACCACACCTGTGGGCAACATGTTCCTGTGTTTCAGTGTCCTTATTGTAGAAGATTTCTTTCTTATATCTAGTCTAAATCTGCCCTCTTTCAGTTTAAAGCCGTTACCGCTTGTCCTATTGCAACAAGTCTTACTAAAAAGTTTCTCCCCATCTCTCTTATAAGCCCCATTTAAGAACTGAAAGGCTGCAACAAGGGTCTCCCTAAAGCCTTCTCGTCTCCAGGCTGAACAAGCCTAAATCTCAGTCTACCTCACAGGGGAGGTATTCCGTTCCACTGACTGGTTTGTGTCCCTTCTCTGGATCTGTTCTAACAACTCTGTCTTTCCTATGCTGAGGACTCCAGAGTTGGATGCAGTACTCCAGGTGAAGTCTCATCGGAGTGGAGCAGAGGGTGAGAATCTCCTCTCTTAATTTGCTGGCCATGCTTCTTTTGATGCAGTGGAAGATATCGTTGGGCTTCTGGTTTTGAGTGCACATCACTGGCTCACATCCAGCTTTTCATTAAGCAGTACCCTCAAGTCCTTCTCTGCAAGCCTGCTCTCAGTCCCTTAATACCCCAGGCTGTATTGATAACAGAGATTGCCCTGATCCAGGTGCAGGACCCTGCACTTGGCCTTGTTGAACCTCATGAGGTTCATATTGGCCCACTTCTCAAGCTTGTCCAGGTCCCTCTGGATAGCATAACATCCCTCAAGGGTGTCAACCTCACCGCTCAGCTTAGTGTTGCCTGCAAACTTGCTGAGTTGTTAACTTGATATGTTGTCTGCTAACTTGATAGGTTCGATATTTGGGGAGATACAGATCTGATTCTTTCTTGGGAAGATACTTGCTTAAGCAAAGCCGTTAGCATCACAGTTTTGAGTTTAAGCATGTACTTGGCACTTAAACTCCCTTTTGAATACCCAGGTCACAGTGCCATGGATACAGAGACGACAACATTGCTAAGGTGACAGTAGCAGTACCATGACAAACATAAGGTTTTGATCTTAGTATAGTTGTCTTTAACTCCTTTGACTTCAACACTACTTCTGAGAGAGCTGTTGAAGAGAAGACACGTAACTGTTGAAGAAGAGTTGTTGACAAGTAATTGTAATGTCCCTCCTCAGTATCCTCATAGCCTCTTCTCTCAGCCCATATGTTACAGAGTTGTTTTAGAGATATTATAATATTTACTTCTTTACTGACTAAACCTTTTAGATCACTGACATTGAAATTAAAACTTTTACAGAGAAAATTTCAAAACATTTCTTAAGTGTGAAAGAAACAGTTGAGCTCTTCTTAATCACATCTACAGATCTGAAGAAAGATCAACCTCTCTGTAACCCTGGCAGTCTCATAGAACATCCCTTTCTCTGCATCCTTACTTTTAGAGATCTGTAAGGAACAGTCAGAATAACCCAGTACAGAATTAAGCCTTCTGCAAAAGTTTATTCTCCTGATATTAACCTTACTTAATTATATATTTTAAAATTTAAAAAAAAAAGGTTCTGTTTTAGTCAAGTATAGTTCTTCCAGGTTAAACCAGACTAATATTTTACAAGCAATGTAGCATAGCATGCAAAGAACAGAAATAAATAAATCAGGTGGCGAACCATTATCATTCACTTTGCGTAGTAAAAAAAAATATATATAGCTGTCATTTTCTAACTTTTATTGAAACTAAATTGAAAATGTATATCATTCTTAAATCTAGTAAAGAAACAGAATAGCCTAATATTCTGTGATGTGCATTACTTGTGTAATATATATTACAAAGGGGAAAAAAATAATGAAGTAGCGAGATGGTTCAAAGTTGTAAAAGTGGCTTATCATATCTCAGAATCATAAAAGACTCATCTGAAAGAGGGAGAGAATAAAGGATGAAAAACCAATTAAGAGTAAGCAAAGCAAATAGCATTTTTTTCTATGTTCCTAGACAGCTTTGCAGCCACTGTATCAAGCAAAGAAAAGGGTAGGTGGATGTGGGCGTTGTAAAAGTCCAACACTGGAATTGGCCCAAAATCTTAGATTTCTGAAAAGGTTTCTAACATTGAAGTATTATTTGTCAAGGATATCAACATAATTATGTGGGCTTTTCTTCTGACAACTAAAAGAGACTTACTATGAATTATCTTCCACCTCTGTGGACTGGAGTCACAAAAGCAAAGCAAAGCAAAGACTAGGTCCTCACACTTTGTCATTGCCTTCAGAGGCACGTGAAGCTTTGATAGGACAAATGAATGAGAGCAAGGTTGTGTTCCAAAGGTTATTGTCTGTTTTCCAAACACCTGACTGGGAGTCAGTTGTTCTGAGGACAGTTTTGATCTTTGCTTCTCGTTGACCAGACTAAACACCGAACCTGGTGAACTCCTTGTGTAGTTCAATGAGTTCAACTGCATGATTCACACTTGACCCTCTGTAACCAGAACCAAGTCCACTGAACTAATTCCCAGGGCAACGTGACAACAATCAATTTACAAGAAGTATCTTCCAACCCACAAAGTTTTGAACCAAGCAGCTATGCAGAAAGACTTCTTAATTAGTGTCAATTGTCCCTTCTAACACTCAAGGGTGGTCCAGCCCAGTTTCTAGGACTTTGTGCGTCATTACTGCTGAAATCTGTAGGAGCTGCATAATTGCTATTTTGGATTTCAAAACCAGCTCACTTAAGAAGTTCTCTGTCTTAAATGCTTCAGATAGCCCTTTGTTGAGGATGATCAATGGCCAGCCGACAAGTCTGAGGTGCCAGGAGCTAATGAAACACACGCTGATGAGAAACCTGCTCACAAAGATAAAGGGTATTTTATGCAATTTAGCTATACATTAAAAACATTGTCCAGTTTCTTCAGAGCACTTGCTGATGACACATAAATTATCCTTTAGAAAGGACCATTACTAAAGGCTAATAAGGTTTAATCCTATTAAGGGGAAAATACTTGTCCTGTAAAATATTTTTTGATAGTCAACATTTGCTTTATTAAAAAATAGCAGATGCCATGTTTAGGGGAAGTAATGAGTTACATAGAGTTCAACTCCTTCAGAGGACTTCAGGAAACACAGGGCATGAATTACATTTTAATTTATAGTATCCTACTTGTGTCAGTTTATATGGAGAAATAAACAAAGCCTTTTTCATATAATGTACCTGACAAGCGTCTATTACAGCATCCTCTAGAAGCAATTTCCAGTGAGATGTATTTTCATGCACAGTCTCATTAAAAGTTAAGGAAATTGGAGAGTATATTTGACAGATAAAATTAGAAAATTAACGGAAATGGATAATCCACTCAGATATTCAGAAAAACTGTATGAAGTATCACGTACAAAGGAAGAGAAGAGGAAATACTTCAATTCATGAAAAGAAAACTGAATGGTGCTACTGGTTTGCTTTTTTCCCCCCTAGTATTATAATCATACATACATTCATACTGTAGCTCCAAGAAGTCTTAACAAGGACTGGAGCCATTAAATATTAAGTGATTCATATATACTAAATCTGACAGTCTCATTCTCTCTTCCAATACTTAAAGGAGGCCTACAGGAAAACTGGGGAGGGGCTTTTTATCAGGGATTGCAGTGGTAGGGTGAGGGGGTAACAGTTTTAAGCTGAAACAGGAGAGATTTGGAATAAACATAAGGAGGAAGTTTTTTCACTGTGAGGGTGATGAGGCACTGGAATAGGCTGCCCAGAGAAGTTCATCCTTGGAGGTGTTTAAGACGAGCCTGGATGAGGCTATGAGCAACCTGATCTAGTGGGAAGTGTCCTGGCAAGAGTGTTGGAACTACACGATCTTTAAGGTACCTTCCAACCCAAACCATTCTATGATTCTTCTCCTTCCTCCATGAAAATATATCTATATTTTCTACTTAGAGTAATCACACAAATTGTAATTGAACGCTAAATACAATTCTTATTACAACAATTTTTCTTTGCCCATAGAGAGCTTCATGGTGTCACGTACTGTGAATAATTTCCTGGTTTGTGAAGAAAGGCATATAATAATTTTGTTTTCACTTTAAACTGTTCACTATTTACTGCAGCAGCCTTGAGAAAATGGATGAAATAGTCCGTATTTTTGCTTAAGTCCTTTTAAATACAAGATTTAAAGTGTATGTGAGATGAGTGCATCTGTGCACACTTTAAATGTCATTATATGGAGTTCTGTGCATCACTCTTCATTTTGGAGCCACTGGCAAAGCTCAAATTGATTTTGAACTTTTCCTCTGCCATAGGAATACATATTAACATGATGGACAAATCTGCAACTTAATATAGTGGCTTTTTAGTCAGTGATAAGTGTTACATCATCTGTAAACTATGATTTTCATGATTATTGCCAACAGAACGTGTCCAAAGGAAGCTTTGTTTTCATAGTTTTGAACAATTGTTCCTAAAAATATACTTTTTACATTATTTCCTGAATTAATTTTTATTGAGCAAGAAGTTATTTTCTACATTTGGCAATGGGCAAGACACTCTTTCAGATGATGAGTATTATATTTATCCTCAGTTGGGAGGTAATACAAGAAGACAAAAATAAAATAAACCTCAGTCTGCCGTATGCCTTAGATGTGGCATTGATTATGCAGCTGAGATTTCCCCATTGTGCCCCTGTTCCTGGCACCCAGTCAAGCGCCTGACAACAATGATTCAGGTTCTCATTCTTACTGAACATCCTCTCGTATCTCTGTAAAAAGTCTTCTGGCCCAGTTGGCTTCTAAACAGGTGTATCCTTTTTTTCCTGTACCTCATTAGGCACCTTGCCAAGAAGAGAAAGGTTGATTCAACTTTCCAGTCAAATGGTATCTTTAAGTGGCACCTTTAAAAGTGAGATCTGATATTTTGCTCGTGTATCTGGGCTCAAGTTTTGGACACAATGGAGCATTTTTGTTTATCTCAGAAAAAAACTCTTAAACTTTAGTGATGATATTGGCACACAAGTTTTTGTTCCTCTACATCTCATCAATAAATATACATATTTCCAGTAACAGGTGCCAAAATATGACCAGAGATAAATAGACCAGTAATGTTTTCCTTAAGGTGGAATTAATCATATGGAAAAAGGTTTTCAGGAGATTCATTCTGACAGTTTTTAATTTGGAAACATTTCCCTTGGAGAAAAAGGGACTTCAGCCCAATCAGAAGATATAACCCCCCAGGTTTGTAATGTAAATAAGGTTATCTGTTGTGTTTATCTTCTACATGTTTTGGCTGGAGCCCTCCACAAAACGTGTGAAAGATGTTCTTGCTCTGGAGACCTACTGCAGTCCCTGTACATTTCTGTGTACACCCCCAGTAATTACATCCTGCAGTGCCATTCTCTGCAGCCAACAAAATTCCTTTTCTTGAGCAATGATGCCTTGTATGTCCTCTGTTTTGATTCTGCCAGGGTGGTTTCCAAAGATATTTAAGATTCCTTCTCATTCAATAACTTGCCGGTGGGCAAAAGGTCATCTCATTCTATTTTCATCCCTTCCAGGACATTTTTGATAGCAGGGGGCCTCGGGACAAATGTTCAGCATTGAAAGTCTCTGGCCTCTGAACTCGTTGCAAGTTGATGTGCAGGAAATTTTACACCTGGATGGACCACAGCTAAATCTGATAAATACAAAGGCTGAGGTTTACAGAGCCAGCGAAATGTTTAGCTAGTCTACTCCATGTGAAATGAGCAGCAGTTATGTGGATAATTCTCTACCTGTGTTTAATTAGGCATTATAGGGGCAAATGTGAACGTGCTGAATGGATAGATAATAATAAAAAATTACCAGTTTATTCTCACTTCTTTTTACATTGTAAAATCTCTACTGCAGCTGTCACGAGCCAAAGCTGCATGTTCAGTACATCACACAGGGTTTTGATAATCCCTGCCTAAGCTAAAGCTAAGCCTTGCACATTTGATCATAATTTCAGCCTACGTCTGTACTCTTGCACTCCTGTTTTCCACCCAGCCAGCAACCTACGCTTGGCTGCCCTCACACTGGACCAAAATCAACCCAGTAAATGAGATCTCTGGTGCTTTTGCCACAGGACTTCCATGGCAAGTCCACGAATGGCTGCCTCTAGCAAAGTTGTGGGGACCTGGCTTGCCACCCTATGCCCCAGCCATTTAGCAATCAACCCCACGGTTATGGCTGTGGTTGTGATCAGACCTCCTGGGGTGCTGTGGGGGAAGCAGCCCCTTGACAGGGGAGAGTCTCAGGGGAGGTAGGAGTTGGCAGTGGATGCTACCTGGCAGTCGAGCAAATGTCGGCTGGCACAGCTGTAGAGCCTGCCTGTGTCCAAATTTTGGCTCAGGACCACGAGTCAGGAGGCCCCCTCAGTTATCGGCTTCAGCCTGGGCCAAACAGGCTTTATAGGTACATCCCACCCATCTGAATGCACATGTGGTTGTGCCACCATAACACCTGCAACTCTGTAGCCTACTCTAGACTTCTACTATATAGGCTTAAAAATGAATAACTTAAAGAAAACAAAGGAAAAAATTAATTTAAGGAGCTTTTGATGATGCCAGCTAATGTGGCCATCTATCCAGAAAGAGTAGATTATATACACAAGTTACAAAGAACGTTTGCAAACATTATCGTTAACGTGCACACCTTATCAACATACATTGATTTTATATGCATCCTTTAATTTAAATAGCTTTGATTTTCTGTCTGGAAGACAAAAGAGAACATTAATAGCCATAGCTTACTGAGCTTACAGAGCTGCACATTAGCTCCTCTAAAATGATCTTGTGTTTGTTATGCTTTAACTATGAATATTTAAAAGAATATTAAGCATCCTAGAAACCTGAGTCAGGTAGACACTATATAAATAAATAGTGTATTTGATATAAGCTCACCCTGTTACTTCCTATCACCCTCTGCAAAATTGTACACTCCTTGCAAAGCTACCAAAAACAATCTCTGTGTGCCACTTTATTACCTGTATAGATATCATTATTCCCTTGTGACAGCAAAGTCAAATTCAAGGCATTTTTCATAAACTAGGAAAAATTACCTTCCCAGTGACATATGACACAACCTTCAACTACTAAATGAATCCAAGAAAAATTCTCCTTTGGGAAAAGACCTTGCACATGATTTGTCAGCCTTAAAAGTATTTTTTGAGAAAGTTAATTCTGAAAGACTTTACAACTGAGCGGTGTTTGCTGCCTATATTTAAACTGTCCTCTGCTGTGATGCATTTCAAAATCAAAACTACAGAAAAATAATTTGCTTTGCTGTATTTTAGTTGTACAAAGACTGTTAGGCCCTCGTGGTGAGAAGTGAGACCTTACTGGAAATCTCATATTAAAATCTTATTTGTAAATGTCACATCATGATTTTCAGCACCAAGGTGTTCCAGGAGATTGATGCTGCAATGAGGAGCCTGAGGAATGAAGACTGAAACCGAGGTGAGAAGTCTGGGGATTGACAAGGGAATTAAAGCAGGATAAAGTGGCTCAAGCAAAAAGTATTGGCTTTGGGGAGAAGGGGAGGACAAAAGGATATTCATAAAAAGAGCACACTCCTTTCAAAACCTCACCCCAATTTACCGTTTTCCTGATGTTAATAAAGATGTGTCTGTAAAGCCCATTGGCACTTGAGCTTCTTAGTCCTGGTCCATATGCAGTGTGGTAACCTACAGATGCTGCTACTGCCCTCAGTTATTGGGATGGGGTGAATACATTCCGCCTGCCTACAGCCCAGGGAGGGTTAATGAATGGCATAATTACCTCCTCTAGCTGAAATCAAGCTGCAGATTTGAACCAGCTGCTGTGAGAGATGGCTGCCTGGGCATCATGGGGCAGCAGGTGGTGAGGCTGCAGGCTGCCCTGGAGAGGCTTCAGACATACAGGCTGACAGAAGTGGTGCAAAAAGCAATGTGGAGAGGAAATCTAAGCAGGAAGCTGCAAAGGAAGAGGGAGAGATAGGGGAGGATGATCTGCTATTTCTTGTTCTACAGTTGGCAGGGAAGAGCATCACTGGCCATCCCTGCACCTACCTGGATGGGCTGGGCTAGAGTGTCTGAAGTAGAGGTAGGGGCTGATAGCTGAGTTTGCAACCTCTTACATCTACAGTGTGTGATGTTGAGTTGTTCATTATTGGTGAGGACCGGCTCTTTTATGGTTGGAGAGGGTGGTACAGGATGGGGATACTCGACTCCATTGCAACAGGCTTCTGCTGCCTTGGTGGGTTTCAGCTGTGCAGTACAGCTCAGTGCTGTGTAGAGACCCTGAGGTTACTTCTAATGGCAGCACCGGGTGGCATTTGGTCTCATACAGATGATTTTGCTGAAAAGCATTTTGGGGCAGTCTGAACAGCACGGTGTTTAAGGCAGCTAAACCCCTTCAACCAAACTGGGTCACAGCTCTTCTAGGTGATACTATGCTATATAGATACACATACTTACTATTCAGTGTAACTAAAAATACTGCAAAGGCAAGGCTCTGATGTTTACTGAAGCAAGGTGACACTGTTGGTCTTCTTTATTCTGTAGAGTAGGAAAATTAGGTTTTCCATCTGCATATGAATATAGTGTTAAAATTGGAATTTCCTGGGCCCCAGGGAGCTTGAGTTTCAATTAGGAATAAATTCCTAGGCATGTGAAATTATTTCTGTACATAACTTTTCACAAGCAAACTGAGCAGCATCTTTTGATAGGGAGGTACATGAGTAAATATCTGTCTGAAGATGGGTCAGGCAAGATGGTAACACTCCTAATTGACACCAGCTGATTCTTGAGATATGGCTAGTGGTGAGTGTATCTGCTGCTGAGGTGGTTGGATTGCCAATAAGCTGGGACTGGGGAGCCTCATGCTTTACGTGTTTGGTAGGAGGCTAAGCCTGGCAGAAGCATGGCTTGTGGTGCATGTATGTTGTTTCTGATGCAAGAGAGGCTAGAAACACCTTGTAGAAGCCAGAACCATGTTCTATCAAGTATTTCACAAATAACATAAGGACTTCCTATACAAAAAATGGCTGCAGTCCTCCGTACCCTGTTACTTTTTTTTTTTAGAGTATTTACTTTATGCCATTAAACTCATTCTCCACAGTTAAGTATTATCTGATGTTTTTACGGCATTTCTGGATTTTGAGACTGTAAAAAAAACCAACCCAAACAAATATCCAATGCCCATTTTTAAGCACATGGCCGTTCCTCAATACAGTAAGAGCAAATTTCAGGGAGGCAGATTGCCAATGCATGTCTTGTGCTGTTGGTAAATAGGTAGAAGTACCTAGTTTCATCTGTGTGAGGTTTGGGTAGGAAAAGGTGGGGAAGGCGTGTTAGTAACTGATGCGTGGTGGAGTCATGCAGAGACAGCTGTCTCTCTAGCTGTACTCTGAGCAGCTGCTGAGATGTGAGCACAGGGTGAAAGCTCTCTCACTTGTTATGTCGTTTTTTCACTCAACCTCATTGCAAGTACTTTCCCCCCCTCCTGTCTTCTCAGTAGAGAAGCGTTTGCCCATCAGTGTTTTGCAGTGGGTGGCTGTTCAGCTCACAGCAAATTTTGGAAAGTGATCAGATATGCCAGCCATTGGTATGTCGGTATTTCCATGGGCTGCAGCATCCAAACACCATAAAGTCATTAATAGCTCTTTCCCTCAAAGGCTTTACCACCGTTTGGAGGGATAAAGCTAGCAACAGGGTACAGGATTATAGAGATTATGGAAGAAGGCTGTGGCTGTACTGGGAAACCAGTTGCTGAGATTTTTACAGTCTGGGCTAGTGAGCTGTTTGTTGGATCACCCTTTCTACTTTATTCTGTTTGCCTGAGCTGAACTTATCATGTTAGATCTTAACTTAGACTCAAAGAAACTGCTGGACACCTGCCTATTTGCTGGTAACAGTGCGTATCTAAAGGATTTTACTGGGCTTTTCACCCTTGGGAAATCTCACTGAATTCACCAAACTTCAGTGCTTCTTGTGGCATGTGCTCCTGTGCAGCTTCCAAGTCACTTTCCACCCAAATAATAGCTTTATCTGATCATGGGAAACTGCATTTTCCACTGTCTTATACTCTGTCACTTGTTCTGATTGTATGTCTTAAGGATGAAATCAAACTTTGTTAAAACCCAAGAGTTACCATTTAAAATTACCTCTCTCCTTACAAGCAAGATTCCCAGGAAAGTATCTGAGTCACCATCTCTGGAAGGGTTTAAAAGGTGGACAGATGAAGTGCTTGGGATATGATTTAGTAGTGGACAAGTATGGTTGGAGCTGATGATTTCAAAGGTCTTTTCCAACCTAATGATTCTATAATTCGAAGATTATCTGGTACAGGAATATTTGATTTAGCTTAAGAGATTTTCAGGGATGACTTGCTTTCCTTTATAAGTCTGCATTTAGTAAGTGAGAATGCAAAGGAGCTGGCTAGATAAAAACTAGAATTTGTAAGCTTAAAGTGGTTTGTTGCTTTAAATGTTTATGCAGAATAAAATGAAAAAGCTGTTTCATTTGTGAGTTTAAAAGGTATGAGAACTCATTTCAGAAGTTGTTGGCATTAAGAAAAGTAACAAGAAGTGTTAATAAAAGAAACAAAAAGGACTTTTTAAAAATTAGAAACACCGGAAATGTTTGCTCTACTCCTTTCAAGAAAACAAACTGAACATAATTCCACTGTTCACAGTTCCTCCCAATAATGTATGAGCATGTGTGCAGTTCTGTAAGGTTAGGGGACAGTTGAGTTATTAGTGCTGTATTTGAGAACACATAGTGTGACCACGCTCCAGCCAAGTCTTGTTCTGAATGTCCTTTGCAGTATGTAAGTCCCCGACACTTAATTTTTTTTATATATATTTTTGAATGTCTGGGCTTTATCACCAGTAGAACTAGAAGCTTCTGTGTTTAAATCCACTCTGACTTTCTCGAGCGAGTATGCTATGATGTTGCATCTGATCATTCATCTTTTCTGAAAGTGGGATTAGTGGGAGTTTAAAATTATCTAGCTTTACTTCTCATGGAAAGCTGTTGCAAAACTAATGGCACTAAGATACAGGAACATTTTTCTTGTGGCAAAAATCACACAAGTCAGGGCTTGCCACTTACATTTTCCAAGATAAGTTTGATGATTATCCTGTAAATGAGCATTGATTTTTTTTCTGTAAAACCCATTACTTTCAATCCTAGAGAGATTGTTCTGTCTTCTTGCATACCTGTTATAAATGTATAGCAAACATTCTCTCCGTATATTATTGCTTTTTTTTCTTAAAAATAGACACTCTAAACTCCCCAAAACACAATCTCCTCCCTGCCCCATGATGCTCTGCATGCCAGACCCTCAATATTTTTAGTGCAGCCGAGGAGAATGCTGTGCTTTTATAACCGGCTGACCCACAAGGTGGCACTAAAGAGAAAAGTGACAACTTGGCTAATAAAAAGGGAAAACCAAAGGCAAAATACCATATGCTGAATCAATATTATTTTAATTAGGAGCACGCTTCCTTTATTGTCAGTTGAATTTTATTTTGTGAAAAGCCTTAAAGCTATATCGCAGCAAAGATGGTTCATTGCCCCCATCCCACATCAAAAGTTAAGTTTTAAAGAGACGTAGGTCGTCTACTTATCACAGTTCCAGAATCTCAAGGGGGATAATTGTGATCAAAATGTAGTTAATTAATTTTCTCCTCTAAGGAAAAAAGGAATTCAAATGAACTAAAAGCTGAAATCATCTTTTCAGTTATTAGTCATGTTGGGAAGAGATACGACATGAGGAATTATTTATCGTCTGCAATGTGAATGAGTTTTCTACTGCAACGTTTTGATTGTTTAATTTTTATGCCTGTACTGTTGAGTGCTCTGGTCTTATTTCATAAACAAATTATTTGAAGTAAGATGTTCTGTGATCAAGAATTTTATATCAGCAGGGGTTAAATCTTACCAGTTTGATAATGAGCATGAGTTCTCACCAAAAACATCTTAATCATGAAACTCCTTTTGAGATACAAGTTATGAATGGACATATTAACACTTTTCTAACGAGAAAGTAGAAGCTATGACTGTACTATAAACTGCTGACCTGAAGCTTGCAACAACAATTATATGAAATTACAATGAAATAAATTGCATCAGAGTAGTTTCTAGACCCTTATAAAAAGACTAGCTACAATAGTTTTATTTCTTCCAAGGTGTGTGCCTACGGGATCAGTACTCTTAAAGGCGATAGGGGGCAGGAGTTTACTTGCAGAGACAAAATAGTACCAATGCATTAAGAAAAAAAAGTGATTTTAAAATATTTTTCCTGTGAGATGAGCAGTATTGCAGAATGCCTGGCAGTGTGCTCTGTGACCCACCAAATAATCAGATGTAGTAGGAATGTATTTTGATGTTTAATGAATTTGAAACCAACCTGGAAATCAAGAGTGATCCATATGTAGCTTGAAAGTCTGGAATCCAGAACTACTAGGGAGGCTATTTTCATGTACTTTAAGCATTGCCTAAAGTTTAAGTGCTGCTGCATTCAGAATAGTTTTATCACTGAGAATACTTAATGTTTTTCTTTTTAAATCAGTAGCTGGTATTCTACATTCAAAGGCTTCATTTGATTGGTCTGCATTATTAACTATGTGAGGAAAGAAAGCTTTTGTTCCTCAGGATCCCAGTAAAAGGAAATCCAGGCCAAGTTTGACAAAGATGAGCACCAAGACAAACAGTCCTGCCCATCCAGCAGAACTCCTCTTTACTTTTGTAGTGTATTCCTCCCCTTTGGCATTTGCTCTATTTTAAAGGTAAGCCCAAAGAAAGTCACGTTTCAGCATGTACCAAAGTGTTTTCTTAGAATGAATTATAAAACCACAGTGACCATAAACACATACTGACCTTCTTCCTTGCAGTGCTTATTTAGAGGATGTTTAGGATCAATCAGAATTTGGACTGGGATTTCACAGTGATCTGTTTGTAGATGTATGTTATTGCTTTTAAGAGTTGTTTTTCTTGAAGGATTGTTGCAGGCTGTATGTCACTCAGCTGTTAACTTTTGGCCACATTTCTTCAAAAAATGCCTCTTTCATCCTTATCCAGGACATTTAGCAAGTAATGAATCCTTAAGACTCTTGACTGGGCAGGTGGATATAAGTGCATAAATCCCTACAATTACTCAGGGAGTCCGTATGAGGGTACAACTGGTTATGGTGGAGTTGATGAAATACATTCATGTACTCATGCAATGTCTACTGAACACAAAAACGGGCCTGAGGCAGGTGATGGTAAAGCACAAGTGCTCTTGCATAAATGCGGACTGTCTAGCTTACCTGATTCATGAGATCCACAAGGGGACATCCATATTTTTTCCTCGTAAAACAGGAAATGGGGTATTGATGGGAACAAAAGAGAGAAGGATGTAATGCATTATAAAACACACTAAACTGTCTGCACTGACATCCATCACCAGGAGTCTGCGCATGCATTGTAGAATTAAATGGATGAAAAGCTTATCCACAGACGGTTTTAAAAACATGTTTTAATATACATTTTAATGTAAATAAACTCTTGCCTTGCCCACTACCATTTTCCTTGTATTTTTCAGTGAAAAAAGGTTCTGAACTGGCAGATAAGAGATGATCTAGGTGTGGGAATGTTAGTTGCTAGCACAATCTGGAGTTTCCACAGATTCTTCATCTTCCCCTGAGACTAGCTTCTTACCACTAATTGATTCCAATTAGCCAGTTTTAAGTGTAATTATTCAATGAAAGAAACAAACAGTATTATATCTACGCTCTGCATCCCACTATTAACAACATGGCATTATTGAATTTGTGGAATTGAAATGGCTCATGCTTGGAAAAAAATACCTTCAAGAAGTGGTGTTTAAAAACACTGAGAAAAAAAACCCTTTGTAAAGAAACTGAAATATACTTTAACTAAAACTTGCTAGTGGAGAATAAAGACATTAGTTTTCCTTCCTAAATTGCTGCTGAAATGAAGAAAAAGAAATTAAAGGAAGAAAAAGAAAAATCAGTTGCTGAATATACCTGGATACATATGAAAACAGAACATCTGGGGAAAATAATACATCTCAGCCACCTAACTTGGAAATTTAAAATATTTAATTCTCATATGGAAGTAGATATTTTTATCATAAAACTTGAGATTAAAAAGTATCGGCTTTTGAGTAAAAAAAAAAGTGTTACAACTTAAAATGTGTTACAACTTACTAAGGTTGTACTGAGACGTTTTAAAAAGACTGAAATAAAAGGAAGAGAATTCCATAGCAAAGGATGGTAATGGTATGATTTCAAAGCTCAGGGTGAATGGAAAGCAGCGGGTGGTCACTGGGGCCTGGTGGTACATAGGAAACACTTCATTGATGCCTCCTCAGATGTTCCTTCCAACTCAAGAGAAGACTGAAAAGCAAGAGGTGATGATAAGAAAGAAAGGAGGGAGAAGGATGTAGATTACTAGGGAGCCCGTCTGTCCAGTGGCAAACTTCCAGCTCCTCATTAGATAGGATTTTATCCACAGCATAATGCAGCACTATGCTCCTTCCTCTTATGTGTGTTGCTTTATAAAACAAAAAATAAAAATTGTCCAAGATGAAGCTGTATCTATTCATATGTCATCCTGGATTATAAGCTAAACAAAAGTAGTGCTTAATGCCACTGCACGCAATTAAGAAAGAAGGTCATTTATACAGGCGACATCAGGGTTAAGGAAAACAGAATGATTGAAGAAAAAGTTCCTTTTCTTGGTATGTTTAAGCCAGCACAAAAAACTATGTGTCAGCTTGTGTTACAATCCAGTGTTTTGGCTTTTAATTAGAAAATCTTCCCCTTAGCATTTTTCTTAGCATCAATTTTTAAAATAAACAGAAGGTGCGTTCCCCAGTGCCATATTTTAAACCTGCCATGTTACTGAAAATGTCTTATGCAAAATCAAATTGAAACCAGCTCCCAAACCACTACAGGTAAGACCGCTGTCCCAATACATTCCCTTTGGCCTGCATGCAAGCCTTAAGAGGACACACTGGTCCCCTGTCAGGCAGCAGCACTTCTTTGGGGTATTATTCATAACTTCCAAAGCCAAGAGACGATAGGCACCTCATGTCCTCTTTGTTTCTCTGGCAACCTGTTGTGGATTAGAAACAGTCATCCCCACTTGGTCTTATAAGTAATAGCTACATGGAAACCGGGTCTGTGGGAAGTGAATAGTTCATAATGCTTTGAGACATCACCTTGACTTGGAAGCACACAAGGAGCATCCAACTTTGACCACAGAAAAGCCTGACTGGAGCTGAGTCGGTGGAGCACTGCCTGATGTGGGTTGATGCAGTCTTTTCCCCCTGTAATTCTTCCCCGTATAAAATCTAGTTTTTTCTGGGCTTTGCATAGGACATTTTCTAAGTCCTTTACAGTGAAGTTTTTTTTCTTCTGTTTGGGGTTTTTTTTGTGTGAATGTGTCATCCTCAGAAAACTGAAATGAAGTGATCCCCTGTTTGGATGGATTGTACCCAGCTACATGACATACAATAAGGTTGCTCATTTATAGAGCTTTTCTTCTAGGACTGTAAACCACCAGTGTGCATACTGAAGGTGTTTGTGTGCAATCTTAATATAACATAAAGCACAGCTTTATGAGGGTCCCTCATCAGCATTTTGCTGCCCACAGAACAAGCTGGTATAGAATTGGAAACTGTACTATCTAAAGTTTATCCATGCTTCTTCTGATACTCATCTAGGGAGGACCATCTCAACAGCAATCCAGTTAAGGTGAGACATGCTTTTTTATTTTGTATGAGTAACTGAAATCCTATCCTATAAGCTCATAAAATGAGATTGCATACAAGATGTTGATGGCCTAAGGGAAGTCTTGAACAACTGGGAGTCATTATCAGGAGTTTACTGAAAAAATGATCCATGATCTGATGTATTTTCCAGCAGTCTTGGCAGAAAGACCAAAGGAGCCACAAGCTTCAGAGGCAATACCCATTAAATCCATGCCCATGTGTATAACTGTGGACAAAAGAAAAACCAATAACTTTTCCCAGATGTACACAAATTGTGTCTTGGGAGCCCCAGGCCTTTGTGATTTCTCATGAAAATGGCTATATATAAAAATCTGAACACAGACCTACTTGCAGAGAGTAGCATTTGAGTACAAATTAATAAGTTAATACCTCCCTTGACCTGTATCTGGTCAAGCTACATTTTAGAAACCCATCATTACTAATATCAAGAAGAGGTTAATCTAGTAACGTTCAGTTTTAGAATGATGGATGAGTCTAGGCACATGAGCTATTTAACACAGTGCCTAGCAGCACCTTCTTATCATATGTCTCCAGACTGACAAGAAGCCCGAAGAGGGGTGGAGAGGGGTTGAAAACCTCATGATGCTTTCTTTGAGTAATGGGACCTAAGTTGGAGGTGAATATGAATAACTTCAACTCCTGCCAATCATGCCTTGCTCCAGCATTTTGACTATTCCATTTCAACTTTGCTTAAAAGGAATTAAGCCTCGTGGCTTCTGAATAGCAAGCACCTTAAGTCTTTTACATACCCTTTCCGATACTGACCCTTCAATTTATAGACTGTCAAAGCTGAGTTGTGTGACTGACTCCCTCAGCTGTTTTTTGAAGATCTCAGCCCAGAGAGTTGTGTGTTTATTTGTTTATCAGGAAGGCCAGAATGATGCTCCTGTGCTGTCACACGCAGCTGTGCATTCCTCCTTAGAAGTAGCAGAGGTGGTTAGTCCAACTGCGTGGCAACCACCACTTTTCTGAGAAGCCTTCGCAAAAACCTTAACCCATGAAACTTGTAAATATTCAGTCATATTTTATGAAACTATGATTAAAAAATCAAGATTATTTGTAAATGACCCTCAAACTGCTTCACCATATTCCGGGCTACTACTTTTTTCTTCTTTTCAGGCATATCTTTGCCTGAAAGTCTCCCTGTGCTGCTGCTGGGAACAAATGTAACTTAAAAACCATTGCAGAAAGCAATAGAGGGAAGCACTGCCTATTTCACTAATGCCTGACACTGACAGCATGCATGCAAAATCTTAAAAGCACTGGTCACCTCTTTTGTGCCCAGTTTTACAGGGTTTAATGAAACATACAGAAACTGACATTTTAAACTTGTAGCTTTGGATGTTATTTTGCAGTGTTTGATTTTTTTTTTCCAAGTCACGTAGCAATAGTTTTCTACCTTTCTGCCTCAAACTTCAGTCAACAAATAATGAAGGCTATTTTCAGATAACAAAATATTTCTGTTCTTTTTATAACAGGTGAGCAGCCAAATAAAGCCACAATAAACATGTGGCAACATGGCAAAATCTTAGTCTTCCTAGGACATACAAACACATTTAGAATAGTTAAGATCACAAGCCTCAAGATAAAAACAAAGGCTCAATTCGTTCCAGGGAGAGCAGACTTATATACAATGCTTACATAGGAATATATAAGGAAATACAAGGAATATATAAAGAAGTGGATAAATTCCTTATACTTAAAACGGTACTCCTTAAATTTAAAGTGGTTTGAGTGTCGGTAAATGATCATTTGTATTCTGCAACAGCATGCAAAGTCAGATAAGATTTCTAGAAGATGTAGTAGATTCAGTGAAAACAGAGATCAGGCATTCCTTCGGGAAGTGAAATATATCACATCATGAAAGTCTGCAGATTTGCTTTGCCTATAAAAGAAGTGTAGGACTTGATCTTTATTTTTTTTTTTTCTTCACTACAGAAGAAAAGGCCTTTATTCTCTAAACTGTTAGGTACACATTTAACTTGACACACAGCACATATTCCCGTAGATTCCACAGGACTGAGTGCTGTGGAAAAACACATCTGTAACCGCTTACAAGATTGGAGCTGAAGAGCTTCAAAAAAGAAAATCAACGGAGGTAGTTTTTGAAGTATGCAAACAAAACAAGGAGAACATGGATGCCTTCAGACCCTGATCTAGATCCCCGCTGTGAGTATTAATTGTTTGAAGTCCCCACGTGCAAAAGTTTGGGTGCAAGGTGGAAGAGGGGGCTCAGATCCAGTAATTCGTTTTCCCACACCAGGTTTCGCTCCTGGGACTACTCAAACCACGTGTTGGTTGGTGTATTATTACTCCGGGCAGCGTTTAAATCCCTCCAAGACAGGAGCGGGGCTCAGCACGGGCGGGAGGGAGAGCGGGGACCGAGGGATTTCTGAAAGTCCTGGCCAACACATACGGAATGATTTTTCTCGGCACATTAACCCTATCGATTGAACTAGGAGTATTTATCCTTCCTTTTATTTATTTTTTTTTCCCCCGGCTGCATCCCCACGTTAGCACGACGGCGTTATTCGCGCCCAAAGGCGCAGCCGGCGGCTCTTAAATTAAGTCTCTATATAAATACAAGCACGGGCGTTCAATACTCAGGCGCGGACCCCACTCGCACGCGTGTAACCCCGGGAAATCCTGCGGGTTTCCAGCCGGGCTTCCCCCCCGGGAGCAGCCCGCGTGACCGCCCAGGGAAAGCCCCCTCCCCCCCCCCGGGCGCCGCCGTCACCGCAGGAGCAGCCGCCGAAGCCGAGGGGCGGCGGGGCTCGCCCGCCTCTCCCCCCTTCGCATCCCTCGCCTCTCCCCGGTGCCTATATATAGCCGAGCCAGCCGGGAGAGCGCTCTGTACCTGCAGGAGGCAGAAAAGGCAAAATAAGAGAGGAACCGCGANTCCCGCCGGGGCCGCCGGGGGGCCATGCGGCTCGCCGGGAACTGAGAGGCAGCGCGGCGGGCTCGCGCGTGTCCCCCCCCCGCCCCGAGCCCCGCCGAGCGCCCCGCCGCCTCGAAGCGCTCCCCATGCCTTCGGGGCCCCCTCGGGGGGCGGCGGCCCCGCGGGAGGCGGCGCTGCCGTGATGGCTTCGGAGGAGAAGCGGGAGAAGCGCCCGCCCGTCGCCCCCATGATGATCGAGGAGGAGGCCGCCCTGCGGAACGGCGGCCGGGGGCCGCCGCCGGGCCCCTGGGCCGAGGCGGCGGGGCCGAGACCCCGCACCACGGAGCGGCAAGTCGCCGTGCACAAGCGCCTGGTGCTGGTCTTCGCCGTCTCCGTCCTGGCGCTGCTGGCGGTGACCGCGATCGCCGTGCTGCTCGGCGTCCGCTTCGAGGAGTGCGGCGCCGCCGCCGACGGCGGTANTGACCGCCCAGGGAAAGCCCCCTCCCCCCCCGCCCCCCGGGCGCCGCCGTCACCGCAGGAGCAGCCGCCGAAGCCGAGGGGCGGCGGGGCTCGCCCGCCTCTCCCCCCTTCGCATCCCTCGCCTCTCCCCGGTGCCTATATATAGCCGAGCCAGCCGGGAGAGCGCTCTGTACCTGCAGGAGGCAGAAAAGGCAAAATAAGAGAGGAACCGCGAGGAGTCACTCTCCGGAGCCGGGAAGAGAAGGAGGAGGAGGAGGAGGACGGGTTCGGCGCCGCCGTCCGGTGCCTGGCGAGCCCCCGCATGGCTCGGGCGCTGCCGGCGCCGCGCACGGAGCTCGACCCCGTCCCCGGCGGCTCGGGGCGCGGGGGCAGGCGAGCTCCNCGGGCCCCTGGGCCGAGGCGGCGGGGCCGAGACCCCGCACCACGGAGCGGCAAGTCGCCGTGCACAAGCGCCTGGTGCTGGTCTTCGCCGTCTCCGTCCTGGCGCTGCTGGCGGTGACCGCGATCGCCGTGCTGCTCGGCGTCCGCTTCGAGGAGTGCGGCGCCGCCGCCGACGGCGGTAACGGGAGCCTCCCGGAGGCGGCCCGGCAGCCGCCCGGAGCGGGGCGGCCCCCCGGCCGCCCGGAGCGCGAGGAGGAGGCGCGGGGCGGCGAGGCGGCGGCGCCGGCCGAGGGACTAAGGAGGAGGTGGAGGAGGAGGAGTGGCAGCGGCGGCGGGAGCCGCCGCCCTGGGCCCGGCCGCGACTGCCGAGGCACCTGCGGCCGCTGCACTACAACCTGATGCTGAGCGTCTTCATGGAGAACTTCACCTTCAGCGGCGAGATGAACGTGCAGCTGGAGGTGCTCAACGCCAGCCGCTACGTCGTGCTGCACGCCCACCGCATGCACATCGAGGCGGTCCGCGTGGCCGAGGACAAGCTGGCCGGCGGCGTGCAGGTGGCCCGCTCCTTCCTCTACCCGCAGACCCAGGTCTTCGTCGTCGTCCTCAACCGCAGCCTGGAGGTGCAGAGAAGTTACAACCTCAAGATCATCTACAACGCCCTCATCGAGAACGAGCTGCTGGGCTTCTTCCGCAGCTCCTACGTCCTTCACGGGGAGAGAAGGTAGCGGAGCGGCCGCGCCGCCGCCACTCCAACTCGGGCCGAAGTTGCGGGGCGGCGCTAGGACCCCGCGGGCCGCCGGGCGGGTGACGCGGCGGAGGGGCCGGGGCCGCCCTCGGGCCGCTCCCGGGACGGCGGGCGGCCCCGACCCGAGGTGGCCTGGGACGGGGAGGGGGGTGGGGAGAGAAACAGCGGCCGCTCCGACCCCGTCGGGCCGATGCCCGGAGGGGATTTAAACAGCCGGGTCTGTTGAACAAACGCCGCCGCGTCCGGGTACCCCGCGTCCCCGTGTGACAGAGCCCTGCGTGCGGGGAAGCCGAACTTCTCTGCTGCGCCGCTTTTTTATTTCGTTATTTGTAGGGAAAGGTGCTGGGATGTGGTTTCACTCGGCGTGAACGCGTTTACGCCACCTGCTGCAAACTGAATCGCTGCAGCTTTTCAGCCAGCGACGGGGCAAACCCGGTCACTTTGTCGCTGTCTTCGTGCAGAGCGAGATTCCATCTCGTGTTCTGTATTTATTCCTTTTATTGCACCCCAGAGGCCCCGTCAAAGTCCTTGTTACCCTAGGAAAGGTCGCTCTGGAGGCCCCACCTCAGGGAGCCGCAGAGGCTCTGCCTTTAAAGTAGTTTTCTAGCCACGCTCGGGCTTTGTAATAGAAAAAGAAGGACGGGGTGAGCTTCTTGATAGTTCTGGCGTTGCCTATAATTTTGGGACTGGTTGCTTTTTACACTCTCCTTTCTTGAAACATCTGTGCAATGACAGATTTTTCTCTTCCTGACTCTTACTGCTTTGTACCGCGAAGAGAAAAGTTTATAGTTGGAAGAATTGGGAAGGAAAAAAAGTGAGTTGGACAGAAAGAAAGCGCTCACTAAATCAATTAAATCAACAGCCTTTGTATTAAAACACGTTTTTATTTATGATTGCTGGCAATTTTAAACAGCCCGGTGTTAGACCTGCAAGCAGGACTGAGATTAAGTTTGTGGTGTGTCACCACAGCGAAATGAAATGGAAATTTGGAAAAGCACAGATGTGGGAAGATACACAGATAAAATGCCTTTTATGACTGAGGAGTGAATGACTGGGGTAATAGGGAGTTTGTGCAGACCTGTATGGAAATGGGCAAGTCAGAAGACAAAGTAGTGTTGACAGCAGGGGGTATAATTCACTTCAAAAAAACCAAGGAAGTATTTAAGCAGTTATTATTCTTGTGCATTTAGACTTTGTATAGGAATAATTCAGCTGTCAACTTGGTGTTGCAGCAATGTTTCTCCAAAGTTACCTATTCCACTTAAATACTGCTGCCCCAGTTATGATTTAAAAATAAAAAAGGCTCAATTTTTGAATCATCAGGCTAGCTTAAGACATAGAGTGAAAGGTGATAGTAAAATGTGTTTCCTAGTACACTTTGTGTAACTTCAGATGAAAGTTGCTTTGTTTTAATGCACTTGTTTATAGTCATATTGGGCGAGATCCTTCCCTAGTGTAAGGTGGCATTGTTACATTGAAGTCAGTGGCATTTCTTCTTTATGGCATCTCATTTATATCTCTTTCAGTAAAATGATGTTTTTAAAGACTGTAATCAGGTTCTTTAGTATCAGGTGTTTAAAAGAAGTGCCATTTTTCCTTTTCAGCTGTCACGGGCTTAACAACTTGCTATAGTATAAAGTAAATACACACATTTTTCTTTGTTCAGTGTTCTCTTGCAGTATAGGAATTTGCATTTCGGTTTATAACCAGTTTTTAATGTAAGACACATAATCATTTGTAGTCCTTAAACATGGGTGGTTTCTACAGTGATAGACAGACAGGGTTCTCTCCTGCTGTGAGGGACCTTGATGCTCCAGTGGGACTTTAGCTTTTTGACGTCTTTATATTTGATTAAAATATAACAATATCATTGGAGTAGCAGTTGCTATAAAAGGGTCTACACCATCATTTTTCACTTTTGTGGTACATGAGGAGTGAATAACTGGCTAACTCTGAGGCCTCACAAACCTAGTAATGCCTTGTCTTCATGATCTTTTTTCATAAAGATAGTTCATTTTCTGTGGTCTTCACAGCTGAAAGGCATAAATCAGTCTGAAATGTTGATAGGTGCATAAAAGTATTTATTTTCGCACAGAAATCTTTGCTGCTTTAATTGAAATGTGAAATGCAAGTGATAGGTCACACATTTACTTTGCAATACGTGCCAGAATTTACTGGCAATCATCAACAGACATTTAATACAGAGCCACCCTAGAGTACTGTAAGAATATGCACGTGTAATTTAAATGAACATCAAACTGTGGCATAAATGAAAAGGAAAAAAACTTTCTTATATCATGCAGACAAAACAAACAGACATGTTCTTCCATCTTGTAACAACTAAGATGTCAAAATAGATAGATTGTTGAGGAAACACATGTCTTCCTCTAATAGATGAGGTGGAATTAAAGCACCTGCAAATTACTGCCGTGGGTATGCTGAGAAGACAGGCTGCAAGGCTGTCATTTCCAGAAGTAGAACTTTTTATGGTGATATTTGGGGGAATTGGAGATAAAAATGTCAACGCCCAGAGAGTTGTGTAGAGAGGTGGTTGAAATCCTCAACCTACTCTTCACTTTTGGCATGTTATAGTAGTTACGCTTGATTTTACCTCCTAACACAGAGGAAAATAGATCAACACAGGCAATGCTATGGTGTGGGGTTTTTTTTTCCCCCCCTTAAATGTGTAAGGGTTTAGTGTTCGGGAAGTAGTGTTTGAGTCTTGTTTGTTTTGCTTTATGGCACAAGAAGCAAATCGATGCTTGATAGTAATGTACATGTTGTAAGTATCACTGTTATTGGTAGTTGATGTATTTTTAGTATGAAAAATTGACTGCCTAGGGTTTGCCTAGTTATGTGTATGTGGGTGTATCTGTCTGTCTGTCTGTAGGAGTAGAGAATGTGCAGTTTTCTGTTAGTCTGTCGAAGGGATTTTTTCAGCGGCCAAAACCATAACAAATATTAGAAGTATCTCTGAGAAGTGAGGAAAAAACTCACTTCCTTATTTAGTGTCAGAATATATGCACTATTCCCTAAGTATGCATTTATATGTGTGCCTGAGCTCATTAAAATTGTTAATTGCAGAGGAAAGTTCATCACTCTTGCCGTATTAATAACAGGCTAGTACAGTTTTCCGTGCTCACTTGAAGCTTCTGTTGATGTCTGTAGCTCTTTAGAATGTGCCTAGAATGCAGAATCAGGTCCACTTGAAATACTTGGCATATAGATTAAGTTGCTTTGCTTCATTTAATTGGCTGATTTGGCTTTGTTGCACTAGTACAAATCCACTGATAATATGGAATATTTTTGGATTAACACCAGAATACCTGCAACCAACTTTTTTTACCTTGTATTTGGCAACCTTATACATATATATGATTTTAATAATCCCATGTTTTATAGCAAGACAAGAAAAATGAAATGTGATTTTTTTTTCAATGATTACTAGCCAAATAAGGCTTTTTAATTTAGGTGAAAGACCAATGGTAACCACTTCAGTGGTGGAAAAATTTGACAAGTTTTTAAAAAACTAAACTTTTGAATGATAAAACATAAAAACATACCTAGTTCTATGTGGTGTGGATACACTGCAGCAAAATAAAAACATGTAACATTTCAAGAAGTTTTGGTGGGTTTTTTTACATAAAATAGTGCTCCAAAATATGAATAAAATGCAGGACATTTTTTAAAAAGTTAAATAAATATTTTCCTTATGGGCTACCTACTCTTTTTTTTTCTCCCTCAGCATTAAAGAATATTATATTTCAGAATAATATTTATACACTGATTAATAATAGGTGCCAGCATTTTCATTATATCAAATCTACTCACCCATCCTCTTCCCCCAGAGGAACAACAGGTGATTAATCAACCTCTAAAATTCTGATAAATGTTTACCTTATTTCTAAAATGGTTATTTCTACTGATGAAACTTTGGACAGTGAGATGTGAATCAATACCACACTAAAAGCCTGCATTTACAGTTGTGTAGTTGGTTCATATTTTTCTCATCCTGCATGCCTCCAGTAAATATTCTTACCTCACTCCCTATTGCAACCTTTAAGCTGTAGCTTCTTGATTCTGCATTGAGATCATTGCATATGGGTTTTCTCCAAATGTATAAGTCTAAGTATTTATCCAGAAAGGTTCCTATTCTCTATCTGGATTAAAAATCCTTTAGTTGCAAAGAAAACAGGCATAGATTTTATTTATCAGACTGAAGCCTTCCCATTCTATACAATGATATAATAAACATCTTGTCCTTCTTCAGAGATATTTTCGTAATTTAATCCTTTAAATGCAAATATCAATTTGTTCTGTATGAAATACACCAGAAAAGAAAAGCATGGTTAGAAGAATGGTGAACTACTCTCTGCTTGTTTAATCATTTGCTCATATTGGTAATTCTCCTAAGCTCACGCAATGTTTTTTTGGACTTGCATAGGCACAGTAGTACTGTGCAGTAGTATGTCTCAGACCTGCAGGTAATCAGTACAGAAGTAATCACAGAATCATAGATATCACAGAATGGTTGGATTTGAAGGGACCTTAGTGATCATCTAGTTCCAACCACTCTGCCATGGGCAAGGACACCTCCCACTAGACTAGGCTGCCCAAAGGCTCATCCAACCTGGCCTTGAACACCTCCACGGAGGATACAACCACAACTTCTCTGAACAATCTGTTCCAGTATCTCACCGTCCTCATAATGAAGAAGCTTTTCCTAATATTCCATCATCTCACCGTCCTCATTATGAAGAACTTCTTCATAATATTCCATCTAAATCTTCCCCCTTCCTAAATTGGAATGCCTTTAAATTAAGGTGTTCCTCCTCATCCTGTCACCACATGCTTTTGTAGAAAATCCCTCCCCTGCTTTCTTGTAGATCCCCTTCAGGTTCTGGAATGCTGTTATAGGGCCTCCCTGGAACCTTCTCCAGGATGAGCAATCCCAACTCTCATAGCCTGTTCTCATAGTAGAGGTGCTTCAGTCCTCTGATCATCTTTGTGGCCTCCTCTGGACCCATTCCATATCCTTCTTATGTGGGGGATTCCATATCAGCAGTGGAAAGTAGTGACCCTTTTTAGTAAGCTATGTGATCTTAAGTTCTTGTGTCCTAAGAAAGACAAAGTATCTTGTTGACGTCTCAGTGCAGAATGAACTCCATGAAGGTTGTTATATCCCATTCTGAACTCTGTGTACTTGTTTTACATGGCATAACCGATATTGACTAACTTATTTTCATGTATTGATGAACAAAAATGCTGCTAGAACCTGAAGTCTGGTGTGAGGCAAGTGATTATTTAACATTAGTGTGGTGGCTGCAAATTTGTAAGAAATGTGTAGACCATTACTTTCTATCTATTGCTTTGTAGTACTGGTAGTAAGAAAGTGATAAGACAGTGTTCAAAGATTGTACACTTGTACAATTTGTCCCCGCCCTTCTCCTTAAACCACTCTAGTGAGGCAGTGTCTTGTTTGGTCTGTGCGTGAATCAAGTGCTGTGCACAGTTAGTAATCACTTTATTTTTTGTTTGCTGCTTTTGCAGGTTTCTTGGTGTTACGCAGTTTTCTCCTACTCATGCTAGAAAAGCTCTTCCTTGCTTTGATGAACCCATCTACAAGGCCACTTTCAAGATCAGCATCAGGCATCAAGCAACTTACTTATCTTTGTCCAACATGCCGGTTGAAACTTCTGTTTTTGAAGAAGATGGATGGGTTACAGATCACTTTTCACAGACCCCTCTCATGTCCACGTATTACCTAGCTTGGGCAGTGTGCAATTTTACATACCGGGAAACTGTTACCAGAAGTGGAGTAGTTGTAAGTATTTCTAATGTTGTATGAAATACATTCTGTTATTTTGAAAACCCTCACTTTTTGTAAGGGATCATAACATCAAGTACATAAAATATTTTCATGATTAGCATTCCTAAAATTTGACAGTTTATGTAACGCTAGTATGTATTGTTTGGTTTTTTTTCTGAAGGTTTGTCTAACATTTCTGGTTTATTTCATATTTTCTGTGACTGGCTAGCTTAGTAGGTGTGGTTGCCTGGTGACATTCTCAGCTTTTAATATGCCATTTCACTTCACTTGGATTTTCTTGGGAAATTTTCTCTTTTTTTTCCAGTAGCCTTTTCAATGCCAGTGTTTGTGTGGACTGTTTATTAAAAAGAAGTAATACTGGCAGGATTTCCAGTCTCCACCTCTCAGTACTGACATATCCCTTGGTGTGCTGTGTGCTAACTCAGATGGCTAATAGGTAATTCCTGTCTTAAATCTCTTGCACTGGAGCTGGACTCCACAACCTATCAGCTTCCTGTTGAGGTCCAGGTTGATGGAAGCACTTACTTGGTGGACCTGTTGTTTCCAAATATGGCACAATTCCAGGAGTTATGCCATGAAAAGGAAAAAAAAAAAAAAAAAAAAACTACTTTATTTATGTCAGTTTTTTTTTTTTGTTTACAAACATCAAGCTCAGAACTGTATAACAAGCCAAAACATACATGAAAAATGCTGTCAGCTTAACAGACTATTTTGCGATGCTGTCATTTTGATTTTTCAGGTGAACTTACAGGGAAACCCTTCCTTCTTAGTTACTATGAATAACAAAGCAAGGCTAGTTTTGGAAGCAGTGAGCTAGGCAGCAATTTAAACTGTGTAGCTGAGCAAAGGAAGTATTTACTTTATACTTCTGCAAATACTCTATAACTGTGCTGTAGCCTGGGGGCATGAGGAAGGTCTGAGGCCTCCCTTCTGTAGCTCATAAGGTCAGGAAACACCTCCATATCCACTTTCATCTGGCCTAAGCTTTGAGCTGCTGTGAAGGGGGCTCATCCCGCCTTCTCTGAGCCAAAGGTTTTCTTTACCTTTCTTGTGCCAGCTCTCAGCTCTGCACAGCTGTATGATCTGTCTAAAAATGGACCTGAAAAAAAGAATGAAAATTTGTTGAGTTGTCAACCAAATCAGTTCCCTAATTCAGCTTTTTGTGTGACTGCCATAGCCTTAGTATAGATTCTGTTCTGTCTTGTAGATGAGGGAGAGTGGACCCAGGACAGTCCTCTGCTTTGCCATCCCTTACTGAAGCTGTACTAAAGTCATCAGGAAATAAGTCTTGTTTTCTGTCACTGGGACTAGCTGAGTAGAACTGTGGGGACCTTTCACTCTTCTCCAGCCCTTTCATACCTTGGGCAGCAGACTGTGGTGCTCCCTTCTGGCCCTGTGAAAGAGAGTAAGGAAGCATGGCTACGAAGTGGTTCTCTGAGGTGCTTTATCCTACGAACATAAGGATATGGAGACTACTGAGGCCATGCTTGCAGTCCTAGTGAAAGCCTTTGGGTTTGGTGTTGGGCTTTTCTGTTTGTTTGTTCCCCTCACCTCTTCCCCTCAGTTGTTTCTGTCAGTTCAGTGAGTTGCGTTAATTTAGGAGAGGATTTCACAAGTACTAGGGCAAAGAAGTAAGGAGGGAGAGGCGGGTGCCTGGTTCTTAGTGTTGCTGCCAGGAGATTAATTATCTGGACAAGAAGGATTGCTCTTGATAACTGGTTTCCTCTGGCTGTTGTAATAGTCACTGGCTTGGTAGAACAGGCTGAAATATTAGGCTATTTCTTGCTTCCTATCAACCAGTCCTGGAACAGACTTCTATCCAGGTAGGAGTTGCTGATTTTCATTGTAATGTAGTCCACCTGCTGAAGGATGTGGTCTTAAACTAAGGCTGGTGTGGTATTTTTCAGCTTTAGTCGCTGGATACTTGAGATTCTCCTTTAGTCTTAAAAAGACAGGAGTTTTTGGCATATACTTTTAATAGGGTAGGTCTCCTGTTCCTTGTGCTCTGATACAGTGTAACATTTGTAGGTTTCTCCTCCATAATACTACCCTATTATCTACTTTGAAATGTCCCAGACTTACTGGAGAAAAAGCTGCAAGCAGTAGATGCCAACATCAGTGTAAGCAAATACATTGAGGGTGGAGCTCAGGACCATCAGTTTGAAAGATACAACCTACTACTTCTCTTTAACTCAAGGAGAATCTAATTTTCTTGTAGTGTTATGGTAGACTTCATCTGCTTGAGCAGGTTTGATACCCTGTAGGCATGGACATACTCATGCCTTATAGACAATAATTGATAACTTTCTGCTGTTCCCCTGTTTGGCAAAACTGTTCTCAAGACTTTAGGTTTAAGAGGAGTCCAAGGAGAAATCTAGGTAGTAATTTGTTAGGAACTTGTGGCTGCTAGAGCTTGACAGTTGTGCTTGTGTCAGTTGGTTCAGCACACGCTGAATGTACATATGTATACTCCACTGCCTCGCCTGTACTACAATACAGAACTTTTGCTGGCCGTTATGCAAATCAGTGGGTAATCTTAGCGAAGACTTGAAGTACAAACGCTTACATAGATTAAGATAGTCTCTGTTATTCCATGAAATTTTTGGTTAGTCTAGAGTTTTACATCTTGGTTTTTTTTATAATGTCCCTATCACAGAGGCATATTAATGCCCAGGAATACCAAAATAGTTTACACAGAGTTATTGGTAAAATATATCTTGCTATTTTTCCAGTCCATTTGTGATCTGATCATCTTGAGTTCTTGTTCAGTTTTGCTGAAAGAGGGTCTCTTTTGTTATGAACTCATGGCGTACTTCATTTCAGAGCTGAATCGCTGAGGTAATCCATCTTTTGATTCTTTTGAATTGCAGTACCAGGAGTTCATGGACCTTACTGGGGAAATTTGAAATGACTGAATCCTGTCATGCACAATTCTAAACATCTTGCTTTCCTCTGAAACCAGTTTTTCACTACAATTTAGTTGCTTCCATATCCTTGGCAATGAATGCAGATGTATAAACAAAGTAAGTTTGCCTCTAGAAATGAATCAATGTTCAGAAAAATTACCCAAACCTCTGTTGAAGCATCTTGATAGACCACTTCTTGCATTGGGGAATCTTTCTTCAATTAATGCAATGTATATTGTGTTTACTTTCTAGATAGCTAGTAGACATCTAAAAGACTTCATATATTTTCATTTTTGTTTTGGCACTTTCATGAACCTGTTTTTTGTTCACAAAACATTTGGAGGGAAGGGCTGTCCTTTCACATTCTGGTGGCATAATAGTGATTAAAATCTCATATCTCTTCTAGCTGACCTGTCTTACTAAAATGCTATGGTCAAGGGTAGATAAACTCCCTGAGGAACAGAAGCAACAGTGAGATTAAAAGTAGGTTTGTTCCTTGAAAGTGGCTAACTCTTATCAGTTCAGGTTTTCACAAAGATTGACATGGACTTCAAAAGTAATTTTAACCTAAGCATGAGATTCAATACAAATCAAGTTATAAGCAGAAACTGTGTTTTGGAAAGCTTAGGTAGCCAATCAAAATAGTGATTTTGATATATCCTATGTAATTCTTGCAGACACTAATATGTACTGTACTTCATACACTAAAATTAATTTGGAAAGGGGAAGTACGGCAAGCAGCGCTTTTTTAGAAGCACAGCTCAGTGAATATAAATCATTAGCATAACTCTTTAGTCTGGGTCTGATCAGTATCCTTTCAGAGCAAGTAATTTAAAAGCGGAGTTGACTTTTTATATGCATTACAGATATTTAATACATTGTTCAGAGTCATCTAGGATTACAGGGAATCACTGTAACTGCCTTTGCCTTTCCTGTGGAAAGGACTGTGACGCAGTCATCTATAGGTCCTGCTAGAAGTAATGGTATATTGATAAAGGAGGGGTACCCTTAAGAGAGAACTCCACTTAGCTGCACATCCTTGCTTGCCTCTAGTGATATGTTGTGTTTCGTAATCATGCTTCTTATGTATGTTTTTGTCAGTAATTCCTAAAAGCAAAATACTGCTGGCTGGATTGTAATGTCTGTCGCATCATCTGTGTGTCTCTTTCCTTCATTGCCTTGATCTGTACTTTCAATCCACCAAGCTTTTTTCTACTATTACTTATTCTTACCCTAGTCTGGATTTATCTTTTCTGTACTTTGTGTTTAGTTTTACATATATTCTCAAAATGCTCAGTTTCTCATTGCTTTGTCAGGTGGACATGGAAACTAATTATATTATTTCTTTTTTTCCCCTGCTAATTCTTTCTGTTTTCAGTAAGTAGAAGCAGTGAGTACTCAGGAAGAAAGCAGGCTGTATCTGTGAAGATGAATGCATTGCTGGAAGGAGATGTTTCAGGGAGACTGATCTTCTCTTTTGTTGTAGATGGGTGTAGAGAGAGGTATGGAAATAAAGTGTCAACTGGCAGCTTTAAAGTGCTTTGCTTTTCTTAGGGGAGTATCTACTAAAAAGCAGAAAAGAAAGTGCATGGGAAGGAGTGGAGTCAGGAGCATTTGTGGGTGCAGACTTTAGAAGAGCAAGTGCAGGCAGCGACAGAGCAGATGGGAGTGAGCGGCAGTGGAAGGAAGTGGCCAACTGTGTGGTGGAGAGTGGGAGGAGGAATGCTGATGGAAGTCGATGCTGAAGGAAGGATTTTGTGTGGTTTCATTTTTGTGCTCCTGTTCCACACTTTGCAGGACTGGTAGCGTTTGGACCTGACCATATCCTGATGAACTGCTCAGGGTAGGATTTCCACTGACTGGCTGAATCCATTTGCATTACATTTTGAAGAGGTCTCTGCGGGTTTCAGTTATATTAAAGATTATCTTGCTTTCAGTTGTATTAAAGATTACTGTAAGTCATAAGTGCTGAGTAATTTGTCATGATATAGAAAAAGACCTTGAGGCTAAGAAAGATCTTGAGTCATACTACAATAAGGCCAACCTTTATTGCACTGCTTGTGTTTTGTTATTATTTTATCTAAGATGTAACTAGTGATCATGGGCTCCTGGTTAGTAAAGATCTTATTTCAGTACTTTACAGTACAGTTAAATCTTGTCCTGTCCCATGAGGAGGAGCTGTAATAATCTCTCTAAAGGAAAATAAGCTGGTTACTGTTTCCATAGTGCTCTCTGCCTTGCAGAGAGGCTGCATAGATGTCCTAGCACTGAATTCCCTTAGTCATGTATTTGGGTGGCTCATTGAGTTTGGCTCAGCATCACATACAAAAGGCAGAGTGGTCTCAAAAATGGAATCCGATAGTAATAGTCACTCAAGTCTTCACAAGTGAAATTTTTTTTTTTTTTTTCCCAGCAGGGGCTAGTGAACAACAACACATAAGCAGACTTAGGTCAGAATCAATGCATGTTTGACAGCTCATGTTAGTTTAGGGCTAGTACTATGGGAGTAGTTTTATACTTGTCCTTAAGACAAGATGACTGGAGGTAGCGTAGTGCTTTCAGCGTTCCATGAGGTGCTGGAGAGCTGGGCTGGGCATTCCTTCATCTGCAGTATGGTGATCCATCTGAGGAGGCTGAAGAGCTGACTTTTAATTAAAGTTTAAAAAAAAAAAATCAGGTTGAACAACTACTTAGGATAACTTTTTCCCCAAGTGGGTTCTGTCACTTGTTAGTTGCTGGAAAAAACCCAATAACATCAGTTCTCTTTCTAAAATAACTCTGCACTTATTGTGCAGTTCAGCCTGTAGCTTTTAGAAAATCATTCTGTATTTGAAAAATGTATTAATATTTTTACATAATAGCGGTAATGACCTCAAGACCAGGCATTTTCTGTCAGTTAATGACTACCTAGGTTAAAGGCCTGAGGCTCTGCCTTAGGCCCTCTATTCAGCTGCTCGTTATTAACTACCAGCAAAGTCTCTCCATCAGTTATTATTTATTAATCAGTATTGAAGCAATTATACACCAGATAATTCTTTGGGGGTGAGGAAATTGGTTACAGAAGAATGATTTAGCTATCAAAAGTAGAATTACTCTTCAATTAAAATTAGGTTTCCTTCCTCTGCAACCTGTATGAGCTCTACTTTGTAAGCCCAGCATACCTGAAAAGTAACTTTTGCTAGCCCACCACTTACCACTGGGAGGCCACACTTGTTTCTGATAAACAGATAGCAGCTGATGTGGAAAGCACCGGGCATATTTCTGAAGCCTGGTGTGATGCTGACTTGTAATGTTTAATCTTTATATGCCTTGTAATGCTGCTCTGATAGTGATATGGTGACGCTTGTTCATTTTTTTGTTCTTCATTACAAATGATTTTTTTTTTTCTTCCCTCAAATAACTTTCATCAAACAATTAAAAGTAGGATGCGTGTTACAGAGTGTGGTGGTAGGTATGCAGTTATATTAAGCTAGAAAAGCACACACGCATATGAACATGAATAGATGTGTCTGTGCTTTCTTTGGGTTGTATGAAATTTTCTCTGTTAGAACAGGAGGGCTGTTTATGCAAGTCCCTTTTACCCAATTTTGTGCTTACTGTTGTGAATTTTTTTAGGTAAGTGGGAAACTGCTATATACTACATTAGTAAACCAAAGAAATCGTAGCTTTTTCAGATTGGCTGCATCAATATTTGTTTACTTATTCTGTTTCAGGTTTGTATATTGAAAATGACTTTCAGTTTATTAATTTTTAAATACTATAGTTACAAAATATGTTACAAACAAACAAAAAACTATGTGATCAGCATCCATGCTAAACTGAATACACCAGGGAATCTGTTAAAAAAATAAATTGCAAACTTGCAATCCACTGTTATTGATTTCTGTTTGAATTTGCAAGTCGAATGCACTAGTAAAACACTGTACATGTATTGTGCTTAGTCCTTTAAAAAATGCACTCCGTCAGCACTTGTAGTACCTGCAGTATTTAAATGTGGTATTTACTATATTAACATAACCTCTAAGCTGCACTCTGTAAATAATATTAATGAGTTAAATGAGCTGAGTTTGGGAACAACGTTTTGTTTTCGTTTTGCTTAGGAAGATCACCTCTAAGTATCTGATGGCAGTGGTGTATAGAACTTTGTATGTAGTAGCAAGAAGACTGTCAAAAAAGTGTAAATTGTTTATTTATGGCTAATTTGTAGGTGTATGGCTTGCTTTCAGTAACAAGGAGCAGAGAGAGAGGCAGCACCTGTGGTTGCAGTTCTGAAAAGCATCAGGCCAGGGGCTTGACTGCAATTCCATGTGTTCAAGAGAATTATTTTATCTGAGGTGTCTTCTGACTACTGAAAAGAAAGACAAGTTTGAGACTTGGTACTTTCCACTCCTTCTCTACTCAGAGGAGAGTAGTGTGAAGTTCCATCCATTTCTCACTTTACAAGCAGGGTAAGGAGGGAGATGGAGTAAAGACTGTTTTCCTTTCATATACTTATGAGTATATGCTTAGTAGTACGTACTGTTATAATGTAACTTACAGTAAAGCTGAACAATGCAGCTGTGGTCTGCTTTTTGTACTGTATTTTTTCATGTCTTATGCCTCTTATGTTCTGCTGTCATATTTGACTTCATTAACTTATTCGTTAAGGTCTCTGTCCTTGGCATCAACGTGAATTCTGCTATCTGACATCCAAGGAAGTAGCAAGAATCTATTAACGTGTTGCCATAAGAGTCATGCTCTTGCTATAAAAGCAAAAATGAAGTGCCAAATTATCTGTAGGAGGTATCTCACCTCAGGACAGCATAAAGGTGAACACGTTCCTACACTAGCCTGAACATCTGTCAGTCAAAGCTGTGTTATCCAGTATACCTACCATAGTAACTGCACTCTGTGCAGTACAAATGGATTACTGAGGCAGGTGGCTTAGTTGACATCTAGTTGAGTGACAGTGTTTGTGAGGGAGGAGAGTGATTTGTAATTTTATTTATTTATAGACCAGACTCTTCTCCAGGGTTTAGGTAAGTTTTAATCATATTTTTCATGCAGAAACAAGAAATTTAGCCTATTTGTTCTTGTTTTTATGGCCAGTGGTGGAAAGGTAACCACTCATGTCAGAGATTCACAACTGTTGTCAGTCTCAGTCCTCCTTTTCTGACAGCCAAATGTCTGTAACATTCATCCTTTAGGCTTGCCTTTACCTATTATTATTTTTCTTAATTGGAAAACCTGCACAAATCCTTCTTATTTTTGCCTTTTCCCATGTTTTTTTGCTGGCTTGAGTAGAAGAAAGGGTCTATGGTTTATGGTTACCCCAATTTGTGCTCTTAGAAGACCTAGTCTGTTTGATTTTCTGTGAAGATGTCTATAGCTGTTAATGAGACTTCCATTCTTTCAGTGGGGTGCTTTCACACTGCAGATACCTCTTCAGAAGTTTTTTTTTTATTATGAGATGGCACAGCTTCATAGCATAAATGTGCTTTTCCAGGGTCCAGCCTGGCACAGACTGTCTTCACATGTCCTTCCCTGCTGTTCTCCAAGGATGTCACTTGCACGGGGTGACCTCTGCAGCTGTTGGAATGACCAGAGTGACTCTTGACCACCTTGCAGATGGTGGTTTCATTATTGAGTTTATTCTATCTCATAGCAGCTACTGTAGTTGCCCAGCTGCTTGAGCTCTGCACACAGCCCCATCCGCTGGTACCCTTCTTGTTCATGGACTCATAGAATAGTTAGATTGGAAGGGACTTCAAAGATCATCTTAATTCTAACCCGCCTGCCCTGGGCAGGGGCATCCCACTAGATAAGGTTATCCAAGGTTCCATCCAACCTGGCCTTAAACACCTCCAGGGATGGAGCATCCACAACTTCCCTTGGCAACCTGTTCCAGTGTCTCATCACACTCATGGTGAAGAAATTCTTCCTAATGTCTCATCTAAATCTGTCCCTCTCCAGTTTATACCTGTTCCCCCTCACCCTATCACCGCAAGCTTTTATGAATAGTCCCTCTCCAGCTTACTTGTAGGCTCCTTTCAGGTGCTGGAGGGTTGCTATAAGAACTCCTCAAAGCCTTCTCTTCTCCAGGCTGAACAAGCCCAACTTTCTCAGCCTGTCTTCAAATGGAAGGTGCTTCAGGCCTTGGATCATTTTTGTAGCCCTCCTCTGGGGCCTGTTCCAACAGCTCCATATCCTTAAGTTGAGGATTCCAGAACTGACACAGTACTCCAGATGAGGTCTCACAAGAGAGGAATAAAGGGGCAGAATCACTTCCTCCAACCTGCTGACCACACCTCTTTTGATGCAACCCAGGGTATGATTGGCCTTCTGGGCTGTGGGCCCACATTGCCAGCTCATGTCGAGCTTCTCATCGACTAGGACTTCCAAGTCCTTCTCTGCAGGGCAACGCTCTCTTCAGTTGGGTGGGGACAGGTGGCAGAGAACCAGATGCATTGGCCCAGTTCCACTGAACAGTACCCCTAGGAGATGCTCCTCTGTTCCTCTCTGGCAGCTTTCTGGCTGCTCTGTGCTGTTGAGATGTACCAAGAACAGATAGAGAGGAGAACTGAGCCTGTTATCTTCTTATTCGGAACAGCAGAGTTTGAAAGCAGATTATGTTTCTCTTTGAAGGGTAAATGACCTAAAGTGTATTAAAAAAGTAATCCCATATTGGATTATCCTAAAGAATATTTAGCAATGTGTTTTGTTTCACAACATGCAGTGGAGGTGCATGGTAGCGTAGAACAGAATGAGAAGACTTAAGTATTTATTTAAAGTGACTACAGAGCGGGAGGGGATAAGAAGCAAAAGCTGGTTATTAGTATTCACTTGAGGTGCACCTAGGGATACCCACAGTTTCCTACCTCTCACCCTCTCTTTCCTGAGAGCACTGGATAGTTTGATAGTCACAGCAGCTTGGAACATCAATTAAGATTTTGTATCATTAGGGCAGCAAGCCGTACTTAGTTAATAAGGATAAAAGAAGAAGGGTGAAAGAGATGAAAGAAGGGAATAAAAGATGGAGGAAGAAACAAGTAGATTCCTATGCATTAAATTCAAACAAAGAAGTATACCTATTGAATTATTCGCATACTACGTATGTGTTTCTTGTAGTTCTCCAGTCCTCTGGCTTATTAAGTCACAGCCCATGGTTGAATAACAGTACATCATGCTATGTTTTGTTTTACTGAAATGTGCTCCTGTATGTTTAAAAATTGATAATGTTTTGAGGTAACATCATTGTTACCCTTCACATACCATGGTAGAAAAAAGAGAGACTGATTTATGCCTGGTGAGAAAGTTTGGTAGTGTTTTGTCTCACTTCAGAATTCAGATAGACTGCCAACTCTGTATGTGGGCACGTCAATGAGTAATAACATATACTGCTTCATTTAAAACCATATTTGTAAATGCATATGCATTTATAAAATAAATACTTCTGTTTTGGGTAGTGCTGTGTCAGAGAAGACATAATTATTTATTTCCCCAGACTAAACGATTAGTACTCCTCATTTTACTGAAGTTCTGCTAACTGGATTCAGACGATGGAAAGGGAGTCATGCTTTTTTTTAAAATTCTCTTCATTAACTTTTGTTTTTTCTCTTTAGAAATTCCATATGTTTAAAATGTGCAAATATGCAGTTCTAGAGTAAGAGAACAGAGTGATTGCAGAGAATATCTGATATATTTCAGATCGCAGCACTTTTACTCTATCACCTTTCTGTGATAAGCACCAACAACGGTAGTAGTAGCATTCTGCCCTTATTTGAAAGCCTTCTATCATCCTGTGTTCAAGTTGTATTCATGCAAATACTTGTATATCTATTTGCTTGGAGGGTATGCATCTGTGGTGACTATAAAATGTATGTTTGTCTTTGTGCTTGAGTTTATAAACTCTTGCTATTCTAGTTCTTATTAAGTGAATATATGTTATTTCTTCTCTATTATCTTTGGGTTTTTTTTTGAAGGAATACATAGCAGGGATTTCTTCTGGAAACTAAGACCTTCCTCAGTTTGGGATTTAGTTAGGATTCTCCATGGGGCTGCGATTCTTGTCATGCTTTATTGTGACATGCTGTTTTACCCGTGAAATGTGGAGTGGTGTTTCCATTAAAAAAATCCAGAAGGTTATACTTCACTTTGCTTGGAGCTGTTTAATATTTATTTTTGAGCTAGGCCCATTAGATCTGAACTGGAAATGTGGGCAGTTAATATAAGCAGTCCTAAAATTATGCTGCAGTCACCCATTGATCCTGCTGATTACTTAAAATTTTTTTTTAATATGCAGAGCATTAAGAAATAGAGTTGACACTATTAAGTTTGCTGCTTAAAAAAAATACGTCTTTTATGGACATGGACAGCAATGAGTATATTAAAGTTAATAGAACTCAAGATATTAGAAAGACGACTTCACTGGGAGTATATCTTAATATAGAAAAAGAAAGTTTGAAACTTTTCCTTGTGTCTTTGTATCGCTTGAGTTGTGATGATCCACAGAGGACTGGTCACTCAGTGTTGCTGTGGGAAGGAAGTATTCTATAAAATTTATCTGCCGAGTAAAGATACATTAACTTCTGGACACAAGAAACATGAGGGATACAGAGGAGACATGGTGGTATCTTAGTGTTAAGAACCTAGTGTGAACCTTTTCAAAACTGTGATGTGGAAAGCATGAAGAAGCTTGAGAAAATGAAAGAGGATGAAGAAGGCAAAAAAAAGCTTGGGACTCGTGCCCTGAAACAACTTTGAAATGCCTAACTGGCTTATATATGAGAGCTGCTTGAGCAGCAGAAAAAGTTCAGTGAGAGCATAATTTGGGTAGGGAAATGAAGATTCGTAATTTGCATGGTCACAATAGGGCATATTATAATATTTGTCTTTACTACAAAGTACTTTGATGAGTCACACATGACTAGGAGTGATTATACTACCATGAAGTATTGTGAGGATAAAAGAGATCAGTGAATCATAGTGCAGCTGGTACTGTAGAGTTGCCTGATTTCATAGTTCCATTATTCAGGGGCTGATGGCTAAGATACTGAGTACTTTTTTGTACGTATATATGTGCTTCAGCAGCATTTAAAGCATTTAATTATATGGTCTGTTTCCCAATTGAACTCACCAGTACACTGATACCTTGCAGTACGTACATGAGGAAGTCCAGAAAAGAACAACACTGATTTTCCTGCAGAATCTGTTTGCTATGAAAGATACTTCCTCTCAAATGCAGAGAATATTTACATGCGATGTTTTCATGAAGTTGAACTACTGTAATAGTTACAACAAGCGTGTACAAGTTGAAGGGCTTTTCCATGTTTATTGAGCTCTATCACCTGGACTTGGTCAAGCTCCCCCCTGCTTACCAACCCTTAACAACAGATTTTCATATCCTTTTTTTTTTTTCTTCCTCAGTGGCTGCTTTGTGTCATCAAGTCATTTCAGACTTGCTATCTTTCAGATCCAAGGACTTGTATGATTTTTGTTCAGCATATCAAGTTCAAATAATGTTGCTTAACCATAGGTTGCAGTCTAGTGTTGTATGTAATGCAGTGTTTCTGAGAACTTATACTGAACAGAGTTGTTCTCCTACACCCTTGTTTCCACACTTTTCTTGTATCATTTCTGTCAACTCTAGTGATCTGTGGCTAAACAGTGAGCCTGATCACTGCAATAATCTAAGGAGAAGTAATGAAAATGTTTTTTAACTCTTTGAACAAACCATGTAACACAATGTGTGGATAGTTCATGGGTCTAACTTGGTAGGAGGATGAAATTTGTGACTGTCCTTTCTAGTAATATGCCATCATAACTGTGGAGTAAGAACAATATAAAACTGTCTAGAAAAGTATTTTGCTACTCTAACTTGTGGAGGTGTCACTCTTAACATCCAAACATTATTACTCAGAGGAGGAAGTTAATGCCATGTGCTGGATATGTGTGAATTACAAGTGAGAACCTTCAAAGGGGTAAAATGTTATTACTATTCTCTATCTCTACCTCACCTCCCTGATTATTAAGAATCCATTATCAGTTATTTCCTGGAGTCTTTCTGTGCTGGTCACTATAGCTGGAGGAAAACCCTCTGTATTATCCACTAGGAAGAGGCACTGTGTGAGGGATACACAGTCAGAGCTGGCCTTCAAGTCATGTCTTGGATTACACTGAAATGTATATATTTTTTTGTCTCTTAACCAACCCCAACTTGTTGTAAGAACAGCCACAGAGGAAGTATTTTACCATGTCCTATATGGAGACCAGTTTAGAAATGACAGCCAGTGGAAAGTGTTACTCCTAGGTTCCAACTATCAGTGACTTTGACCTGGAGTTATACATGGGCCACTGGTTTAATAGTTGCCAAAGGACCCACACATTATCTGTGTACGTTATCTGTGTTGGTGGCTGTTGCACTTTGCTTTCTCTGACTATTGGTGGCAACAAGATCTGTGTTTTCCTTATGTGCCTCATTTACTTAAATGCATTTATTCCACATTTTCTTTGGCTGTTCTCTTTTGCTGTTACTATCAATGTCTGTTTGTTCTTCATTTGCTTCTCCTGTACCAGTCTTGATTTTGCAGATGGTTTAGCTGTCCTTTTTCAGAACTCAAAATTACTTAATCTCTCCTGGTATGGGATTCACTTCCCATCTCTTCTTATTCTTGTCACCTTTCTCTGTGCCTTTTACGTTCTACAGTGGCTGTTTTGAAATTCTGAGGGAAAGAGAGGGGTGGTGCCACAACTGCCTTCAGTGCTCAAAGTTTATATTCTTGAGTTTGTTCTGTGGGGTTTATTCTTTCCTTAATCAGTTGTAACATTGTGTTTACGTATTGAATATCTGCTGAGCACTGACCTGATGTTTTCAGGGAGCTATCTGCAGTGACTCCAAGAATTCTTCCCTGAGCTAAAGCTAATGTAAAATCTATTGCTGTGTATATATACACTTCTTTTTTTCCTATTTGTATTCCTTTGTACTTAACAGTGTTGAGTTTCATCTGCTGTTTTATCATCCAGGCATTCAGTATCATGAGATTCACCTGAGTAATTCTGTACAGACTGCACACTTTTCTGCATATACATCCATGTCAGTACTGGACACTTTCCTTTTATTTCTTGTCTGTGCTGGTGTGGCAGAAGAGTCCATGGCTAACAAGAACAAGGCAGTTTCACGTTCTCTTTTGTGGCAGCAAAATTTAATGGAACTTCACTGAAAAGTTCTGCTGAAAAAAATTCTGACAACGTGATACATGTCTAAATAGATGAATAGCGATTATAAAGGTTGTTGCTAGAAGTCATAGGTAATTAGGGTTCGGGTCACTGCTGCGTGAGAAGTCTAGCAACATTAATATTGCAGTTTCTATGCTGAAATTGACCAACATCTTCAACAATTTCTGCATGTTTTAGTCAGTGTCAGTTGACCTGATGTAGATGGAACATTCTGAATCATTCTTTAGGTTCTGTTAAGTTTATTGAACATGCTTCTGTTGACCGACTGTGGAGGTATAGATACCATTTTGCATGAATACATATACATCATGGAGACCTTTAGGACTTGAAAGGCATCTGAGATGCCTGCTCAGTGAAGCATCACTCCAACCATAAGCTCTAGTGTTTTGACTGTAATTCTGTTACATTTGTTTCTTGAATAAATCTTAGGGAATCAAGCATCCTCCTTTATTTCAAGAGGAATGTATTGCCTGTCATGACATTAAATACCTCGGGTTTGTTTTGGTAGGAAACAGGGTTAAGGCAAACTTGATTCAATACTAGCAAACTCAGAGTGACAAGTTTAGCTGGTGAATTGAAAAACTCAGTTGTTTGCACATCCCTGGTGAGATGCTAACACACTTAAAAGCTAAGTACTAGCACTTTGGGAAGAGTTTTCCTTTATACTTCCAGTTTTTATGGAATGCTAGTAATCTACGACTATAACAAGCTGAATGCAGAAAAAAAAGTAAAAATTCTGGTTCTGGTATGTGGAAAACTGTTTTCACATTTGTCATTTTATTTTTTGTTAAACATCCAAGGCTGCAGTCACAGGAAGATAATTTCTTTTCTTAACAGAGAGCACATTAGAAGCATGAAAGAAACATCATGTCATTGTTTGAAAGTCTGTCTATTTTAGAGAAGGACAGATAGTGAAGTATTTAACTGATCTTTATATAGCTGGACAATGCCGAATATATAGCTTCTTTGGGAACTCCAAAATGGAAAAAAGTTGGACCTTCCATACCTGAACTTTTAATCTGAAAGGGACTGTGGCATTGTACCATTTTCTGCTCATCAGCATTCAGCAACACTGCAGGATAGAGGAAAAATAGAGAAGCATAAGAAAAAGATAAAAGGAGACTGGGAACTGAAAAAAGATAAATGACTTTGCCGTCAGTGCAGTATAATGAAAATCAAATCAACGCTTGGCAATGCACAATTGCCCAGTATGGCTAACCCCAGACAGTGTTTTAAATAAAATACGTGCCTTCTGTATTTTATTCTTGTATTCGTATAAAGATAAATGACTTTGTTACTAGTTGATTGCAGGGAAAATAGGCATCCTGATTCTGTAAAATCATAAGAATGAGTGTGACTTACATGTTTAGCGTCTGTTCTGTTATTTGTAGAATTTGTTTTTGCCAAGATAAGGCCTGTTACAGCCCCTTTTTGATTTGTTTGTGCTGGGTATGAAAAGATTCTGCAAACAGAATATGGTCACCTTAGAAGTGTAAAACAATCACTTGTTTGATAACACACACAAAAGATGCCTAGGAATTAATAAGCTACTAGGCTCAGTGTTAGTGTGGTTACCATTTCTCATGATCTTTACTGGCCAGGCAGGCCTTGACTGGGGGAGAAGTATTGTCCTGCATGGGTCCTTCCAATAGACCCTTTGCACTTCTGAGCTGTTATCTTCCACCAGCTCTGATGACACTTCACGATGGTGATGACTGGAGGTGGTGGTGATTCCCAGTGAGGTCAGCTAACCTTTCTTTATGTTTTTATGCCTTCGTGGTGGTATTCTCTTCTTCAGTCCCTGAGCTGTGATATGATGATGCAGTCTTGATAATCTTAACCTCTGTAACTTTCATGTTTTTTATCTACCTGTAGGCCTTCTTATAGCTGCTGTTCAGTAGTTACACAGCTAGGCCATTCCAGAGCTGAATCTCGGCATGCAGGCAGCCGAACCCCTTGGGTGGTGAAAGCAGTGTTACCAGAGAGGGCTACGGTGTTAGTATTTACATGACCAAGTTATACTGTAATTGAAAAAAGTATACAAAATGATTGTAACAAACCTACCAATTTCGTTTTAGCAAAAGAAATAATCAAAGTACCTTTCCTCTGTAATTTTCAGATAATATTAATGTTTTAAATTACTATGCATTGCCCAGTGCTGCACTGTTTGTGGGAAATGCACAGTAGAAACAATTCATTATGGATTGTGCCTATACTGGAATCAAAACACACAACGGAATCCACAACAACTTTGAAAGATTTTCGCAAACTTGCATTTTGTTACTGGTTGGATCTGGCAATGTATTTTTAATGAATGCAGTCTTGAACATCTGCAAACTGTTTGTCAGCTGGAATTTTCTTTTCATATAGCTGACTGTGGAATCACAGTCTCTGTAATCATGGATGCTGTGTCTCCACAGTACCTATTTGCAATATAATATTGTAATAGCAATGATGAAATCCCTTCCCTCCCCCTTAAGATTCAGTGTTCTGGGTAGCATTTCACACTAGTATAACGCACTATTGACTGTTTATCATGGCTCACCAATGATGGCCAATGGCCTCCAAATGTCTTGTACAACTGAAAATACACTCTTTTTCTGGATTTTTCTACTCCAGCTTCTTCATTTTAGTAAATGAATCCCAGAATTCACAAGCATAGGTGAAACTTCTGAACCAGAACTTTTTTGTTATTAGATTACAACATACAGACCTGTTAGGACTCCTGGATTTGTGTCTACAGACTGAACTCAAGTTGCTGTTAACTCACTCATCATGGGACTTCAATGAGACAGAGTGATATTATTCCATCTGTTCCTCTCCTTTCTGAATATTTGTGTTGATATTAATTGTTATAGATTTTAAGTTCTTGAATACATCCATATGATTCACTTTCCCTGGAGGTGTTTAAGGCACGGGTGGACAAGGTGCTGAGGGGTATGGTTTAGTGTTTGATAGGAATGATTGGACTCGATGATCCGGTGGGTCTCTTCCAACCTGGTTGTTCTGTGATTCTTTGATTCTATGAATGCAGTGCAGTGTACAGCTAGGAAAGCTCCTGGTATATGAACTAGCAGGGGTGGGTAACTTACCTGCTAAGGTCAGGTGTAGAGGTATCACCAATTTAAATTGAGAGACTTTGTGAGTGTGATGTGGGAGTCGATGCATTGCAGATCAACTCTTCAAACATTGCGGTGTTCAGTGTAGACAAACCCTTAATCTTGTATTTCCTTTCTTGACTCAGTTTTCTTTTAAGCTTTAGGACCAAAATGGAGGGAAGTGCTGTCAGATCTTTTCCTCGAGTGCTTACAGGCTTTTTTATATGAGCGATCTAGTAACTTGATCTTTTCCTGTAATTACTGAGCCTTCAATTACTAGGATTTGGATGTTGTCCCAAAATACCTGCTCTTTCTGGTGTGTGATAAAGATGCTTCAGTTTTTATGAGCTCAAAGGCTACCACCTATTAAACTGCTTTTTCTGTTCAGTACAACCCTGGAGCTTTCAGAACACCTATTGCTTGAGAGTCTGAAGAACTCTTAGCCATCTTGGCAGTAATGACAAAATATAAATCAGCATTCAAAGAGTCATTTTTCAGGGTCTTACATGAGTGAGCGTTGCGAAGTGTGCAAGTCCATCAGTGAAACTTGGACTGGAGAAGACCAATGGAGCAGACTTTGCTGCTGCTTAAGGGTCTGTGGTGTGATGTTCAGATATAGAATATGATGGAGAAGAATGTGGGGAATGATGGCTCTTCAACTCACTTAAAGCTATTACATAGCTCATTTTTTGACCCCATTCCTGCATTGGTGTAAAATGAATGAAGCACATCTGTTCTTTTTAGGGAGTGATGAGTAATATTCAGTGGAGTACAGTGCGAGTACAGCATGGTGATCTTTAATTGGCACTGATTTAGCTGCCTCTGGAACAGAGTGGAATAGCAGTGTTAGCATAGCAGTGTGTCCCAGGTCATTTGCTGTGCTGTAAGTTAAGGCTTGTTAGCTTAGCCACATCTCTACCTTTGCCATGCGTGTGTCTCAGAGCAATGTTGGATTGTGACACACAGCGATGCCAGCATGCCTGGTAGCTCTTCTGTGCCATGCTTTGCTGTTGAGAGTAGCTTTCTGTCCTCTCATGGTCCATGCTGCTGTTGAGGTTGCTTATGTCTCTGTGTGCTCTTTCCTCCGAAAGCTTACCGTTGTCTGAGACTGAGCCCACCATCTGTAGGACTGCATGGATCTTCAGGTTAGTTTAGGTGGGGTTTTTTTGTGAGTCAAATGAGGCCCTTTCATTTTGTTAGGAAGAAAACCAGAGCTGAAGTACTCTAATAGTTGTTTAGCATAAACTGTGACTACTACCTTCTCTCCCCACACCTCCTACCCCTTTTTTTTTTAAATGAGCAAGCTGGGCAATGATCAAATGCAGTTGTAAAAGCCACAAGACCTGCTTGGATTCTGAAGTGTAATTCATGGAGGCACTTGGGAACAGCAATTGGCTGGGTAGTGTTGGGAGTCACTGACAGTCAGCTGGAGGCTGAATGTCTCTCACAAACATAATCCTTGGGGATGTTGCTGATGAAATGACTGGTCTTTGAACCAGGGAACATTTTAAGCTCTGGCCTGTTGCTTAAGAAGAAGAGGAGGAGTCAGTCAGCACTGTGAGCATATGATCCAGCAGTGACACTTCTCCCTGGGATTTCTTTCTTGTTCCTTTATCATTTGTTTTTTCCTCCCTTTGCTCTGTGCAATAGGAAACGGCAACTTTGAAGACCCTCATGGGAAAAGCATAGTAGGTACTTTAGAGATGGTAGCAACAAGCTACTTGAGAGCTTTGGGGGAAACTGGCAGCTGTATTTATAAAATGTTTTTCTTGGAAACTTCAGGTAGCAATTGCTGTCACTTTATGTGCTGATCTGAAGACACTCGTTATTTGTACTTCCTCTGCCTAGTTCCTTCACTCCTCTTCTCTTTAATAGTCTTCCCACATCCCTACGGCATTAGTGGCAGTTTTCCTCTTGGAGAACTCAAATTTTTAAGCACAGGGATCCCACTCCTTGCTGATACTTTATTGCAAATAATTACAGTACATAAACTGTGGCACAGTACAATTCTGTTCCTCCTTCTCTTCCACAGTCCTGCCTACCATAGACTCAAGCACCAGAAACTTGGGGAAAAAAGGGTACTTATGTCCTAGACAAAGCTTCCTTACATGATACCTGCTTGATCCTTTCTAGTGTTTATATTCCATGGGATAACCTTCCAAACAATTTTGCATTTGTTCATTAGGCTACTTGCTGAAGTGCACAAATTCTTTTGCTGCCCATACGTTGTTGATGTTGCCCCTAATAATTTTTCTTAATGTTTGTTAATCTGCAAGTCCTCTGATTGTAGACACAGTTGATACTGTGGGTACAGATAGGATGAGAGCAAATAAAGCCTGCCATTTTAAAGGTTGCACTGTGCAGTCAGAGTATGTCTCATGAGAGGGAATGTTATCTTAGACTCTAAGAAAGTGTTAAAAAGAGAGAGGCTAATGAGGCTATTATATTGACATGGATGTCAGCTAGAAGCTAGGCAGGGGAATAGCTTTCTTCATCAGCTAGGGAAAGAGAAGGAAGGATTGTTTAAACAACGGTGATCTGCTCCACTGTCAGCAAAGAAATGTGTATCTGGAACCTGTTTTATTGTGCTTGGAATTAAATAAATAATTGTGGCAAAAATATTTCTCTCTTCATATTTGCTTGATTGAATGGTTAAGATTTAAGCCTTTAGTATGAGACAGGTTTTGCCTCCACACTTGCAGCATCTAAAAGTTTGGAAAGCCCAGGTTCCAGAGCTGTTTATTTTCTTTCCATCATCCCATAATCCATGGGAGCCTATTGCTGCATTTTGTGCTGGTTAGCTTCCTGGGGAAGGAATTGCCCATACTTTTTCATAAGAAAGGGTTTTAATCTGGTTTCTTCTTAGACGTGTTCCTGTTTTTAACAAGGTATTATATTTTAATGTCAAGCTAACCAGCACATCTGAATGAACGAAGAGATCAGCTCTCACTAAATTGTTTTATTTTGGGAAACTTATGTGATAGTCATCCAGACCTAGTTTGATCTCAACTGTTTAGCTGACCGCCTACATGAACTGTGCACAAGATGTAGTATTTGAGCTGTGGCTGATCAGAAAAGTGCTAGCAAACAGCTGTTTCCATAGACATGCAGAGGACATTGCTGATTGACTCGCATCTTCCTAGTAGGAAATATGTCCTGAGTAGTGGAAGTTTTAAGATGAGGAATGTAATTTGAATGATAAAACGTGCAAAAATATGTTTTCATAATCATAAACATCTGAGCATTTCGTATATTAGAATAGAGTTGATTAATAACCCTGCAGGTAAACATTTTGTAGAATTTTATTTTAATTTAAATGATTCATGTTGTTATATTAATGTGTGTTCTGTAGATTAAAACCAGCATGCCTCAGAGTCTTGCTTATCACATTTGTTTAGGTTTGTATATGTCAAAGTACTTGAATTTTGCAGCATCTTCTATCTTAAGGTGCAAAAAGCCTCTGTTTTCCAGTTCAGATTCTTTGTGTATACATGATCTGCCACTTCTCATCTGTGTCTCTGCTGGCTACTGGTTAGCCGGTTAATCACTTTGATCCCTGGTTGTGGCCTTGATCTTTCGCAGATGGGAGTCCTGAGATAGGAACAATGTTCTAATTGATTCAACTCTTCTATTTTGCTTTCTCTATTTATAATTGTAATTTGCCTTTGGATTTTTTTCTTTTAATTCCCATGTTTTACACTGAGGTTGGTATGCCCAGGTGGAAGGATTCCAGCCCTGGCTTTGGGATGTTATTGATAGATAACTGGCTCTCTCCTAATTTATCTTCTCTGGCTAGAGTACTTACTCTGCCTGTTGTTTTGTCAGAGGCTAGTTGTGTAAAAGGGTTTGGATGCTACTAGTACACTTAGCTCCTTTTTCCCCTTGTTTTTATATTTTTCTATGGATTTTGGAGGGTTTTAAAAAACATTTAATATATTAGTTGAGGGTCAGGAACAGAATATTAATGGAGTGCTTTCTAGTGGATTTTAGTGTGTGTCCATACAAAAAATATGATTTCTTGTTTCCATATTTCATGGTTTATGGATTTTGCTTTTACTGGCCAAATTGTTTGTCTCTCTGCTCTGACAAGCTTTTAGCCTGAAGGAACTCTCCCTGTTAATGTGGTTGCTGCTTTTATTGATGTAACCTGTTTTTGTTTTTGTTATGGATTTCAAACGAGTCAGAGTACAAAATTTCCCAAGTGCATATTTTTCTCCCTCCTAAGGGCTAGGTACAGTTTTTCTAAAAGTATTGTGGCTCAATCCAGCACAATGCAAACTTATCTACAAAGTGCTGAGTTTCCTCAGTGTTGACAAGTTTTAAAGGGTACTTTAAAAACTCAGCACCTTACACTACTAATCTGTTTGCCTTGAAAACAGTTTTTTTCTATTGAGTTTACACATAGTTCACAAGGTAATTTCCTGTGTTCCTTTTGCTTATTGCTGCTATTGTAAACTGCATTCAGTAAATGAATTTGTGCTCACAGATGAACTATGCTTCTGCTTTGCTTTTCTTGGGACTGTATTTTGTCATCTGCTGTCTTTATTTACCACAGGGTTTTTTTTGGTATTCCCCCCCCAATACCAATCAAGATTTATTGCAAATTTATCATGAGTATGGTGAAATCTCCAACTCCACCAGACTATGGTTTCCATGCTGGTTTTGCTGAATGTATGTGAAATGTGAAAGTACAAACATGCCCTTGCAATCATCTTCATTGGATTGTCATGTACAGTCTGTCATTATCTCCTCCCAGATATTTTTGTTAGGCTCTGGACAAGTACCTCCCTTACTTACTATGTAATTTGTAGGGGATCACCGTGTTGAAATATCTTAAGTAATTTCTTTTAAGTGAATGACAAAATAACCTTTCCCTTTAAATAAAGTGAGATAGTCTCAGCACAGTAGCCACCTGACAAAATATTTTGTTACAAGAATGGGATGGTTACTCTTAGGGGTAAATATGGAGAACTGCACTTTCCAGAACATCTCCAGAAGCTGAGCAGTTTCAGAGATCCTGGGCTGCAGTTTGGGATATAGTTTAGGTCTGTTTTTTTAAAAACCATGTTGTGATTGAAGGATCTGAAAAGAGAAATTTTAACGGCCTGCTTTTCAGAAGATGTATTTTAGGAATAGTAATTTGATGATTTATGGTGAAAAAGTATTTATTCTTTTAGGACAATGTGGAAATTCAAGTTCCATTTCCAGCCTTTTTTTTCCAGATTTTCTTCCTCATATTAAGGCTGTCTTTCTGTATCCTTCATTTATAAAATACAGATAGTAACAGTTCATTTCCCCATGTTTTGCGTGTGTCTGCTTGTACTGAAAGATCTGAGAGTTAACAGTCAACCCTTGCTCCTGTTTATGTAGCCAGCTGAGTGCAGGGGAACCTCATTGTCATATTGACAGCCTCTAGACAAGCCAAAATATAAAGCAGCAGCTATAATAGTTGCAGATTATAATTTCAAATGGAATCACTCTGAGGTAACATCTGCATGCTTGTGACAGAACAGTCTCTAGATAGGTGAAATTGGTTGTGCTACGGGGCAGCTGTATGTTGTAGGTCACTTGTTAGCACTTTCTTTAAACCTGTGTAATTTTGTAACTTTTTTTAAATCCAAGAATAGGTGAAATATTATTTATGAATGACGTGCAGTGTGAATGCTTTGACTGTAAAATAGCCAATGAAAATTACTCTGAATCAGAGAAATCTTTCAAAATGCCATCCCCAACCAAACAAAACACAAACTGGCATTGCACTTTAGGATACATCTACTGAAGATTTTTCATGGAGAGAAACACCACTCTCATATTATCTTACTGCTGGTACTGCGGTACAGACTTTTTGTGTGTAATGGGTAAATAATATAAATCTTTGTGCTTCGCTTTTGAAAGCCAGGCTGATTTTTCACCTTTGACAAAGATTTGGAAGGAGCCTTAAGCATTGGGAATCTTAACAATTTAGACACTGAATTCCCCACTACAGGGAAGGTTTTCCTCCTAGGTTGAAATTCTGTAACAACTCAAATTTATCGATCTAGTCTGCCAGGATCCTCTCTTCTCGACACAAGTGCTTTTCCATGCTGGCTTTAGCACCAGCCTGATGGGTGACCTTGTGAGGATGCTGAGCTGCCTGGACACTGCCCACCTGGTTGGCATAGTTAGCCAACTCATCTGGTTGAAAATTTACTGCAGGATGAGCTCTGGTGCTGATATAAGGGAATAGTCAGTCAAGGCTGAATGCCTGAGTGTGTAGTGGCTGGGTCACGGCAGGCTTAGTTGGCTGAAATGGTGTCTGTAGTTACATTTGCTATACATTAGTTGTTAACATGTTCAATTTCTGTTCCTGAGCCATTTCAACAGGATGATACAGATCCTGAGTGCTTTAAATTAATCTTAATGGCACTGTGGTCAGTGGCATAGCCAGTATTTTATTTTATGCCATCTGAGCATTGGTTGGATTTATATGTGAGAGCAGCTCATTAATTTTCCAAAGGATTTTATGATCTTGTCTCACTTTAGAAATGGTAGCATGTCTGCCTGACTGTTTTGCCTCTTAGTAGAATATATTGTTGCACCTTTTGCTGGAGTGGTCAGTAAACACTTGCATTTGTTTTTGTTCAGATGAGAAACTGATGAGGCAACTAGATAATTCTCCCATGCAGCTATGTTTGATTAGGAAAGAGATGCACAAAGCTATGCGTCCTTCCTCCCTGCCTTCACAACTCCGAAAATACATGGCAATCTCTTTGCTTCATATTCCTAATTTTCCCACTGTCAGCTGGAACCCCAGAAGTTTCTTTCACTTCTTTTTCCATCAGAATCACGCTTTGAGTTTTCATCCAGGAACATCTGCTGTGTCTGTTTGAAGCCTCTTCCCTGTTGCCTTGCAACAATATTCAGGCACTCCTGTGCTTGCATTTAGTTTCCTGAGACACCTCTCTGCCAGTACAACTCCCTCTGTGACTGTTTCTTTCATATAAACTTTATTTTTAGTGACAAATTCTCTTGCTTTAACTGGTTGGTTAAACCAGTTAAAGCTGTCTTGAATGAGGATGTAAAGATGATGTTTGTTTACTTTAAAATGTTCCACCCAATCTCCAGCAAAACAGCGTTTCCTTAGAAAGTATCAGGTCATTGAACTCTTGCTGTTTCCATGTAGCTTAAAAAAAGTAATTCTGAAATTTATTAAGACATTTTTGGTTATAATTATATCAAGAAAAGACTCATTGCACTGCAGAGTGTGTCTGCTCAGTTTGAAGAAAAGTAATCTCCTTATAAAGATGAACTGTCCCTTCGGTATTCAGTAAACACATTTCATTACCATGCAGTCTCTTTTGGGTATTGTCCGTGATGAATAATGAATAAGAGACTGAAACAAGGTATTTTTCTATATTTTTTCCTGTTATCAGGTTTAACTGTGTTCACTGCAGCAGAATTGATATTTCACTACAGTTACCTCTCTCTTTCTTTCCTTCACTCATCAGTGTTGTAAAATTTATTGCATTTGAACACACAAAACTTGTTGAGTTATGCTCAAGTAAAATAACTCATACACATTCTTAATGGAACGTGGCTTGTAGCTTGTTCATGTATGTAGTGAAATTTTATTTCTTTAGAATTTGTAACATTTAAAAGCTCATTTCAGATGTAATGCTTCAGTTGCAGAAGTGACCCAGGGAGGTCTCAGCCTCCAGACATTTATCTCCAGATATCTGCCTATAGCAAATGTGTAATGTGAACATATATTCATCTCTGTAACAATAATAAAAGCAATACCTGTGCCTAAAGTAGTCAGTGAGCAAAGTAAAGATAAAAGAGATCTCAGATTATCAAGTGAATTGAAGCTTTTAAGTGCAGAGGCAATGCCCATGTTTTTCAACTGAGTGTCACTTGCTGCGGATGTAATATGGATCTTGAAATAAACAGCACAAGGGTATTTTTTCTGCTTTTAAAATATCTATAAGTGGCTGCTCTATTGAAATGTTATGGCCTTCTGAACCATGTAAATGCATGTTTGAGGTTGAGCACATTTAAAATTAAACAGATGCATAATTGCTTTCCTGAACTGAGATTCTTAAATCATCGTGGGCGAGACCCTAGATTTACCAGTGCTGGGCTGAGCCTGCGAATATGGTCACACAGAGGGCTTGAGGTAGTTTGCAGGGGCCTCCCAAGAACAGTGCTTCATGTGGAGTCTACTGGCTTTGAGAAAGGAGTTAAAAAGCAACCAGTATACCCAGAGTGGTGTTACGGACACCGGTTGATGTGCAGAAGCATCTATTTTGTAATGGCAAAGCACTCTGAGCTGCTTTAAAAAGTAACTTTTTTTTGAGCTGCTAACAAAGTAACTTTTAATTCTTTTTGAAGTAGGTGGGAGGGGAATCTATCCATAATTGTGAAGTGCATTCCCCTGTTCATACAAGGTTACCTAATCCATGTTTACCTGAGAAAATAGCAAGCTCTAAGTCTGTCATCAGACTTCTGCTAATTGCTGTACCTGGTTGTGTATTCAAACTTAAGTACATGTAGCAGAATGGACCAAAGATAGAAAAAAGGAAGAGGGGAAATCTAGACAGCAGCAATATAGGTAGATGCCAATTTTGGCATATTAGCCATGTTTGCTTGGAAAGATGTTGTAATAGTACCAAACTGAAGGAGAAAGAACTTAGGTCTCTTGTGGTCCCACAAGCCTATGTGATGTTACAGCATTCAGGGCTGGGCAAAAGCTGTCCATGGATGGGGGCATATTTGGGAGTGGTTTTCTGTAGTCATGTGTGTGCCGGTGTCCACAGTGTCAGGTGGTGTGAACCAGGGGCTGCGATTATAGATGCATCTTCAACCTGTGTCAGTGGCAAAGCTGGCCTCATTGTACCAGATGCTGTGGCAGAGATACAGTGATAGTTGCTGCTGTGTACATTCTGTTAGGATGTTTTCAAGAAGTAGAGAGCGATTTTCCTTATAGTGCAAGGGGATGTAAATGTAAGATCAAGTCAGTAGTCCTTCTGATGATCTGAACTAACCACAATCATGACTGGAGTGCCATTATTTAAAGGACTGATTTTGTTTAATTTTTCTTTTTTTCCTGTACGCTGTCTAATAAGGACTACTGAAGTGGTGATCTGAAAACATGGACTGTAGACATGGCAGATGCTGTTGGTGAAGGTTGCCTTGGCAGAAGTGTCATTAGCCCAGGGGCTGGATCAGTCATGTCTCTTCTGAAAGTCTGATTTAAAGCCTCTGTAGATAACAGGAGTCATTCAGTTGAAGTCAGTGGGTGTTGTGTTAGGTCGTTAGAGCCCAATGAACCATCTGCTCTCACAAGCCTTCCCTTGCTAAAATGAGATACACTTCATTCCCTTGGAGCAGTATTTCTCATGCAGTGAGCTGTGATCTCCCTAGGGCATCACGGGAAGGCAGTGATGGCAATTGGAGTGGTCTTAAAATATGGGAAAAATGTCTAAACATTTAAAGAAAAGCTGTCTTGCAGAATGAGTGCGGACTGTTATTGTCGTGATCAGCTAACTTTACTGTTGCAATAAAAGAAAGAATAAAACCGTATCTTGATATCAAGCAAGGTGACGCTCCCCTAAAAAGATAACACCACTCTAATAACTAAGATTTCAGAGGGAATGCACACATAAAATATAACATGTTGCAGAAAATGCCTTCAAGAGCAGGCTGCAAATGTAGAAGTGAACATTTAATTCTAAAGTAAGAAGTGAACTCTGGTGTATGGCATGATTCAGGCTTGCAAGCCTCTTGCTGTAACATCCTTATTTCTGCCAGGTTGTCAGCTTCCTTAATTCCCTGGGGAAGCAGGTTGGCAGGCTTGTGGCACCTCTTGCAAAGGTTATAAGTGTCTTCTTTCAGTGCCAGAGGGAAAATATACTGTAGTTCTCTCTGGTCTTCCTTTGCCTTTGGTGCATTTCTGCAGAGGGAGAAGGTTGGACAACAGTCTTTTTGTAATTAGTTGCGTGTAAATAATGGATTTTTACTTTTTTATTTCTGTGGTCAAAAAGCTGAATGTATTCCATATTCTTCCTACCTGCAAAGCAGAACTGCACAAAGACTTCAGTTTGACCTGAAATATTTTACAAACTGGAAAAAATGAAACTGCAGTTTTTCCCTTCATCTCTATCACCATTTTATTTTTGACATGTACTTCAATTTTAGTGCAAAAAAGAAGTGATTTTAAAATGTCAAAATAGAACAACTCTACTTTTTCTGAACCCATCCCTCTGTTTATTTTATGCTTAAATTATCACTAATATTTGTAATACAGCAGAGATATTTTAAATGAACTTAAAATTCACCAGAAATTAAGATGTTAATTGCTTTTTACAATTTGTACTTGTCAGAATTTACCCATTTTACCTTGTATATAGTTACTAATCTCCTTTTTTTTTGTGAAATACTCTGAAGTAATAAAACAAGAAAAACTGTATTTTTTCTTTTTAAGAGCTGTATTTCTTTTTGATGAATATTTTTTACCTGCTGTAGACAGGGAGATTTGCTCATGCACAGTAGTTAATAACCTGACTTTAGTTAGATGTAATTTATTCTAAATCTGTTGCACATTTCTTAATATATATCACAACTGTCCTTCACTATGGAAAACAGCTATCAGTTTACAATCACATTCGTCTGTTCTGGTGATCTGGCATTACAAATACTTTTAAGTTATTTTGACTTATTTTATGTAACAAATGCTGAAATAGTAAGAGAGACTACAGAAAATGTTGCACTGTGTACAGGTTATTTGTGAAAGTACACTTTTTGTACAGCAGATACTTTTGACTAAGTATAGAGAAGTAGACTGCTGATCATTTGTAAGAAAGATATGGAATTCACCATACAAGTTTCAGGAATATTTTAGTGGTTTATCTGATAATGCTACCAAAGTCATTCTAAGAACATAAGTCATAATGCAACTTGAGTTACCAGTATTTTTAAACTAATCCTTCAGGATGATTCTTCTGTGGTCGTATCTGAATAGAGCTATTTTATTGTCTTTATTTAAAGTTCTAATGAAAATAGCCCAGGGCTTCTGCAGAGAAGACAAGAGGAAACAATTCACATTTTTTTCTCACTTTAGAAAAGAATAAGAAAATACACGTTGCAGAGATTTCATTTTGGATATCTAATAACTTCTTGCTCTGCTGTTAACAAAAGTGAAAGTGGTTTCTGGCAAAGTGTGTCTGGTGTCCTCCCTCAGTGGCTTTGTGGTATAAGAACAAAAGCATCTCGTAAATGTCAAAGGGCAGATCTGGGTTGTAGGGCTGAAGGTGCAAATCTAGTTATTCAAATTTGTGATAGGAAGGAGATGGTCAGTTTTGTTCTATTTGAGAGAGAATTGAGGAGTGTGAATTTATTTTTTTCCTTAAAAGTCAGAACTTCTGCTGACAGATTCGTAATGGTTGCAAATGTAAGTGCAAAGGAGTTAAGAACCCAAAATTTAGGTTGACTCTATGAACTTTGCTATACTCATAGGTATTTTGACAGTGTCATTACTAACATATTCCCTTATAACATTTTTCTGGTACTTTTGTCATTTAGATACACAGGGAAGCATTCTTCATCAGGAAATCACCAGTGTCCTGTGAATATGCCTGATGTCTGAACACTCCCTACCTTATCGTTCCCAAACGTGAAAGGTGCTTGGTACAGGCTGTTGGGTGGTGGCAAGGCTGAATGCCATCTTTGAATTCCATCCCTGTCTCTGCCACCAGAGTTGCCATAAGACATGGAGCAAATCACATAAACTGACAGTTTCATTTAGTCACTATTCGAGTGTTACTAATTTTCTTAATGTCCAGACTAAAGCACCTGTGACCAGATTCAAAGCCGGGTTCACCACTGCAATAAGATGTAATGGGAATGGGGCTTTAAGTGTGTTCAATGAAACTGTTAAGTATACTTGACAATGAGAGTTGTCAGTATAGGCACACAGAATTTGTCTCAGTCTCCCGTTGTTCTCCATTTTCTTAGATGAAGATAACAGTACAACCTAATCTTGCAAAGATTGTGGAAAAGAGCTTCACTGGTACTTGCAGGGCAGTATGTGCCAGTGAAATGAGTGATGAATGCACCTAAGCTAGAAATGTATTTATCATTTGTAGCAACATGTGAACTATTATTTCTGTTTAGGTCTGGCGCTGCAGAAGATTTTTGGTCCTTTCCCTTATTTAAATTAATGTAAAGTGGAATTTTTAGTATAGTGATTGAAGAGCCTATTGTAAAATATGTAATAATTATGCATTGTTGTTAAAAACATAGTTGTAAAGTAAAACAGCCTATCTGCCTTTTGAAATGAAAGCAGTAAACAAACAAAAACATGCTAAACAAATGTCTTAATCTTCACTTTGTTTTATTTACTTAAGCTCTTCTTTGAACCAGTATCTGAAAAATGAATTCTTTATTATTTAACACTCAGGATATTTATATAAGCTAAGGAAATAATATGCTTCCCATTTTATGGACTTGGAGATGAAACACAGTCAAGATAAGACCTTACGCATTTAAAGACAGCAGTGTGCGAAAGCTAGAAGCTTCAATTTCAAGCTTATGGGTGCCAACCTTTAGACTGAACTCTGGACCAAGCTTATTATACTGTGAGTGATACCTGAAAAGGAGTAATCCAGACCAGCCAGACAGGTAGACATTGTGTCACGGACAGTAGACCTCTGCTAACCAAAAGGGAATTTTTTTGGGCCTCATAAAAGTTTCTGATGATGCCTCTAAGGTTCCTCCATGCATTTCATGTTGAGATTGTTGGCTGAGAGGCAGAAACAGACTCAGAATTTGAAGATGGCTTTGGCAATGCCTGTTGCCTCAGAGCCCGAGAGACCTGGGCAAAAACATGGGTAATTTCTGAACTGTGTTCCAGCTTAGGGTGACCTCAGTGTGAGCTATGCAGCCCTGCCAATCCAGACCTGTTCTGGGCAGGCAGAGAGGCACCCAGGGAAACTTTACAGGCAAAATAAAACTATATTCATTGTTAGGCAGGTGGCAAATGAAATTTTGAATCATTGCGGTTTTTGAGCTTTGGTACCTGGACTGTCTTCAGACACCATTAAATGCATTTTCTGCATTTGCCATAAGACACATATTTTAATGCAGTCAATTAAACCTCACTTTTTCTTATATGTACTTATTTTTTTCTTCCCTTCTGTTGTCCTGTTCCTTACTATGGACACATTTGGCCACTGTCAAATTGAATGATTTTTTAGCATGCTTGGTTGGCTGATGCTTTTTTCCCTAATTTGCTGATACAGTCAACTGTGCCAGTAAAGCAATTATGCAAAATTGTGTATAAAGGTTTAATGATACAAAACAGTGTTCATCACAAATCTAATTGTGTTTCTTACCATTCTTCCAAAAAAAAAGGTTTTGAGATGTTTGAATTAGAATCTCTGTGGTTGATACCCATTTTGTTAAACAATGTATTTAGTTTACCAGATCAGGGAACATTTAATGTACATTATTGTTAACTGTGGAAGGAAGCAATAAACAAAAATAGTGACTTGGAGGTGTTCAGATGATGGTTTATATGCTTTTAGATGGTGATTATGAGATTTCTGCTTTATTACATGTCTCATTAGGTTAGACTGTTATGTATTTTACATTACAAATTATAACTATGCGTGGCTGATTGTGCACCGAGTCTGTAATACAATGCAAAGATTAAAAATATAAAGTTAGATGTAGTAACAAAGTAGTATAACATGTCTGAGTAGTGACAATGAGATAATGGGTTAAAACAGAATTGACAGGTGCAGCGTACTGTGGTTTGATATCTGGTGTGCACACAGGTAACTGAACTGTTTCAGGAGAAGAGCAGTAAAGAAATATCAAGTATTGCTTTCTCTGAAACTGAAGATCCCATTGGCTTTTCTTGGTCCAGAATAGAGACATTTAGACATTTAGGTCTATTTAGGAACATTTCAAAAGTGATATTTCTGCTTCATGTTTACATTGATATTTTCTGATTTCTGCCCTGCTACTTTCCTTGGAATGCTGGCTGGGATTTAGTCTTACCACAGAAATTATTAGTGAGTCAAGTATTGTTACTGGTACTGACTATGGTAGAGTCTTGTTTGTATCAAGTCATTATGTACTGCAGGAAGAGACTTTCTGCTACAGCCACTAGAGATAAAGCATGCGCTGCTTCTATCAGGTTATGTATGAGGAGGGAGTGCAAAAGTGGTTCTCCTTCCTATCCCTTTCCTAACAGTTAACAGTTCTACTTAGCTGTATGTGATATTTGCAGTATGGAAGTGTTAAAGACTGTAAGAACAAGGAATAGCAAATAATCCGTCAGTGCTTTCTGCTGCCTCCTCAGTCAGGAGGGAATTGAATCACACTTTAGTTCTGAATTATGAAGGTGAGTGCTGTTCACTTGGGTGCTCCATTGTAGTCACACGTGAGCTGTTTTATACTGAACATAGCAGTCTGTGGCTTGTATAAACAGCTTTAACTTACTGCTTTCTGAAAACAGGCCTGAAGCTGTCCTAGAGGTTTCAGGAATGTCAATTGTTTGTGTCTATAAATGAGCTTATAAATGGTTGTTTTTGCAGTCTTCTGTAGCTCATTGAGGGTAACTGTATCACTGCCAGAGAAAAGAAAAAAGAACTATTTTTTTTTCTCCACAGTCTACTAATGCTTTCAGGGCTTGATCTAATGTGCCTTTAACAAACCATGAACTTCTTTCCTACGGAGACACTGCATCCTGCCTACATTCAGTGTAGGCAGAGAGTCATTATACTAATCCACTCTGCCATCATATCACTAGGAAGCACATGTAAGTGTTTGTTTTTTATGCAAGTTTTGGTCTTTTATTTGGTAACACAAAGTAGGAGATTGTGACTTCTCAACTTTTAGCCTTAATTGTGGAAGTTCTGGTTTTCAGCTACAACATGTTTTGACAAATGTACAACAGTCACATTTAACTAAGAGAAAAACCCTACTGCCTCTCAACAACTTCAGAATAGTTCACCTCTGTAGGTAGGATAGCTTGAAAACGTAGATGCTGAAATCATCAGTCTTTTGCTTTGTTTTTTAACAGGTACGGTTATATGCAAGACCTGATGCAATCCGAAGAGGATCAGGAGACTATGCTCTAAATATTACAAGAAGACTTATTGAATTTTATGAAGATTATTTTAAAGTGCCCTATTCCCTGCCAAAATTAGGTAAGATTTACCCTAGAACATGGAAGTCTGCCCAAAGACAGGAGACTGAGTCTGCTTATTTAAAGGAAGTTCAAGACTGGAATGCACTAGATTTCAAGGTAGTGTTTGTGTTAATTTAGAAGGATCAATAAATAGGGAATTTTTCATCTCTTCCTTGCAGAAGAAGGGAAGCCAAATTGTTCCCTCTTCAGTCTCACACTGAAAGGAGCAGGAAGCAGACCGTATGTAAATTTGTTAGGCAGTGGAAGAAGAATCTGAGACCTTTTGCTGATAAGTAGGTTGGGATTTTTTTTGATGCTGTGTATTTTGAGCCTTACTTTCATTAGATAGCCACTGGGAGATGTTTGTTCTGTAATAGTTTTGTCTTGATGTCTCAGCTTTAGATGGGCAATGGCATTGAAAATACTTGTGGAAACTGGGAACCTGTAACAGTGCAAGGCAATATTTTTATGATGGCTTATGTGCTTTATTAATGATGCTTTAATATATTGAAAGAATTGCTGTGAGCATAGTATGCTGGTCAAGTGACTTAAATGTAAAAGCTGTAAATTTATATTATTTTTTAAATATTTTCTTCTCTTTCTCCCTTTCACCACACTCAGCTGTTCTCCTATACACTTGAATACTTTATAGCATATTATTACACTCTCCTTCCTTCAGAGCATGTTTGATCAAGATCCAGAAAAGCCTATTGCTCAGCAGCAGGAAGAGAGCTTGTATTTGATCAGAAGTGTTAGAGTTGGAACCACAGGTGATCCTCCCAGGAACCTGGAATGTATTTCATTAAATCCCTTGCCTGCTGAGTAGCTTTATTAGTCTTGCAGCTAACAGTGCAGGAGCTAGATAAAGTAATTGATGTTGTTAGATGAGGGTGTTGCATGATTTTCTTTTTATAGGAATGTTGTGGCATTTGTTTCTTCTTGTCTTTAAATGATGGATTACAGGCAATGTTCTCCTGGAAAAATATTCATTTGGGTTAAACATGGCACAACTTTGTGTAACCTTTCATATCTAGCTTCAGGTATGTAATGGTGAATTCATAAAGGAAGTTATACACATATAGGTACCAAAAATACAGATGGAAAAAAGAAATCAGAAACTTTCCTCTGAATAGCACGGATGAGCAGTGGGACTCTGATCGTTACTTCAGCTAGTTTACTGAGAATGCCAGGTGGCAGCAGGCAGTAGTGACTGTTTCTGCTTCAGAACATCTTTCACAATCATTCAGCTCAATGTGATATATGGGCTATCATTATGCTGTGTCACATCTTTTTAAAATATCTCATCAGAAATGAATATGTTCCGTTTTGAATCTCTTTGGAACATAATAGGAGGAATAGTTGCAACTAGAATTGTGATTTTTCGTCAAGTAATTGCAGTAAAATTGTTGAATTAGTATTGGAATGCTCTTTGAAAACCTCAGTTGTTCTGTAATGATACTATAGGAAATAGTTTTCCAAGTTTGTTATGCTACAAGAAGGTTAAATACATTTAATATAAATGTAATGAAGAAAACTTCATAACTCAGTGTAAAATATTTTTGAGAACTTGATTTGCATATGTAGATATTGTTCGTAGATCAGCAGAACACTAAGATCACTAAGTCTATACATGTGCTAGTGTTTTTAGCCTGGATAAATGTTTTTTTTTTTAATGGTCAAATGGAAGGTTAGGAACAATAGTCTGAGGGGTCAGTTGGAAGAGTAAAAATGAAAATACTATAGTCTTTCTATGCTAACGATTTTGGATTTTCTGAGGGAAGCATTAGCTACAGCAACAGAATGAGTTTGCATCAGGAGGATGTGTTGATACAGAAAACATGCTTGTGCTCTCTGAAGCCTTGAGACCATAACCTGATGTGCTGCTGTCACCACTGAAAAAAGATTGGGTACTTCATTAAGATTAAAGGAAAATAAAATGGTTTTAATTTGATTTGTAAATAAAATGTGAAATATCTTCAATTGGGAATGAAAATTAAAGAATATGGTTAAAAAACCTTTTAAGTGACAGTGCCAGTTTTATAGAAAATATTCTATTTCAAATGTAGATGTTAAAAATATTTTTTTCTCATATATTGTCTAGTTCTAACATGAATGAACTTAAACATAATTATTTGGCTAAAACCACATTTTTTTCAGAATAATTCGTTTGTTTAAATACTGACCAGCTTACTCTGCAGGTGCTGTATGAGCTGTAAGGGATATGTTAGTGTCAGTGATGTACACTGATGTGTGTGTGGGCCAGGGACTGGCAACCCTTGACGAACCACTTTCCTTGTCTTCCTGCTCATCCATTTGAACTGTCTGAGGACATTTAGGCTTCTGATGTGTTGCTATATGAGGAATCTGTGTTCATCTGTTCACTTAAGTTATTGAAGTCCATTTCCACAAATCCTTGACATTTGAAAGTAGCGCTTGTCATCAGAGGTTGTAATAAATCAGCTAGTGTTCCCTATAGGCACCACTTTCTTGTGACACTCTTGACTATTTGACCGTTTTGACCAGGGTTTTTTTACTGTACTTGGATGCAATCAGATGTCTGTGGTTGCTATTGCCATTTGTGGGCTCCTCTGGCTTGTTGGCACCCTTTGTTACCATTGGGAACTGTGGAGAATCTGGAGGAACGTTTTATCACCCAATGACTAAGATTTTTTTTTATCTTAAATGACCTGCACTGGCTTCAGAATGTACTGGAACAGTAAGATTTGTTTGCCAGTTGACGTGAATTCTGGTAACGAACATGAATTGGGGAGTTTTTCTCATATGAATAACAAGTTTCTACACTTAAAAGTTTTGCTTAGCTAGTAGTATGTGTCTTTTCTCACATTGTGCTCTGTACTGGAAGATGCTTTCGTAGGGTTTCAAACTAATACGTTTTGTATGAATTTCATTTCTGAGAAATAAGTGAGGTCTTTAAAAAGATGTATTTTTCCAAGACTATAACATCATTATAAATACTAGCTAAAGTGAGGAGTGGATAAAGCACTGGCTTCTATTTAATTCTAAAAAGTTAAGCAGTGGAGTTCTTAATTGTGTTTCTATTACTGGTGAATAGAATATGTATTTTTGTATTTGTATTATGTATTTATTTTTAAACCAGTTAGCAATATAAAAAATTTCTTTTTATGCATAGAAGTTTTTTTTTTTTTAATGAGGCTTTTTGAGACTGGAATAGTTTCCCTGTGGGAAGTGGTTAGGTAAGAGATTACTCTTTACATGTGAATAGTTGTGACTCTTAAGTTGTGTATGATTTGGAGTGGAGAGGCCAACTGTCTTTTGCAACCAAGACTCAAGGGCCAGCGGCCCAGGAAAATTAGCAGGAGGCAGGTGCAGAGAATGTAAAAAATCAGTTTTTAAAATTTTTTTAGATTTTTTAAACTCCTTGTCAAAAGACATTGTAGATGTGAAAAGATTATACAGGCCCAAAGAGAGACATGGACAAGTACTTGAAGAGGGGATTCATGGGAGGAAATCCCATGGTTTGAAAATAGAAGCTAGGAAATATGTATGAGAGTGCTGTTTATGCTTCCTTGGTCTTACTCTTTCCTGAACATCTGCTTGTGGCTTCTATTGGAGAGGAGAAAACTGAGCTAGGCAGTCTTTTTATCTCAGCTTGCAAGGTTATCCATAAGTTCAGTGTCTTCCAGCTTCCCAAGTGTTTCTACTAGAGGGCCACAGGGTCTCTTTTCCAGAATATTTCATGTACTAGAACCAGGGAAGTTTAGGGCTCTAGTTATAAAAGACTGACAAAACCTCATGTGTGGCGCATGAATGACCAATTGCGTGAAGATTTTTGGGTTTCTAGGCACTGGTGTTTCTTCCCCCAACAGCACTACAGTATCACAGTGTTAGTGGAATGCATTTACTCATGTACTGCTTCTCTGAAAACTTATTTTGCAACTTTTTTTTTTTAATTCTGAGTACTGTATTTTGACAGCTTTGTAATTAGCACTATGGGTGTGTAAAAGAACTCAGGTGTCCCAAGGGTTAGACACACAGTACCTAACTCAAAGCCACTTTGCTTGGATTCATTCAACTTTAGGCACTCAGCTATCTGAATTAGCAAGCTGATTGTCTAAGGTTCTTTACAGTAGAGAGGAGAACATCCTGGGGATGATTTGAATCTCATAAGGGCAGAGTCTCCTGTTGGAGCTACCTAGGCAAGAGGAATGTTTTATTAACCTCTGAGCTTAATTTAAGTGTCATGTGTACCGTTATACTTTAACAATGAGCAGGCCTGGGGAGAAGACATTTAGTGATGGAGAGCTGTAAAGAGCATTGGGAAGAACACAGGCTTCTCAGAAAGCTTTTAATTCCCCATTGAAAGTGTCCTGAAAAGTGGAAATATGAACAGCTGAAGAATCCACTTCAGAACATGGCTGCATATGTTACAGAAAGACTGGACGAAAATGAATTCCCTTGCTGTTTAATGATGAGGTCAGTGGATATGAATTGATACTTAATTTTGAAATACTGCAGTTTGTGTGAGCACTATAGTGCTAAAATATATCTTTTTTTTTTAATTTTTTTTTCCCAGACTTTAAGAGGTCTCTTTCTGCAGATTTGCTACACAGCAAACTTCAAAGCTTTTTTATTTTGTTTTGGTTTCTTTGTCCTTGCAGGTATGTTCGAGGTACTAATTACCAGGTTCATGCAAAAATTATATCATCTTGTCTTCATTATGCAGCATAAAACACTTTAAGCTGTGAATCCAGAGTCTCAGAAAGTGATTTTCCAAGAGATTTAGTAAATGTGCTGTACAACGGAAGACAAGATTGGACCATTAACATTTGTTATTTGAGTATTTTTGGAGGATTCAGTTTTTAAAGTGTGTCATGAAACAATTTGAACTCTTTCTTACGATGTAAAAAGTAGCTCAGCCTTATAAAGAAAAAGTTATTCAGGGAATTGTTCTGATTTTTAAAGGAAACTCACAAACCTCTGTTATGTTTACCTGATTGTTATCAGTGAATATTTTGGTGAAAAAGGCTGCTGCTGCCTGTTGCTGTGTGAGGCATTGCAGACTCAGAATAAAAGTGTTGGAATGGCCAAGTGACTGTGACTGCTAGCGCTGAGTTAATTTTCATTTAATTGCTTTGCTATTAACTTGACACTCTGACATCTTCCTAATCTATTCATTGCAATACTGCATTCTGGCCTGCATGATCTTCCATCATCTTCATCAGCGCTCTTTCTGCTGCTACTGCTTTCTTACTTTCTTTTCGTTTGTCATAGAACCATAGAATGGTTTGGGTTGAAAGGGACCTTAACTATCATTCAGTTCCAACCCCCATGCCATGGGCAGGGACACCTTCTACTGCACTTCATCTGGGCTGGTGAACCCTCAGCACTCGTAAAGGGAATAGTGTTCGTTCCCAGTTAACTGGTCCTTGGAATATCTAACCCCTTAGTGCCAGTTTCATCTTTTCCGTAACCAGGTGTACTCACCCCCACTCACTCTGTGGTGATATACTGGTGGTCCTTGTCAACATGCCATTTCTCAAGCACTGGAGTTCTTCCAGGCTCACTCCTGACTAGCTTGGCTTCGTCCCCCTCCCCCTTCACATCTAGTTTAAAGCTCAATTTATGAGCCTAGCTAGATTTTTAGTGAGGACTTTAGTTCCCCTAGTAGACACACGTGCCCCATACCTAGTAAGGAAGCCTGGAGGTGTGATCAAAGAACCCAAAGGTTTTCTCCTCACATCAGGCTTGGAGCCAGGTATTAACCAACTGATTCTTTTTGAACTCTTGCTCCTCATTCCTTAGCACTGGAATGGAGCTAAACACTACTTGCACCCCAGAGCCCTGAATTCTCTGTTAATGGCTTTCAGCTTCCTGCACTGTGTCAGCATTGCCAATTTGAAATAATAGCAGAGGGTAATAACCTGTGGCTTTCACCAAGGAAGGAAGTTTTCTAGTGATGTCCTTCGTGGATGCCTCTGGTAGGCAGCAGACCTCCCTGTGGAGCGGATCCAGTCTGTAGATAGGTCCCTCTGTTCCCTTTAGACGGGAATCCCCCAAGACAATCACTCTCCTCTTCTTTTTCTCGGAGGATGTTTTCATGGTCATTCGAGGGTGATGCAGCCTAGGGAATGTTTCTAGGCTGTGGGATGCATCCTCTTCGTCTGTGGGGATGTATTCTACTTGCAGCACTTCGTATTTATTCTACAAAGGAATCTGAGTGTTTGTTGTCTGAATGGGGGTGACAGGCTTCCTACGCCGGGCAGGAACTTGCTGCCATTCCCCATCTCTTTTTCCCTTAATCTTGCAGCTGGCTGATGGGTGGTACACAAGTGCGCTAGCTCTGGCAGCCTGCTGAGTTTGTGAGAGGGCGCTGCTCCACTCATCTGTTTCCCTGTCATGCTCCCTGATAGTCCTTAGTCTAGCTACTTCCTCCCTCAGCAATGCCATCAAGCGAAGGATTTCCCCCATGTGAGCACAGCTTCCACAAGTGGAGTCAGTACTGGTGGTGCGAGTCAGTGTGGGAGGGGGCACTGCCTGCAGCACAGGGTCTGGGTAGCGGCATGTGCCCACTGAGGCTCTGTCTGGGTGGCAACATCCATCTTGGCTCCTGCAGCATCCAGAGCAGCTTTAATTTTGTGCTGGGTGACCACCAGGATCCTCATGTCCAGTCTCTTCTACTTGAAAAGAATCCATCACTACCCTGTAGGAAAGAGGGAAAGGAGTCTTAATGGGTTGTTAGTTGGCTGAACTTCTGAATTGAGAAGAAAGTAGTGTAGGAAGGGAGATGTCCCGGGAGTGGGACATACAGCTTCCAGAATGAGGAAAGGTGGGAAAGGGAGCACTAGGGATTTGATTTATGTGTCTAAATATAACTGATTGGTGCCATTCAAAATACCTTGGGGTACCCTGAAGACCCCTATCTGCTACTTCTCCTGGCCCATGGATGACATCCTGTTGGACCATGGCTGGTCGATAGCTCACAGCTCTATATGGATTTTTTTGTAATAAATTGAGCATCTCAACTGGGGCTATCACCCATGTTTAGGCAGAAAAATTGAAACCTAGTTTTTTCTTTGACCAGGTACTTGAAACAGGCGTAATGCCTCTGCACACAGAGGGCTGTTCATTGATAGAGAGCATTTGTACACAGAATGAACTATGTCACTTTTACTGTGACCTTTTGAAGCATTTTTTTTTCTTTTAAAATTTCTAAGCGGTGAGCCCTTTAAAACATCAACTGGTCAGGGCTCCAGAGGGTAAAATTCCAGCTCCAGCCATAAAAAAAACCCAATGTGTTTTCTCAGAACAGTGCTTTGAAACATGAAAAAACCCCTGTGAGTTACTAAATTGAAACAAACAGTGTAGGAAATCATTCCATAGTATGATATTTGGAAAGAAAAGAAAATATAATCTTCACTTAGGACTTATTTTTACTGTATTACTCTAAACTGTTTTAAATGGTAACCCAGGTAATTCCAGTAATTAGTATACTACAGTGCATAATGGGTATCGTAACTGATTTTGGAAATTCGTTAAGAGAAACCTGATGTCTCTCTGCTGACTTGGTGTGGCAAGTCTGATATTGTTTGCAGGAGACAGGAAAAGTTGCATATGGGAATAAAGCAGCTTCATACAGAACAAAGATGAATGGCCCCTGAGGGAAATAATCCTCTTCCGAGTGAAATGTTTCCTTTACATTATGTAGTGATTCCCCTCCCCTCTTAATTGTGACATGCATAGAATCCAAACCTTTGGAACAAGAGAAGTGTTCTAATAGTAGCACTATTGCTGATGGAAGTTTAGTCAACCCATAGTAAAAGGAAGGTGACCAAATCTGACAGGATCCCTCCTGGCTACTCAGCTAAATCAGCTTAGCTTTTAAATAAGTAATTAAAAAAAAAAAAAAANAAAAAAAAAAAAAAAAGAAGGTGATGCTGTTGTTACGAGAGTGAGCCAGGATGGGGGATTGTAGGGGACTTCATGGAAATGTCAGGGCTGGTTTTGAGCCGTAAGAGTCTTTCATCTGCATGTAAATAGATTTTGTTTTCTAAGCTGCTCTTCAGTAAGTTATTTGGGCAGTTAGTACCAATGTTGAAAGGGGTGCACTGAATTTTAGCAGTATCTACTGTGAATTCTTTATCTGTTGAGAAACACAGATGCCTTCAGAAAATGATGCATTTTCTGATTACTGTAAGTTAGGAGAAATAAATCTTCCCTGCAGAGGTACCAGTGAAGGTGTCTACTGATTACACGGAGAGGAAACTAATCTGATTAGTTTAAATTTGATTTCTAATTTTTTAGATAGCTAAAAGATGAGGTGAATCCTTCTATGGGATTTGTAAAATGGGTTAAGGTCTTTGACAGACACAGAAATGCCACAGAAATTATAGGAATCGCCAGAAAACTGTGTGAACTTTTACCTGTTATGAGATGGTTAAATGCCTAAAAGCAGATGTATCCAAAATACTTCTTAGATAGCCGTAGCTAAAGTAGTTTTCATTACAGCTCCTTTCATTCTGCCTGAACACATTTCTCATCCCTTATTGTCTTCTGCAGGGCTGCTGGTGATTGTTAGCTTAATCACACTGTTCTTGAACAGAAATATGCACTTATGAATATCAGATTTTTGAAGGTTAGTACTGATTTATGCTGCAAAATAGTATTATTGAAGCCAGAATCTTCTTGACCATATCCAGCTTTTGAACGGTTCTTATGAGAGACTGCCTGTTAGATCTGACAGTTGAGAGGTTTCATCACAGACTTCGACCAGCAGCTGAAACATTTTACACTAGCAACTACAGCTTTGTCTTAAAGAAGCATATGTATAAGAAAAAGCTCAGGCTTTGCCCCCAACAATGACTTTATGTTCGCAGAGGAACTGTGGGTTTTATTGCTGGATAGGGGCTATATGTTATTAGGATTTTGGGAAAGTTACTTTCTGTGCATGGTATGGCACTATGAAAGTTAGCATGTGGAGGTTGGAACTACATGATGGAGAAACAAATGTAGAAGGGCTTGGAAGAAGAGATATGATATCACTGAGCATACTGTGATAGATTTAGATGGCATTCTTGAAGAGGAATGAGTCCTTGAGCATTGTGTAGGAAGATTGGATTGCAGTAGGAAATATTTCCTTTTAAAAGTTGTACCTTATATTAAATTTGAATGGAAGTATTTACCACAGTGGTCTGTATCAATTAACTAGAGTAGTGAGGAGAAAGTATCGGAATTTTCTCTCAGAATTGAGGTAGAAACCTGATACTCTGTATGTGAAACAGCAGAGAAGTGTTATACAATCTGCTAGAGTATACTGCCTTTTGATGGAAAAGGGAAGTGATGATTCACTGAATTGCACAGAATCACAGAATGGTAGGGGCTGGAAGGGACATCTGGAGATAAACCAGACCATCCTTCCTTCTAAACCTAAAGCAGGTTGCACAGGAATGCATCCAGAAAGGTTTTGAATATCTCCAGAGAAGGAGATTCTGCCCTCTCTGGGCAGCCTGTTCCAGTGCTCCATCACCCTCACAGTAAAGATTTTTTATGCTTGTGTTCAGGTGTTTTGTTTATGCCTGTTGCCCCTTGTTATGCCACTGAAAAGAGTCTGGCCCCATTGTCTTGGCATTCGTCCTTTAGATCTTTATAAGTGTTGATAAGATCCCCTCTGAGTTTTTTTCTCTAGGCTAAACAGACGTCAAAATGACTGCTGTTGACCTAATGAAACAGATAGTCCACCTCTGCAGTCTTCCACAGTGAGCAGTGCTTTAAGATCACCTCTAACTTACCTCTGTTTATGGATATACAACTATCAGAATAATAGTAACATATTCAGTAAAGAACAATTTGAGTAAATGAAAGTTTACTAAGGACTTACTTGACTTTTTGTAGTTTTGTTTGCATCTGGTTCAAATTCATAATCATTTGACAAATTTTAAATAAAAATAATTTCAAAGTCAGTACATAGGAGTTCCAATTTTCCTTTAAATCTGGAGTTTCAGATCTGGGATAAAACCAAGGATACTATGGTGACTTCCATTTTTTCTATCTTATGTGCAGAGCAGAGAATTTCCTACCTGAAGAGTGAAGCTCAGTAATACCAAGGTATTGAACCATCAAACACCAACAAGTCAGACTTTTTTAATATGTGCAGTTTGAGTATAGGACAATTTTTTTCTTTCCTAAGTATTTTTGTTATTAATTGACTAAATCAGATAGTTTTACAGACTTTTCTCTGGCATCTTCCCCTCACCTCAGGCGTTTAAAGCTGTTATGGTCTGCCTAGCTACCTGCCTTCCTTCCCTTCGGGTGGGCCTGGTTTTCAGTTATGAGCTAAGCATTTTAGGGTGTTTAGCTATAGTATCAGAGCTATTCTGTAATTTATGCCATGTATTCAGGGTCTCTGAATGGCTGGAATGACAACTTTCCATGTGTAAAGACTAGATTTTCCAAGAGGAAATTTCACCAATTCTTGCATTATATTGTTCCTTTTTCAGAGATAGCAATTGTTTTCACAACAATTTTGGAAACAGTGCCATCATTTTCATGCTGAGCTGGACTTTTAAGAATGTACAATTTGAATTATTTTTCATATCAATATCACTGCTAAACTTAAATGAGAATAGACAACAAGTTTGGTTGGTTGTTGGTTTTTTTTTTCCTGCAGCACTGGAGAAGTGTTCCTGTTAACTCTCTGTGTTTACAGTTTTAGAAGGGAGTGTGCTCCTTTGAGTTTGTTATGCTCTCCAGATGGTGTTGTGACAAAGTTTGTTTCCCATTAGATGCTGATTTGAGGGCACCAGATACATTACTTAGGGAAACGGAAGTTTCACTAAACAAAACTGATGAGAAAGCACTTTGTCCACTAACTCACTTAACCTGGCTTGCACTTGCTTTTTAACATTTTTTTATGTATATCTTGAAATATGCATGTATATTTACAAGTTTTGATGTAATTCATACATACTGCAACATCAAGATCAGGACAACTCCTTAATTGTCCCTACCGAGAACGTTCTTCTTCACTATGGATCTTTTGCACCAGAAAGAAAATAGATAAAGGAAGTATAAACACACACACACACAAATATTTCTGTACNGGGTGGGCCTGGTTTTCAGTTATGAGCTAAGCATTTTAGGGTGTTTAGCTATAGTATCAGAGCTATTCTGTAATTTATGCCATGTATTCAGGGTCTCTGAATGGCTGGAATGACAACTTTCCATGTGTAAAGACTAGATTTTCCAAGAGGAAATTTCACCAATTCTTGCATTATATTGTTCCTTTTTCAGAGATAGCAATTGTTTTCACAACAATTTTGGAAACAGTGCCATCATTTTCATGCTGAGCTGGACTTTTAAGAATGTACAATTTGAATTATTTTTCATATCAATATCACTGCTAAACTTAAATGAGAATAGACAACAAGTTTGGTTGGTTGTTGGTTTTTTTTTTCCTGCAGCACTGGAGAAGTGTTCCTGTTAACTCTCTGTGTTTACAGTTTTTGAAGGGAGTGTGCTCCTTTGAGGTAGTTTGTTATGCTCTCCAGATGGTGTTGTGACAAAGTTTGTTTCCCATTAGATGCTGATTTGAGGGCACCAGATACATTACTTAGGGAAACGGAAGTTTCACTAAACAAAACTGATGAGAAAGCACTTTGTCCACTAACTCACTTAACCTGGCTTGCACTTGCTTTTTAACATTTTTTTATGTATATCTTGAAATATGCATGTATATTTACAAGTTTTGATGTAATTCATACATACTGCAACATCAAGATCAGGACAAGCCCTTAATTGTCCCTACTGAGAACGTTCTTCACTATGGATCTTTTGTACCAGAAAGAAAATAGATAAAGGAAGTATAAACACACACACACACAAATATTTCTGTACAATTAATATTCTTATTTCCTAATAAAACTGAAACTTAGGTTATGTGTTACTGGTGCAGTAACAGTTAGAAGAAAATCAACCACTTAGTGATCATGTCCTTAATATTAGAAATAGTTAGAAGTCTGTATGTAGATGTATAAAATGAGCTTTCACATCTTCTTTCTGTACTGTAAAAAAATATATACAGACGTAAAGAAGATACATTTTCATATATCATCAAAAAGCATGAGGACTTTCTTTTAAGAGATTATGACAGTGTCTTGAAAAAGATTATAGCACATTAAAGTGGAACTTAAATAGGCCAGAGATTTCTGTTCGTACAAAAGATGTGAAGAAGTGTGTAACTGCAGAGCTGAATAAACCTATTGCTGCTGCTGAGATTCTGCTGGCTTAGTTATAAACCTTCCACCTGTACTAGCTAGTCTCTGTAAGCTAGTGAAATTCAAAGGGATGCATGTGCTCACCTTTTATTGCTTTTGCTAAGGATATTGTAACTGAAAAGATATTCTAACACAATGAATTATGCTACGTTTGCAGCACCATGCCTGAAGCAACTTCATTTTTGCACTAAGGAAACGAATGATTTTCAGTGTAAGGATGAAAATATTAAGATGGCTGAACAACTTTCATTAAAGGAAGTGAATTGTCATTGTGCATTCTTCCTGCCCCCACATCCCCCTGACAAGCTTCTTGGAATTGTATATGGACATTAAAAGAATCACTTCATAAAAAAAGCTGTGGAGATCTGTGGCAGATACTCTAAACTTGCTTTCCCTGTTCTCCCTTGCCATGTATAAATTCTCTTTTTCTTTGCTTCTAATTTATTTAAATGCCATCTGCTTGTGTATTTAAAATGTAACATTTCCAAATTCAGGATCAGTTCTGCAAAGGCTGCTTTTTCCTTTGCTCTCTCTGATTCTTATCAGGAACATTTCTAACAAAACTGTCCTCATGAAGATATATATTTGTCATAGTGATAGCACAATTCAGAAACTGTATTAAGCTAAACCAACTCCCACTGTTCAGCTCAAAAATATGTTCCTTGTCATATGCTGCTCCTTACTGAAATTAAACTCAAGCGATATTTTAGTCTAGAGAAATCAAGCCACTTTTTCTCCTGGCATGTTCAGCTTTGGCATAGCTGAGCATAATTCTCATGTTGTATGTTACTGGACAGTTGAATCCCAGAGCCGGTAGGAGGGAGAGGCAAGGGACAAGATGAAAAAAGATGCATGGAAGAACTTATAAATGTATTCTGGAGACCCTTGTCATAAGTTTCTGCAGCTGTTACTGCCTCTTTGAGTGGCTTAGATAAACCTTTAGAAATCATTTCAGAGTAGCTCCCGAGTCTGTGGCCTTGTAACCGATCTGTCAGCTCTGCAATGGTAGGAGACTTGTCAGTGGAGCTAATCACGACAAAGAGAGCTCCTGTAAGTATTTTATTCAGTAGGGTGCTTGGTCTATCACCAACGCTATGGCATTAGCTATAGGTAAATTTCTGTTGAACATCATGATGTAAAAGGACAGATACTTTGACAGAACTTTAATTACACACAGCTGTGTTTATGATACAACTCCTAAAGCAATAACAAAGGTCAGTGGTTAAATTCCTCTTATGAAATTATGTGAGTTATTTCCATAGTTGTTATAGTACTTCAGTGTTTTATAGTCATTGCTGGCTGTTTACACGTAATATATTTTCTCAAATGGAAAAGCACCACAGTTGTCTTGTCCTACTTAGAGGCATAGCTGAAGGGCAAAGAGTGCTGAGAGCTGAAGGCAGGCAGATGTTTTGCTCATCAGACCTGTATAAAACATTCAGTTGTCAGATAAAATTTGAGCATGTATTGAAACAGAAGACAGTTGTAACTTGCATCCTTTCATAATTAAGTATTGATTATTCATGTTTCATGTGAGGGACATGCAAGTGGCTCCAGTATTTCCTACTTTAGAATTGATCCTCACCAGTCTGTTTCTTAAATGAAGGAAAAGAAAGGAAAGGGGAGGAAGAAGGGGGGAAGGGAAGGGATATGCTTGTTCTTTGTAATCAAAATAACATTGCTCAGTGGCAACTCTGATATTTGTGGATATGGAATACAAAAAGGTCAAAGCCAAGTTCTCAGCTGAATTTACTGTTGCAGTAGCAAAGTGGAGAAGTAAAACAGTACCAGTGAATTTAATGCAATTTTAAGTAATAAAAGAAAATCTTACTGGAAGTAATTCTAGCTTCTTAGAACTTTACATTTATTTCTCTGTGAATGCTCCTTTAACATTATTCTGTCTTTGTAATCAAATCATATGTGCATACATGTAGACACATGCAAACATACATGCCTCTCATCCTGGCTGTATTTCATGTGCTTATGACTGTAATCCTTTTAACTAAGGTTACATAAACACTTGACTATCAATAAAATTCCAGTCAGCAGCTGCTGCAGATCATAGTTCCCACCTTTCTGCTGTCACATATAGCAGAGCCAAGTCTGACCCTGCAACTAAGTATTTTGACCATGGGAAAGGGAGTGTGGGAACACGGAGTCTCACTTCCAAGCATGAGATGAGTTTGGGTCTGTATATAGAGAAGTGGTGCAGTGTGCTTGCTTTTCAGACCCTGTCTGAGGGTCCCATGTGGAAGAGGGCTCCTGTTTACTTGTTGTGAGCTAGACAGCCCTTATTTTACAAGTTTTGTGATCTTTTTCTAGCTGTCCGCTTCGCTTACAGATCCTTATTGCAGTACTCTCTCATTAGATTCAAGGAAGATGAGGCAAACAGACTTGTCCTACATGCAGTTTCATGAGGCATTATTAACTTAAGTGGTGTAAAGTGATCATCTTTTTTAGTTTTGGGAGGTTATTTTATGCAACTGTCCCAGAGATCTGTTTTTCATGCTCGTCCCACAGTTTAGCTGCATTGCTGAGCATCAGTTAACTGTAGTGTGGAGAAGTATGCTGGTGGCTAGGTGATAGGTGAAATCCAGAACTTCTTAAGATAGCCTGTTGCTGATATTCATGAAACTATAACTCCAGGAAGATTATGATCACAGATGATACAACAAGTTAAAGTTGAGTATAATTCCAAAATAACTCTTAAGATTTGTATGTAAAGATTCTAATGTGTATTGCTTCTGTGTTATTGAAATTAAGGACCTCAGCATCAGAAAAATGCGGGTTGCTGCCTGTTAGCAAAATAAAGGTGGCACAGTTAACTCACCTAGAGAGGAAGAACAGTCTCGAACTCTACCACCAGCAGCTTGTTTCCATTATTCAAGTATCCGAAAAGTAATAGTTGATACACATAGAAGCTAGAAAACTGTTTCACTTCAATAATCATATTTAGGAAGATGACTCCTACATAATTTTTACCTAAGGATTATGAACAAGTCCAAATGACTCAATACTGTTCTTCGTTTGTGTGGATGTGGAGACTTCCTGATAAAGTTGGTATTGGTTTTTGGTATTAAAATACAGAACTGCTCATGTAGATATATTTAAAATCTTTTTTTGGGGTGCCTTTTATACATCTGTCATCACTTATATGGGTTAATTTGTCTTCAGGTTGCTAGAACATCATATCCAATGTAGGACTTTATAGAAACTGGGTGTCTTTTCTCTTTCCTGATGCTCTAGAGCTGTGTTCTTTCTTGAACTAAGCATGCTAGTGAAATGTATGTGCCATGTATCATCCTTTTCTGGTCTTCCTGGGGGTGCCATTTCAGAATGGTAGCCAACACTGAGTCAAGCCGTTTTCTCATTTTATGTGATACTGTTCTGTGGTGTACTGTGCTTTTTTGGATTTATTTTACAGGAAGCTGAAGCTGAATCCTGTACATTAATTTTTGAAACTGTCATCTGAGATTTACTTGAGATTTAAAATTTATATGTATTCAAAATATAGTGAAGTTTTGATGGGTGTTAGCAGCATACTAAGACTTGTAGTCTTTAAAAAGAAATTTTCTTTGGCAGTTAAAATAGAGAGGGAAAATGATTTTCTTTTTATTCCTTTATTTATCTTATCTGAACCCCCACCTCATAGCCTTTGGGAGTATGGATTTACTTGGATCTTAACTTGAAAGTTTGAATTGCCAGGTATACTGAACAGTTGATTCTGTGGATAATACTGATTTACCTAGGTTACTGCGTTAAGTTCTGCATCCCTGCCAAAATGATTTTGAAGGCAGTATAGTTGTAGATCTCAACAGCATATAAATAACCTTTGGTTTACTTTCTTTGCCCTCAATACTATTTTCATGTCCACTGGAGCTGTTCTAACATTGAGCCCAGCTCTTCATCTTTAAACCTGAATGTTCAGCTCTTTTGCATTACAGCAGTCTTTGCTTGACATCTTCCTTTCATGCTTTTATGCATTATAAAGAGTAGTGAGATTGGGAATCCCAGGTGCTGTTAGACTAGAAATTCAGCACATATTTGGAGAGCTGCCAGGAGCTGGGATGAGTTGCAGATCTGAGAATCAGTATGAGCTGCTTGACTTTACACGTGGACTACCAGCTGGTTGTCCTTGGTCCTCAGTATGGATACTTTATTCATATTTTAAATGGGGTTGCACCAAATCATACACATTAAAAAGATGATTTCTGACGTGAAGATAATGTTCTGTCTGTGTGATCCTAAAAAGGTGATGTCTCATTTAAACCTTGCAATTATGAATCTGATTTAGAATGTTTTCAGTTAAGATATTTTATTCAATTGGATCAGACTTTATTCACTTCCTTTACGTTTCTTTTAAATCTTGATGTAATTAACGAAAGCTAATTTCTTACTATACTGTTTTATTCTCTATCCAAAGTGAAAATGTACAATTTTTGAAAATGAGATTGCGGAACGTTCATATTCTGTATTTATGTAGATGCAGAGCTTTGTAAAAGAGTATTGAACAGCTGCATTGCTGAATGTACAATTAAGATACAGCGTATGATCAGTGCACATGGGTTTGTGCTTACATTTCCCATTTCTGTGCACTAAAACTGGGAAAAACCTAAACATATTTTAGAATTTTTTATGCCCATCACCATTGATTAATGTACCATAGCTACTAATAGCGCATTTGTGTATGGTAGGTTGCCTCAACTAGGCTGTAATCCCATCAACTATCATAAATCAAATATGGGTAGGCACGATCAGAATTTACATGGAGGCTGTCCATTTGGTAAAACAGTTTTTTAATTCAGTTGGTGATCTGCTTCTGATCAATAAAATTCTTCATTTGCATTTTGTTGATACACAAGCCAAAGTAATCCTTCACCATGTCATGCCTTAAAATAGTTGTGTGTTTTGGGAGATATAAATATAGATGCTTATTTGGTGAAATTCCAGTATTGTGTAAATTGGTTTTGTATATAAATGAATACCTCAACATCTAAAACCTCACTGATACAAATGGCATCAAAATAATAAGTGAAGTGATTAAGTCAACATTGAAATGCTATGAATTGTGTTGTCATTCACTGTTATCCAACAAAAAATATATACTTCACATAGAATATAATTTGTACATTTTTTGATGAAATTGTATTGTTGGATGCACAGAATTTATTCTGTATATTGCCTATTGCATATATATAGGACAGATTATGAAATGAAGCCTTATGTTGTACTAAAAATGTCAAAATAAATTACATCCCATATGTATTTTCATATGGAGATGGTTAAGGCTGGAGTAATGTCTTTGTGACCAGAAATATTTGACATTATGAAGTATGATGACTATGAGGTTGTAGGTTTTATAAGTTTTTATAGCTTGCAAATTTGATTTATAGAAAGATAAACAGTGTTGCCAAAGTGATTTTCTGGAACGGGTAATATTAAAGTGTAGTGATATCTGAATATGTTAAAAGAATCTGGCTGAAGTAACAATCAGAAAAATATCCTTGTATTTTCTTATTAAAAATAATGCTATTAATTTTAGTTTTTCAAATAGCAAAATACATTCTTGTAAGAAAGACAATTTTAAAATGTATCCACTGTTTCTTCTTAAGCCCGTTAACTAGCGTGCCCTCAATGGACATGGAAAAGTGCTTTTGTCAGTAAGAGCATCATAGAAGATGAAGAGATGTGCAGACCTATATATTCAAATGAATAATTTGCCAATGAAGGCTTTAATCCAGGAGCTATTTCAACAAGTCATGTGGTTGACTGAATTCAAGTACATGGTTGTTTTTTACTGACTGAAACCTAACATGTTTAAGTACCTCATTACCCTAAACTTTTAGGTACATATCTGGGAGATGCCAACAGGTGATTTCTGTCTTCAGTGGTATTAATTGTTTGGTAGCTAACATGTCAATGTCAATGTGCTTACAAAAGAAATGTTTAAAATTAATGTAGTAAAGTATAAATGAAGAAGTTGAAATAGACGCAGCACATTTATTCACTTTCAAGAGATTTCATCTTTGAACCAATGAGTTTGCTTACCTTCTTTGGCTTTGACTGTGCTGAGGTTTATAATTCTTAAGAATAGAAAAAAACATAGGTGATAAGTAACTCTTTGCAATTGGCTTTAGTAAGTTTTCATTGTAAAAAAATGACCAGTATATAGGACAGGTTTTCAGATAGCTTTTTGCTGGTTTATCTGATTGCAGGAAAAAAACCTCTGAATTTCCTTCAGTAGTCTTAGGAAAAAGGAATTACAATATTTCAGTTAAGGGAAGGTGCTCTGGATGGATTTTACTTTCACCTGTGTTTGATGGAATTTCTCATATGGATGGTTGGCTGACTCCTAGTTTGTGTGCCATTGCATACATTACAAGTAAACTGTAAATTATGTTAGAGTGGCATGTGCAATTCATAAGAAGTTGATCTACTAATTGATATGTCATATTGTTAGAGAACTGTGAGTAGTGATGTCATTGGTGGTGCATAGTGCAACTGGTTGGGGTCACTTTTTCAACTAACACCTGCCTGAGGAATCTCTGGCTATTTGGTACATCAATTCAACTAATCTTGGCTCTGTAGAATACTCTCTCCAGCAGGATTTTCCCATCCTGGAAATACAAATATTAGTAGCAGCAGTAGCAGACCGGTAAGCCTTTCCATCACCACTTGGATTTCTCTGACATTACTGGATTAGGTTACTGAAGTGTAGATTCAAGTTTTAAAAAAATTAAGTTTGCTTTCCAGACTGAGAAGACCTCTTCTGTTGAGATTTTGATTCCATAGTCTCTTTTTTGAGTCACAAGCTCAGGAGACCTCCCCTGCTGGGTGCTCTCAGACTTTATTTTAAGGTGTGATTGCACCATATATTGGCTTCAGGAGAAATCTGGCTTAAGAAGCTGTTCTGCCCATTGCTGCTTGTTCCTGCTTCCCCTACACATGGGCCACTAAAACTGTTAATTGGATACTACTGTAAATCAGCTTGTTGAAATGACACAGGTTAAAATAAGCTGCTAGGAAAGATTTCCCTGGAAGTTTGGATTTTTGAAAAGATACACTTAAATATTTACTTTTTTAAAAAATACATGAAGAAAACAAAATGCTTTTCAGCAAATAATTATGCTCACCCAATAAGTTGCATATTAATATAAAGCAGCATCTCATGAAGAAGTATCTGGAAGCATTCAAAATATGAAAGCAATGAATTGAAATCAGCATTTCTCTGAACATTTCTCTCCTTTTCCAAGAATCATTTTTTCCTGTGATTTTTTTTCTTTCTGCCACCAAATGGATATTTTAATAGCTTTCAGATGTTTTTCTATGCCCACTTACCATTTCTGTTCAAAAGCATAAGTAGTTGAAAATTCTGTTTCCCTTTGAAAATGAGCCTGAAGTGAATCACTACTTTTCAGTGTGTCTGGGATAATGTTCAGGTAGCTGGAGAAGTAAAGGGGCAGGTTGTTATTGCTGCTAGAAAGTTATTAATCAGCTGAGAGATATTCTTCCTCCATTTATTTTCTCTCTGTGAGATATTCCTTCAAGCTCATGTTAACCAGACAGCAGTGAAAAAAGTTGTTGAGAAGGATAGTCCCTTGAAGAGATAGTACAGTCACCTGCACATTGACATCAAAAGATAGTATACGCCAAGTAAATTATGTAAAAAGAGAATTATTTGCCATTGACTTTTTACTGGCTGAGAAAGCAAATTGGGTTTTCTGTGGTGTGGTGGAGAATTTATGTTATTTTGTTAAATGATTTCTAGGGTAGAATAAAAGCATCTGGAGGAAATAGTTGCAGAAAAAAGCCCAAGGGATAATCTTCAGGTACAGCAAGATAATTAGAGCTTTAGCTATACTAGCTGTTTGAAGTGTGATTCCATGCCCAATGGAGTCAGTGGGAAAAACCTGAAATGGTATCCGGAGACATTGATTCAAAGCTTTGAGCTGGCAGAAGCAGCAAGCCAATTTCGTGCGACTGTTTTATGTGGAAAAAGCTACACTCTACTTCCATCAAGAAATTATATAAATTCAGAATTTCTTCACAAGCTCTAATCCATCTCATATTGCTGGGCTTAGGACCAAATAATGCTGTCTGACCTTTGCTGCTTTCTTCTATGGTTAGAAACAACTCTTTGTTGCACAGAAATGCTACGTGAGTCCCTAAAAAGAAGCTGTCTCTATATAATTAGTGATTGTTTCTCCCAGTGTCAGACCAGGGGACAAGGTTCTCAAGACACTATTTTCTGTGCAGCGGCTGAATTTATGTCCTTCTATGAAAACATCTACCCTCTAAGCTTCTGGTAGGTGGGCCTCCTAAGCTGATCATATTGTTCTTATTAAGTAGGTCTGATGTGCCTTTGTGTTTTAGATGAGTGGCTGGGCATAGCAAAAATGATGGGCTGATGGACTGCTGAGAGAGAGACTAATATTGTACTTCTAAATACTGATAAAGACAGAATTGTAGAGCATGAAGAGACCATGCGGCATATGGGAAAAAGCCCCTTCAGACTTCACTTCCCTGCAAATCTGGCTGCAGCTTTAAGTTTTTAGATGGTAGCCATGAATTTGAATTCCCTTGTGGACTGGAGAAGCGACTTAAGGATTTGTGTACAGACTGTGGAGTGCATACTTAGAAATCTGTCTGCGGGACAGACCTTTTGTTGATCGGGTGCCTCTGTCAAGTAGTTGGGAGTCTTCTCACTGGTTTCAGGTAAGGAAGCTGAATTTTACACCTGTGTTTCTGTAGGAGCCTGTCAGCAAGACTTCCCTTGGTTTCAGATAGACATCACTACCTTTTCTTTCATGACAACACTGGCATGTTTTGGTTACAGATCGATCTGAGAAAATAAGGACAAGAATGACATTACTCCACAACAGCATGATCTCTAGGTGACCTTGTGTGTCCCTTGAACTGTGGAAAATAGAGACAATGCCATGTGTACATTCCTGCCGTTACTAAATTATCCCACTTGGTAGTGAGTCTCTAGAACTAGATTCTTAATCAAAAGTTGTGTTATCTGTAGAAGTGCTGAGCAAATGAGTGTTTCTTCCCATCTGTCACTTCATTGTGAACACCAAGGAGAATGTTCCTTTCAGAGTGGTGTCCTTTTGGAAGATATCAAAGAAAGGAATCAATAAAGATAGAAGTGGAAATTACTTTAGCAATTATTACCTCACTTCTGCAGTGCTTGCATAAGCATCTCAAACCCTCTCTTAAAGGATGGGGGACAGTGTTTGTTCCCCATATTAATTGTGGGAAATGTCAAGTGATAGAAATATCTTTTATTATAGTGATATTTCTGTCTACTTTCTACATGTGCTTCCACAGCATATATGAAGCTTATATATGCTGGTTAATTTCTGGATCAGAGTCTTGAGGATTAAAGCTGTTATGTTTTATACTGTGTATAGAAAGTTTCTGAAAGAGCTAATAATGTTTTCAGTTTAGTTTTCTTGGACACGTGATATTGGCAGCCTTCAAGAGAGGAAGCACAAGCTAACAGAAACATCTCTGACTACCACTAGAGTTTTTTTTTTTCTTTCCCCAAATTGAGATTTCTTCTAAAATGCTGTTGGACAACAGCCCTGGAAAGGTAACTTGGACATTTGCTATAAATTAATCATAGAATCATAGA
>WAAB01005663.1:16990-39359 GCA_013389865.1 Piaya cayana | reverse complement strand
CTATGATTCTATGAAATCTGCTTTGAATTGCAAAGCTTTGCACCAGAAGTTACAATTTTCTATGTCCATCCTGTCAATACTGGGATCTTGTCAACATTTTCTACTCCCCACACTCTTTCCTATTCTATTTAAATCAACAAGTCTCTTCTTCAGAACTGTGCAGGGTAAGGGTGAAGGAAGATTGCTGCTTCTGTCAATTTTAACAAAGAACTGTGAGAAAGAAACAGAATCAGACTTCAAGCTTCTTTTATAGATTCAAAGGCTTGACCCTGAATCTTCTAACAATTTCATTAATATATTCATATTAGGAATGCTATTTCTGAGTCAAAGTCTGATAGAAACTATTATTAAAGATCTGAATGAGTCTATTTGGACTAAAGGCTTTCCTTATGCATTGAATCAGGTGTCCTCCTTTGAAAGCTATAGTAACATTTACAAATTATAGAATATTACAATAGCAAGATGTCTTCAGGTATGTCATACAGTAGCATGGAGAAAAAAAAACTGATTTTTCTGTTTAAGCTAATGTGTTTAGCTGTATTCTATATATTACCTATACGACTAAGGACTTAAAATCACTGTAGTTGATTTGTATTGATTTATAGATTAATATTTTGTTTGGAGCCTCATAACTATAAAGGAAATAGGAGATCTGGATCTCAAAGCTTTTGTTTTTTTAACCATACTAATCGAGTTATGGGTTGTATCTAATAAATGTATCTGGAACACACACCAAAAACTGAATAAACATACTCTAGTTCTAGCTTTCCCAATGCAGAAGAAATATACAGATTTTTCCAGGTCAGGTGGCCATGTAAGCAAATGAGCATGACTAATTTCTTTGCACTAACATTACATCAGTAACTCATTTTCTGTTCTGAATCTCCTCTAATCCACACATATCTTTCCAAAGAACTCCCTCTAACTCTTCATCTGCCTATTCGGGTGAAAGTAGACAGAAGAGAACTAAAAAAATCTTTTGCAGACTGTCTAGAAATCATGAACAGTGAAGGGGTTTAGTGGCTTAAAGAAGATTTCTGTTCTTTGACAAGTATTTTCCTGCACAAGAAAAACTTCAGTGGTCCTTTCTCATTAAATTTCCTTCAGATACTGTAATTCTTGATTCTGATGTATTAGGTCTAGACCACTTCATGTCTTTATTAGGCATTATTGATTCTAGTAGAGGCAAATTATCCCCAGTCAGTACCTTTTCTCCCCTCTGCAAAGAACTTGCATGTTTACTGGACAAGGTGTTCGTTTTAAGACTGCTAAACCTATTGTACTTTGTCAAGCCATTTCTGAACTTCTCTGTCTTAAGAGGAAACATTAGTTGGTAATTTTAATTTTGATGTAATTAAATGAAAATATCCACTGATTGAGCAGCTTGGCTTGACTGAAGCATGAAGGGAAAAGGAAAGAAACTACAGTTGTAAGATTGGTAAACAAGTACAGCAAAGTGTCTGGGATACTGGGAAATTACTACAACTAACCTAGCTCGTGGTAAAAATACTTCCCAGACTCAAAATCTGTGAACACCTAGAACTACACAGCTTTTATAGACCAGTATCTCTAACCACTGTAAGACCAGAAGGCCAGTGATAATGGATTAAAACTGTTTTGCACCTTAGCAACACTGAATTCAGTTGTTTGACCTTGCTTTAACTTACTTGTGCTTTAGTACATCCACTTCCCCATTAGTAACATGAAGGAAATAATTCCATCTCCCGTAGTTTTGCCTGACTGCCCTACTTAGACTGCAGAGTCTTTGGAACAACTTCTGTCTGATCTAACTTTCATGTACAGTGCAAAGCACAATGAAGTCCTGATCTCTGCAGGAGCCCCATCTGCTACTGCTGAGATAAATGATCTTTTTGGTACTAGTTGTTTTTTAATCTCTTTAAATTACCATAAATACATTTTTTAAGCCATATGCTTTCATTCTATATCCTGCTCCACTCAAGAAATCTGTGTTTCTGTGGAAATATAATTATGTAACCATATAATTAAAGACTGCATCATACCCTCTATGTGCAAGGGGCTGAGTTAAGGTCAAGTGCCAGACTGATCTGCCACTTTGTAGGTTTCAAGTACCTAAACATACTTTGGAAATGTTATTTTAAACATATTTTTTTTTCCATATATTTTTACACTCTTTCAAGGAAAGAATACTCTGTTGAGCTGCAGTTAGTTCAATTAAGCTGAAACTGGTTCATAGCAGAAGAAACTGTGACTCTGAAGAGATTCATTAGTTTCTGGGGTTAGGTGTCTAGTATTGGAAGCTCATCAAGGAAATCCAAAGGAACCTTCTTACTTTTGGGGGAGGGAAGAGAGAAGAAGTTATACTGTAGCAGGAGCACAGCCCACAGGACCAGATGTGTCTGAGTTGACAGAAGTTAGCAGAAGATTTGGGGATGGGAAGACATTCTTTATTTCTGTCTGTCTCTCTGCTGCACCAGTGTCCAGGTGTTCCTGGTTTAGCACATGGCACTGTTGCTACTTTGGCAGTGGCATAAGCCTAACGTTAAAATGCTTCTTAGGCTTTCAGCCGAATACCCAAAATTTCTAGAGCATTGCAAATGCTTAAAAGGAAATGGCAAAGTTCAAAAGTTAACAATTTATCCAAACTGGAAGACAAATACATCGGCTGAGCAAAGAGCATGTCTCTAATCATAGGTATTTTGTCACTGTCAACTTCTAGCATTTTGCCTTAAGCAGTGCAAGTGTTGCAGCCTTTCAAAATAGACAGTAAGTTTCTTTAACAACAGAAATTATTATTCAGCCTGGATGTCAGGACTTACTGCCGTTTACTGTGTAACAGCATCTAGGGATAAGGGTCATTATCTCTTGACAGACCTTTCTCTTTTATGCTTTGAAGAACAACAGCAACACTTGTATTACCTAAGCACTGCAACTTGACTTGCTATAAACCGCTGCAGGGGGCCCATGCACAGAAAAGTAGATGGAGAAAGATTTCTTGAACAGGTTTTCTGCAGTATCTGTTGGCATAAACCAGAGACTCAGAATACTGATATTTATTCGGGGGCTTGGAGGGCTGTGCTTCTGAACAGAGATACTCTCTACACCTAAAGCTGCTCTACTTTCATGTAGTGTAAGGTGGCTCAAGATTTGTGTTGTCCTGGTGTTGTTGAAGTGTTGTTTGGGGTTTCTTGCAGTTCTTCTGCTGGGTTTTTTTTTATTGCTGCCATTGTTTTGGGGGTTTTTTTAATTGCTGCTGTTGATTTAGGGTTTTTTAACTTCAGGAGGGATTAGATTTACATACAGAAAATCTTTCCTTCATCAAGGAATCCAGCTAACAAAGAATCCTTGTAACCACCAGGTGCAAGAAAACTGAGGTAATTGTCTGTAATTGTGAGATTCTTGCTAACACAATACTTTGCTCAGTTGGATATATACACAGCATCCATTTCTACTGATGAAAGTTACATATTCAAATTGAGTGTACTAGAGGGCCATTTATATTTAGCTCCCTTTACATAAAACGTTTTGATTTTTTTCTGTGGTAGGGGACTGGGTTTTTTTTAAACAAAATCAAACATTTACATGTATAACATGTAACATTCAGGATTTTTCACAAGTTGTTGAAGTACAATTAGGTTTCTGTATTCTGTACACACTTGGTAGCAAGATAACATGGCATTATAAAAAAGCCCAACATTTTATGTATTTCAGATGTAAATTAGTTTACTTTGTTAAAGAGGGAAAGAACCTTTGGAATTGATGGTTTTGCTAATATCGACATTTGTTTATCTTTGAATGGCTTTTCATAATAATAGAATCTTTAGCACTCCCTTCTGGCCTTCCACCAAGGCTCAAGGTACCTCACAGATATAAAGTTGCATAGTTCAATGTCATCCTCATCTTACAGATGCAGAATAGATAAATCTCTGCCTGTGGTCAGATTTAAATTGAGTATTGGCTTTGGTTTCCAGTGATGGTGGCCAGCCAGCTTTTTTGAGACAACTAGTGTAAATTTCCCAAGAAGTTTTCTTTGTGCTTGCTGAGCTGCTCCTGCTTTCCAGCAAAAGGCAAGTTCTGCTGGCACAGGCAGGGTGTTCCCCTGCTTCTGCTGAGGCTTCCCACCTGGTGGCTTCCTCCGTTTTTGACCGTTCAACCCTCATGCAAAGCTATGCAAGCAAGATGCCTAGTGTTGTGATGGGTGAAGGCTAAAGCAGCCTTTGGCTGAGCAGGTTGTCTTATGCAGTCAGAGAGGCCCCTTCTCCTCTGTAAAACCTGGTTATTCTTTCATGTTCACCTTCTTTGGAGGACAAAAATCTGGATTATTTATTTTTCAAGCATCCATTTTGAACAGAAGAAAATGACATTTTCATAATGAGTGCTGAACTCTTTAATTCTGTTCTCATTACTTCGAATGGTGTCTCAGGTGTGTTTAACATTAGCCTGCTAAAGCATGTATGAGATATAACAAAGAAAGAATGAACTGGATTTAGAACTGCTTTTTATTCTGAATTGTGTTCCTCTCCAAATACTTCTTCCAAACTATAAATGTTGGACTGTTTTGTTGCTGTTTTTTATCCTGCAAAAGGGCAAATTACTTTACTTGATGTAACTAAAATATCAATAATGCAATTTTATGACTACAAAACATGAATTTTCATTTCTTTTCTGTGATCTTCTCTAGATGATGTACAGAACAGGAACGTGGGCTGACAAAGTAAATCAAAACACTGAAACTTAAAAGAAATAAAATATTCTTTTTCTATTGTTGTTCCAAAAAGTCACCAAAGCATTAAATTAGTGCACAATTTTAACATTATGTAACTAAAGTACATTTCCATGCTTTCAGAGGTCTTTAATAATAGTCCTGTTCACATATCCTGGTTGTTGAGCATTAACAAGTCAAGGAAGGGATAAGATTTTGTATCTTTGGTTTTTCTACCTAGAAATTTCCAGAAGCTGTCTTACTGCCCTTTGTAAAGTGGTTCTTATAAATCCTTGGAGATTAATTAAAACTTGACCTGCTTGCTTTAACCAATGGCCAACTTGCATTATCCTTTTCTGACAACTGCTGTATCTCTGTTTTGGTGATTTGGTAAGGTGGCTTTATTTCAACATATTCTGGGACAATGAGAGGAAAGCTTATTCTTATTCTTATTCTGATGTATAGATGTCATGGTTTAGCCCCAGACCAGCCAATTTCAGCAGTAAAAACTGAGCTATATTAGCTCAAACCACAACAATAGGATAGTTGTTGGAACTTACCCAGGGAAGTATTCCAGATTTGAGAGGGAAGTGAAAAGCCATACCCTGTAGAACCCAAAAGGTTTGCCCTGTGATAAGACAGAAAGGAAGACATAGTAGAAAGTGTAAAAGGTGGTTTCTGGAGTCTGTCAGTTTGTGTTGCTGTCTCAAAGGAAAGTATTCACAGTATGAAATGAACATGAGAAATGGAACAATTGCAAGAAAAATGCCAGTGGCCATATTACCTCAGACTGTGATCTGGTGGGGCCTCATGTACTACAGCAGGTCAGGAGATGAATACCAGGACTGGAGATCTCCAGCAGCCGCCCGGGAGCTGGTGGGCATGCTGGAGCGCACAGCAGTTGTCTTTCTCAGCATCTGTGTTGAATCAACGTTGATGCATGTTACTGTGTCCCTGCCTGTGTGATGCAGCTTTTGTGTTATGTGATCTTCTGTTGATTTGCGTGCACTTGGATAGCATGTTGTCTTCTGAATACTAGGAAGAGATCACACATGAGACACTGAGGGAAAGAAGAGGAAATCGCAGAGAGCTTGCACATTATCTCTTTATAACCCCACAAGGTGCTGTGAGCGCCAGTATCTATGGTGTGAAATAGTAGTCTCTGAGTTAGGCTGGGGCTTCTTTTCTACTTATTAATGATGGTTTCATATTGCAAAATGCTAGAATTGATGGCTACACACTACCAGCAATTGGATACAGGGTTTCATTGAAATTGTGCAGCCAGTTTTAGTTATGGTATTGTTTTAAGAAGAGGATAAACATCTGGAAAAGGCCAGAATACTAATTTTTATTTCTTTCATAAATAATAAGAAATTGCCAACAGATTTAAACCATCCTGGAACAAATTCATTTCTAGATTGTGAACTGACTGAGCAAGATAAAGACTGAAGCATTGCTTTGACCCTTTGTGTACAGCTGAAGAAACACTAACAACCTCCATACATGCCTCAGGTAGCATCCTTGCTATGCTGCACTGATGAATAAACCCCCACATGCACTTCTTCCATGCGTTTCAATATATTCAAGATGTCACCTGTGCGGATGTCCACACTAGGCTTTCCTAATAAACTGGCTGGAGGAGATACTGGAAAGAAGCAGAAAGAAATGGAAGAGAAAAATGTACTTCCTCTCAGGCAGACTGTAATTGTCTAAGTTTCTTTGTTTCTCTGCAGACTTCCATGAAGCTAGAGTCCTAAGTGTGGGTCATCAGAGCTCTTATCTGGCTTAGGTTGTGTGTGCTCAGTGACAGGACAGAGGCAATTGGGACAAACTTACACAGGTGAAACTCCATCTGAAGACAAAAACCCCTTACTTACTGTGAGAGCGGTCCAGTACAGAGATTGTGGGGTCTCCATCTGTGGAGAGACTCAAAAGCTGACAGCAATATACTGAGCAACCAGTTCTAGCTAGTCTTGCTTGAGCAGGAAGGTTAGACTTGATGATCTCCCAAGGTCCCTGCCAACACCAACCATTCCATGTTCTTGGGTGTTCTTGAAAATCTTTTCCCAAAATCTTAGGTTTGGGTTTGTTTGTTTTTTCATTTTTGACACATGTACAATTCCACAGAACACCAAAACCACAATTCAAGCTCTCATCTCTCACAGTGTTCCTGTTACACAGCATATTCTAGCAGGGGCAACCTTCCTTTTTTCTGTTTTTCGCTGACATCAACACCCACGCCGAAGCTGACTAAGGATGCAGAAGGACTGTGTTGTACAGTGGTCTGTTAAAAACATCCAGAGAAACTCTGAGCTAAACTGTTGCTAAGAACTGACTCCCAACTGAGGGGCTGTGACTGTGCTGCAGAGGAGTCTGGCCCAATGACAGATACAGCTCTGCATGTGGGGGTGCACAAGAGGGGACAATCCATGACCTTGGAAGGACACTTTGACTTGGGAACTCTTGCTACTGGTGGCTCAGTCTTGCTTTCTTGGGACAGTGGGGATAGAGATGCTTGTTGCTTTCTCAAATGATTGTTTCAGTGCTCTGGCTTCTGTTAATTATTGTGTGGGTGTAAGTACTTTATGGCGAACTGTAGAACACAGCAGATACAACTGTCCAGAAGCAGAAGAGGTAGCCCTTTAGTACTGAAATAAAAGCTATCCCTTGGGAACCTCATAGTCACCATTTCTTCAGCTGAGTGTAGAAACCTCAATGCAATACCCTTGTTTGTTAAAGCCTCTCCCCGAACAGACAAAGCCTAGTTCACTTTCTGTTTTCCCTCTGGCAGAGTGCTCCACCTCACCAGATTTTCAGTGCACAGCTGCATGAGGATTACTTTCTCTGGGAGGTAGTTGTGTGTGGGTATGTGCATGTACACACGCACACTTGCATAGAAGGATGTATTCTCCTAAGGAAGAGAAAAACTTTGTCAGCAAATTATCTCATCTTATTTTGGCTATCGTAATCCCTTTCAAGCCTCAACAAAACACCCATACATGTTTGATCAAGACACTATTAAAGAGAAATATTGTGCTATTCTTGCCAACTAGACCATTTACACCTTGGTAGCACTCTAATTATTGTCAAATATTATTGTTACAAGGGGGCACAAAGTGTGTAGATCTTTCTTTAATATGACAGTGACCGATTTAATGGAACATTACTGATTAACGCAGCCAGCACAGAATATGCTAGCGTATCTTTAACAAAACTTTACGTTACAGCTGAATGGATTGCAGAACACTTCTTGAATGCCTAGAGGCTGGCATTGTGCCAGAGCCCTTACAAAAATGAAAATGCAGCTTGCTTTCTCTTTTTTCATAAAGAAATCTGAAAGCAGAAGCACTGACCTTGGCAAGCTTCTTGCACTAAGTTTTCCAGTAGGCAAAAGCACTATAAATCAAACCAGAATAATCCTGTGTGTTTTTTTGTTTTCATACAGCCTGCTAGAACTGCACTTAAGGACTTGATTTTTATTACTAAAGAAATGTTTTTAAATCATCAGGACCTAGAGCATGTCGTGAGCTTAGTCCAAATTTCATCATCGTCTTTTGCAATTTGCCTAACATCCTGGCTCCGTGCTTCCATGGAAATACAATTTATTTCTCTTGCAAAAGTCATTACAAGCCATGAGCGCAAAGCAAGAAACCTGCAGAACTGAAAATGAGCAATAAAATCATGACAAAATCTGCTACCTAGATTCTTTTCCCCTAAAGCAGAAAAATAAAATAAACAGTGCTTCTCTTTCTCTCTGAGTTATTATTAGTTCAGTATTATTTATTACTCAGCTTGGAAATCTTAAAAGGTTACAGTTTATTCTTCATACATGGCTTTGGGGAGCCTTTTGACTCTGCTGAGAACTGTAACATGACATTGTTTTGGAAATGAAAATTCTGAGCAGATTATTTTCCACATTATCTAGATAATAGCAGTGATAGATGGGACCAAGTCTAGCTGGCATAAGCAGCTGTATCTGATTTGAATTATGGAAATTTGCACCAGCAAAGAACCTGCCCCTAAGGAGAGAAGTCTGGAGAAAATGTTCTAATTCAAATTCATGTTGCTTTTTTCATCTATACATACGGATATATCTTGCATTTAAGTTTATAGTAAAGAATATTAAGTCTGAACAGAGATTTAATTTCATTTCAGTGTGGTCTTATATGCCAGACCATTAATAGATACATCCCCTAAGCCTGTTTGCAAGCTTCATCATTCTGTAAATCCAGTTCAGCTAAATGCATGCTTGGATCACAAGCGATTGACAAGGCACATGCTAATGTCATTGGGACTTCTGATGTGTTACAGTAAACTTTACTAAATATTGATTGTTATGAACATAAATTTAAACTTAAAAGCTATTGTTCTTTCCAGACTCTGGGCTTCCAAACCCTCCTAAAATGTATCTTCAATTTGGTTTAAATATATTTTTCTCCATGTACATATTTATATGTGCTTTTTAATTAATGGCATTTAGGAGAATTATGAAGCTGCATGTGTGAACAAGTATAAGATATTGTTAGCATTTTGCCTTCCCTTCTGCCTTTTTCTCCAGTTTTTGAATCCAGGTTTTTGACGTGTTCTTTCCGAGTTCCAGCACCAGTTGTCAAGGACAATTCCTCAAACCCACCCCCAGTTGTTTCTGTCAAAATGTCGGATCCACGGTGGTCTCAAACACAGAGTTGAACTACAAGACAAAGTTCTGTAGGAAATGGTCATTTTCCCTAACAGTTTTCTGAATACGCTGCCAGAGCACTTGCAAAGTTAATTAATAATTGTAAGAGTATTGAGTGGGACAAGTTTTCAATGGGTATTGTTTATTATTACCATTTTTCTTTCTTTTCATACTGTAAGTAAAACTTCCTTTCACACTCACTTTTTCACAGAAAGGGTCATTTGGTACTGGCAGAGGCTGCCCAGGGAGGGGGTTGAGTCACCTTCCCTGGAGGGGTTTAAGGGACGGGTGGACAAGGTGCTGAACGACATGGTTTAGTGTTTGATAGGAATGGTTGGACTTGATGATCCAGTGGGTCTCTTCCAACCTGGTTTTTCTATGACTCTACGATTCCTTATTCCTACAAGTTACCAGATGATAAAAAAAAAAAAAAAAAAGCTTAGATGTACTGAGGGCAGCCATGCATCTTAATTCTTAGCTCAGTTTTTTTCCTGAAATTCTTTTCTTTCCCTGTGAATCTTCTCTAGCTGGATTTTTTTCTTTTTGTTTGCCACCAACAGAACCATAGAATCACAAATAATCATGGAATCATAGAATGGTTTGAGCTAGAAGGGACCTTAAAGCCCATTCAGTTCCAATGGCCCTGCCACAGGTAGGGACACCTCCCACTGGATCAGGTTGCTCCAAGCCCCATCCAGCCTGGCCTTGAACTTCTCCACGGATGGAGCAGCCACCACTTCCCTGGGCAACCTGTGCCAGGGCTTCACCACCCTGACAGGAAAAGATTTCTTCCTAAATCTCCCATCTTTGAGCTTAAAACTGTTAAGAATGAAAGCTTCTACATCCTGGGGCAAGAGTTGCACTGTGAGAAACCACCTGAACCAACACTGGAAACCATGAATATAACTGCACTAAGGACTTTTGTCTACTGTTTCATTGGCTGCATTTTATGTTTTTCTGTGGAAATGATTCAACAGATGTTGATTGTACTTGATTGTACTGTAAGGATATCATTTTACCTTAGCTAAAAAATCCTGCAGTATTTGGCTTAAAATAAAAGTATCCATATGGGGTTTTGCTGATTTAACTCTTCTGGTTCCAAAATGTAGTTTTACTTGCATCTTTAGAGAAACAAGTTGTACTAATTTATGACCTAGTATCTAATTTGAGAGTGTGTCTAACAGGTGGGGTAAGGAAAGGGGAATAGTCCTGTACTGAAATTGTCATATATCGAAATGAAATAGCATTATAAGACGGGAATATCCTATTAGCGAGCTATGCTTTCTAGTTTGTAATCACAAACATAACAACACAAAGGGGACCTCTTCAGGGAAGGAGATGCGAGGGAGATTATTCTGATACTTGCAATAACAGCAACGTCAGATTGAGCCTAGCTAATTTTGGACACTTTACAGCAGACAGACAACCTGTACTTTCTAAATAAGTTGGGGATAGGGGTGTTCTCTCATTATACATCTTCCTACTTCTCTGGAGGTATAGCATAGGGGAGGGACCCATGCCAATTCACGTTGCTGGATATAAATCTTAATTTTCCTGTAAGTGTTCTTACGTGGTCAGGAAAAATTCTCCCTTTTAAAGAATATCTATGAAGTGTCTTGCCCAAATGCATATGTTCAGCAAAAATGCTCCTGTAAATAATACCTGTCTGCAAATGTCTCACTGATTCTCAAATGTCTAAGGGCTGTTTGCATACCAGGTGATGGATGACTTATAAATACTTGAGCTGGATGGAAATGGCAGCGGCTACATCACTGTCTCCCATATGCAGATTTGATAAGTTTTTTAGCACCCCTTCCCAGACTGCTCAGTAATAACTAGGTGGATGCTGCCTACATGTACATGTGTTTTGGTAGATGGGAGCATCAGCACATGGAGTATTTATTAGTTAAACACTTTGTTTAATAGCATGTTTTGGAGGCAGGAACAGCAGCATGAAATTTCTGTCTATAAATACCTGCATGTGGTTATCGTTTGGAAGGAAACAGGTGGTCTAGTTCAGTATACTACAGCAACTCTGCTGACAGCACTCCTATATCTTAATTAAAGGAGCCAAGTTCAGTTCCTGCTCCCCACACACCTGTTGAAATACCATTAATGTTGTTACAGTGGCAGCAGCAAAACATCGAGTAGGTCTCTTGTGATCTGTTTAATTATTTTACTGTGTTTATATCTGTCCAGGGCAATTAAAGAAATTAATAGTAATGACCAGGATGATGTAGATGGTTTGGGATTTTCAGTGGTTGGGTTATTTATTTTTAATAAATCCACAAAGTCTGAGCAGAAGTTCTTAGTAGATGGCATATTTAATGAACTACACTTGATGTGTGATATGCCACATGTTGTTGAAGGGTTTAGAGAGGGAGCTGTATGAAGAGTGGCTAAAGACACTTAGTCTGTTCAGCCTGGAGAAGAGGAGACCAAGGGGAGACCTCTTCATGCTTTACAGCTTCCTAACAAGGTGAGGAGGAGGAGGAGTAGGTGCTGACCCCTTCTGTCTAGCAACCAATGACAGAACCTGAGGGAATGGCAGGAAGACATGCCAGGGAAGGGTTAGGCTAGATATGAAGAAAAGGTTCTTCACCCAGAGGGTGGTGAAGCTCTGGAACACCTCCCCATGGAAAGCAGACGTGGCATCAAGCCTGACAATATTCAAGAACAACGCCCTCGGACCCATGGTGTGAACTTTGGGGTTGTCCTATGCAGGGATAGGAATTGGACTCAATGATCCTCGTGAGTCCCTTTCAACTCAGGACATCCTATGATTCTGTGATATGATAGCATGTCATGTCTCACCAGTATACCAATAGTATTGTTTGTCTTAAAGTGTTTACAGACATTTTGGGATCTGGGGTATGGAAGATCTTGTAACCGAAGCATAAACTTTTCTACAGAGAACTGCACATTTGCTGTCAGTCTCATTCAAACATACACATTTTTAATAAGCATTGTAAAAAGCAAAATACAAAAAGGCCATCCTCTACTATCACATGCAACCAAATACGAAAATAAGTGAGCAGGGATTCATGCAAAGAATCCTGTATGCTTCATCCAGTTCTCTAAAACATATATGAAGTTCTTAACGTTGGTAATACTTGAAAATCAAGCTGAGTGTCTCACCAAAAATTTTAAAAGTTTTGGCTACAGATTACTTCTAAAATTGTCTAAGGCTTCACAGTGATACTGATTTCTTTCTACATTGTAGTCTAAAACAGCTGTCAACTTCCAGAGCCAGTTGTGCATGCCAGAGTGCACAAAAATAGCTATTAATAGTATCTCCTAGGTATCCTACACTCTGATAATATCAAAGAGGATGATGATTTTGAAACATTCAAAGTGACTTAAGAACAAGTAACTTGATTAATCCTGGTGCTAGTTGAATTCTTTGCTAGCTGCCTTACTTTTTTCTTCAAATTATTTTTGACAAATTCCCTGGAAAATTCTTACTTACACATCTGCATAAAGCCCCATGAAAGAAAAATTCAATTAACTTTATGGAGAATCTATTATAAAACCACCAAAAGAAAGGAACCAAAAACTCAGTCTGGAGACTGCATATAATTCTCCATCCTTAACATGATGTGATGTGTCTAGAGATTACAGCACATATGGTCTGTAAAATCACCCACTGTTTCAATATGTCTGAAATATAGAGTAGTGCACATATCATCACAAGTTACAAATGAAGTAGAAGAATGGATGCTAGTGCTAAACATACAGAAATTCAAAATCGCACTGTTAAGACTAGATATCTGTTCTGAGATTGCACCCTTCACTCCTTTATTGGACTGAACTAGAAGGATCCTCTAGGTAGTGGGTGCTTCATGCACTAGATGTGTTGTACCCCCAAGGCAGAGTCAAGGACAATGTGTGTTGGAGGAAAACTTCAGCGAGGAGACTCTGAAATGAGTCATACCAATGACATTAACTCTCTTAAGTACAATTTCTTGCTATTTCTAAAAGCCTCTGTAATCTTTACCTTGAAAATCGCTTCAGGTAGTTATCTGTGTGAGTAGTTTTGCAATACTTTCATGAAATATGATATGCTATTATAACAGTTTAAAACAGTCATCAATATTTCAAGGTTTTTTTGCTTCTCAAAATAGGTACTATTTACTGTACCTACTCAAATAGACGCCCTTTAATGGGAATTACAGAAGCACAGCAATATAAAAATACTACCCTGATAATAATACAGATCAAAATCACACTGATGTAAATCATAGAATCACCAGGTTGGAAGAGACCCACCGGATCATCAAGTCCAACCATTCCCACCAATCTCTAAACCATGCCCCTCAGTTACTCATCCACCCCCACCTTAAACACCTCCAGGGAAGGAGAGTCAACCATCTCCCTGGGCAGACCGTTCCATTGTCTAATGACCCTTTCAGTGAAGAATTATGAGGACACTTCCACAATCTTGTTTCCTGCACTGAATATTTGACATGACAGAAGACATTTAATTCCTGATCAGAGGGAGCTAGAAGAGCCAGATTTTGTCTCTCAACATTTCAGTGATATTGTTGAAATTGTCCTTACCAAATTGCCTTTAACAACTCAACTGTTCTTTTATAAAAGTGGGAAAGGAATCCTTGATTGAACTCCTTGCTTTGATTCAGCCTACCTTAAATTTGAAATAGATCTCTCTTGTCATAGCAATAGTAATGCAGCTTGCTCAGAGTGGACAATGGTGTCTGTGATGCTGTGAGAGTTTTTGTCATTCACAGAATAAGTCAAATCTGTTTGGATAAGCAATGGCACCAATGGCAGCTTTCTCACGGTGACAACTAGTGCTGCACGAATTGATGTGCTACTCTAATACTACAGAATTGATTGAGCATTTCCCTGGGGTTTTTTGGGGTTTTTTTGTTTGTTTGTTTTGGGGTTTTTTTTACTGTCGTTATTCCTCAAGAGAACAGTGCTCCTAGCATGACCCCTTTCTCTTTCGCCCCTTACCATATTGATCTCAGGCACAGTGATGCAAACCAAAAGTAACTGCTTAGGAGCTGAAGGAATTGCTCCAAACATTGGCCTGTGAAACTGGGGTCAGATTCCACTGGCCTCCAATCTTTATTTCTTGCCTAATGAGAAGCAGCCTATCTAATGCCTCAGTGATGCAGAGAGTGCTAATCCATTTGGCAGAAGTGAAAATTTATTATTGTTTGTTATTGATGCTTGTAGCACAAAACATTGATGTATGTCATGGTCTCGATATATTTTCTTAATGCTCATGTCCATGCCAAATGTACTGGTATTTCTGCAAAACATTATGAGCACTAATACCAACATTTAATTTTTATAAAAGCTTTTTTTTTTAAAGAAATCACATAAAGGCTTATCCCATAATGAAAACACCACGTACGGTGCAACAGATGTTTTATGCTCAGTTTGTGTCACTTCAACTCCTTTTAGAAAGTGGCACATCGGACATAGCTAGACTGAGGACAAATCCATTCAGCCCTACCTGTAAACCTTTGTTTGGGCTGCATAATATATCCAAGGTGAAAAGGTAGATTAAACTAGAGCTGAGATAATAAAAGTGTTTGTTCATTTATAAAAGAAAAAATTAGAATCATAGAATTGTTTGGGTTGGAAAGGGACCTTAAAGCCAAATCCATGCCAAGGGCAGGGACGCCTCCCACTGGATCAGGTTCCTCAAAACCTCAACTTTGGGAAACAGAGGAGACACTTAAGAAAATATTATCAATTAACATGACGATCTGCAGGCAGGTGACACTTAAAGGGAGCCTAAGGTATTATCAGTACATAAAGGGGGCCTACAGGAATGCTGGGGAGGGGCTCTTTATCAGCAAATGCAGGGATAGGATGAGGGGGAACAGTTTTAAGCTGAAAGAGGGGAGATTTAGGTGAGATCCTAGGAAGAGATGTTTTCCTGTGAGGATGGGATGGCACTGGCACAGGTTGCCCAGAGAAGCTGTGGCTGTCCCATCCCTGGAGGTGCTCAAGGCCGGATTGGATGGGGCTCTGAGCAACTTGATCCATTGGGAGTTGTCTCTGACCATGGCAGGGGGGTTAGAACTGGATGGACTTTAAGGTCCCTTCCAATCCAAACCGTTCTGTAACATTGTACAAAATATTGGAAGATATTTTCTCCAGAATTCAAATTTTAAAAATGCGAATTCTCATACCTGTTTCTGGTGGCTACCTTAGTTATGAAATTCAGAAAGTGACGTTCTTTCACAGTGAAATGCCACAGTGGGTAAGTGCCACTGCACTGAATTGGATTATAAGCACACTTTCTGAAAAACACTTAAAAATAATTGCAAAATTTGTGATGGAACTTGCAAAGAACCTTTAAAGAACTGAAGCATTGGGCTGATATCTGCTGTTCAGTTTGACTTTTTTCTCCCATGAATGGTTCCTATGTATAGGAAGATTTTTTTTTTTCTGTAGAAAAAACTACAGAAATACTACCATCAATTGTTATTAATCTTTTGTAGGCAGTCAAGACACTTATAAGAGAAACCACACGACATAGAGAAAAATAAGTATTTATTATTACTTAGAACTGTTTTCTGCAGATTCTTGCTCTCATTGGAGATTTAATATTTATAGGAAGCTTTGTAGGAATGCTTTTGTGGCAGAGGAGTAGGATCCATTGCAATGAAGACAAAATAGTACTTCCTGTTAATGTGGGTTTTTTCATTTTTTCTTTCAAACCTATCTCCTTATGATCTTGCTGATAAGCAGTTTTTACAGCATATCAATTGTGACCCACCATTGATCAACTAAGTTGGAAGGTATTTTTCCTTCTTCCTGACAACAAGATGGTTATTGTATTTTTTAAAAGAAAAATGATGACTGGAGGTGGGTGAAAATGAGGAGTAAATGATGATCAGCCCATGGTCATAAAAAATGAATATATGGTTTTGTGGCCAAGTGAGAGCATTCACAGAGTTAACAGCATTTCCAGACAAGAATAGTACAAATATAATGCTATTTGTGAATATAAATTTAGAGAGATACAGAAGGCTGTACAAAGCAAACAGCCATTCATAGTTCAAACGTTTATTCTCAAACACCGTTAATACAACGTTTAACCAGCTTTGCACTTAAAAGGTAATTCAGTGCTGATGCTTTGCCTCTCAGAGGATGGAAAATATTTTTGCTGTCGTTTGCCTGAGATGGTACTATTTCCTGGTGCTTTAAAGTAAATAATTTATTGTAGCTTGGGGCTCTCACTCAAGACTTTTCATATACGATACACTACTTACCTTACCATTCCTGTTTATATATTTACATTGCTCTCATCTCAGTGGTGCTCTGGCTCCTATGTACCAACACATCTTTCACTCCCTGCAGAGGAAAAGTATAAGTCATTAATGCTTCCATATCCCTAATGATTTTATTAAATGAAGTTTAATTACTTCCATTGCTTTTGTATAACATAGTCGAGTGCTCATTTATTCTATTATTAATATTCAGAGGAATTAAAATAGGGTGCATTTGCATCAGTACACATTGAGCATGATGTAAGGCCAGAAGTAATTAATTTCTCTCTTACAGCTATAGAGATTGTAAATTTAAAAGAAAAAGATAAGCCAATATGTAGTTACTTTCTGTCACTCATAAGCTGTAACTCAGCATTTTAGCTAAGGTGTTCCTAATTGTCACTTTTGAGTACTGTTTACCAGAGTGCTGTCAAACAGTGAGTGTAACTGTTGGACTGGATGATCTTGGAGGTCTTTTCCAACCTTTATGATTCTATGAACCAACTGTTTTTGCTGCGGAGGAAAAGAAATGAATCTGTATATTCTAAGTTAAATAACCGAACCACAGATCGAGCTCCTCTTATGAATGGTAGAATCTTCATCAGCTTCAAGCAGAGAATGTGCGAATCCCTCAGTCCACTGATTCCTGACTTTCTGGAGAAGATCAGTAGTTCTACATAGGTTCAGTCCTCCCCAAACCCTGCACCTTGTTTTCTACCCCATCAACAGCTCATATCCTTGTAAGCCCCAAGTCTGTCCTCTCTCAACTCTGGACAGGAGGTCTATGAGCTCCACATCTCTCCTGTAATGCAGTAACGCCTCAGTTGTTGGGAACCACTACCCCAAATGCCATCATTTGCAGAACTGCCTGATTTAGGGAGTTTTAAGCTCTGTTCCACTGTTCCCAGTCTGACAGAAAGCCAGTGACCTATTTTTTTTTTACAGAAAGTGCTGAAAACATGGTTCTTCTAAAAAAATCAGTCTTTAAAAGGTTGCTAAAATAGCAACCCCAAAACTGAGGAATACCCAAATCCTTGATTACTTCTGAAAAAAACATATTGCTTGTATAAGAGGATTTCATAACAGAATTTAGACTGAATCTTTTAAATGAATCCTTCACTTTTGAAGCATATCACATCAATAGCCTACCTCGACCCTTTTTGAGAGGATTATCTGCATGTGTTCACTAAAAAAAAATGTTTGGTATCAAAATGCTATTGCCTTTCTTATTTAATTCTTTACTGTTTCTACATGGCAGGGTGTTAAGAGATTGCTTTTTCTGTCCCCCCATCAATAAATGACCTGCCTTAACCAGGCACTTAAAAATGAATCATAACACTTGTCATGTGTGTGCCAATGATTGTTAAGGAGTTAACAGCTCTGAGACCATCTGGAGCAGCCATTGCTGTTCACTTCACAGTACAAGGGTTAGTGAGTGCAGTTATGTCGTTAAAAGTGAGAGATGGAGAAGTGAAAGAGAAATACTCCATCAGCTGTATCCATTTTGTGATTGCTTCCTGGCTGTGAAATCAGAATGGATATAGCAGTGTGAGACAGGGAGGTAGAGGCAGAGGTGGTCCTCTGGAGGTGGTCGCAGAGAATTTGGGAATTATTTGAAAAGAGACTTCAGCAAGTGCTTTTGGAGTGTCTCTGTCAAAACTTAACAAAAAAATCCGAAGTAAAGACTGAATAAAGATACTCAAAAGAATCCACCTCGCAGGTAAAACACTACTGTGGACTTCATTGTTAAGGGAGTCAGACCCCAAAGTTATAGACATCATATGACTGTCTCAAAATTAGAGAAATTCTTCTCTAGTTAATCTAGTTTTCCAACTAAATGAGTAAGGCAATGGGGGAGTAAGACATCTTTTCTCTTTCATGCTGAGGAATTCCAAGGAGAAAGAGAAGAAAGAATAAGGATACAGGAAAAAAATTACCCCATACCAGTAAAATGGCTTCTTGCGTTCCTAGTGAAGATCTAGTGAGCAAAGTACAAGACAGTTACTAAGATCTCTGCCAACGAGGTATAAATTTACTGTGTTTGAGTGCTGTGTTTAAATTCTTAACTCTCACTCTTGGTTAACTCTGGAATTACACTGGCATTCCTGTTTTGATGTATTGAATCCTGATTTTTGGAAGGAGAAATAGTCATCATGCTTTCAACATTTTGCTTGGTGAACTAGAATCACTGAGTTCAGTCTCCATTCTCCTTGGATTTAGAAAACTATCATATAATGCTAGGGCATTTGATGTAAGGGGGCAGGGAGGGGGGGAATATGGGGACTTTTCTGAAATGTGATCAATTCAGGTCTAATTGAAAAACAAAATTTGTTCCATGAGCCTCTTAAACATCCTTAAATATTGGATTGGAGCAGCAATAGAAGTAACTGTGAGACTTGGCATGTGAGGGCTTTTGTAATGGACCGGTTTTGAAGATAGGAATAAACAAAGTGGGAAGTTCTACTTGGAAGAATCGGCAGTCTTGTTGTTTCAGTCAAATAAATATATTTAAAATTCCAAAGGATTAATTACCTTCAGAAATAACTTGGGACCCAAGACAAGTGGTCTAAGGAATTGTTCTTGAGAAAAGCTGGTAATAAATTATATCAGTGCTACTCTTTTTTCTTCATGCTCCCAAACTTTGTTACACGTCTTTGCACCAGTGAGTCTGTAGAGTTAAAACTGAATTAATATTGAAGTAATAAAGCATTAATAGGGTAATAGCATGAATTTATTGATGGTAAATTTTAATTTGAGGAAATTCCAAAGACCAAAACAGACATTAATTGTACTTTGCTGTTGGTTCAGAAGAAACAGTAGTGCCCAGATAGCATAAAACATACAGAAATCAAACGCGCTCAAAGGAATCCTATTGAAAGTGAATGGAATACAGCAGGACTAGAGTCCAGTGAGTCACTGAGTTTGAGGAAAGATTAGCAGGGTTAAAAACTCTTAGGTCATTTCTCTCTTTGGCATATTTATGTGTGCTTGCGACCATGTGTTTCAAAAAAGGGTAAGCATTGGTAACTTGGCACTCTGTAATCTGATGTGGGAAGCTTCAGGAAAAAAATAATGATGTCACAAAGGGAAATTCTAAAATGTAACAACTTTTCATCACCTATGTTTTTTGTAAAATCAAATGTTATCCAGAGTAAGCACTTGCCAAAAACAAATGAATGTTTATTGGAAAAGTATAGTAGCGAAATGTTAATTAAGGTTATGGGAACATTAAAAAAATTGTTTAAAGTGAGAGTTGTAAACACCCCTAGAAAAGGTATCAATATAAATGATGATGTTTGGATGTATTCTGTCTAGAATTTTTTTTAAAAAAAAGACAGTATTTTTGTCATTAATGACAAAATTTTCCCATTCAGATTCTAGGATATTGCATAGATTGGACGGGAAATACTTCTGTAACTTCTACTCTCTACAGAGCTTTCCTTCAGAGACTGTAAAATTGTACAAGCCACCCTGTCTGCATTTTTTTTCTTGCTGAAAATCATCAGTGGCTTTCATCAAATAAGGAGGTTTCTTGTGAGCAGTACAGTAGTGTCTTTCTGTCCATCTTTGATAGGCCACAAAAGTTTCAATATCTTGGTTCCAATAAATGTTGCACTTTTTCATAATAAATATAATATTCTTAAAAATACAGAAGACATTCCTTCAGCTTTCAGTTATGAAATTATACCATCATACATATAAAGTGGCAGAATAATCTAGATAATCTTTTTTTATGTTAAAAACTCCATCGTCTCTCAAGAAATTCATCTGGGTTTTATATGGAATATTTCACAAAAAATCAAGTAAGCTTGAGAAGCACGTAAATGAAATGGATGGGCAGTTACAGCCCTTAGACTCCCCAGAATTTCCAACAATTAGTGATTGATTAAGATAGAGTTTCTAAGTACTTTATAGAAAGCAATTACACTGTGCCCTCAATAACCTTGGCCTGAAGCAGTACATTACCCTGGGCGAGATTTCTCATCTGTCTTGGTAATTCTTGTCTGTATTCACAGAACAAAACAGCACAAGCAAACTTCAGTAGGTACTTGTCCAACGTCAAACTGCTGAAGTACCAAGGAACTGATTTGATCCTGAATTCTTCTATTTCTTAAATGATAATCACCTACATTTACTCTACTTCCATTTAAAAATTCAAGCTTCTAAAAATAATAGGTTTCTAGGAATGCAAGAGCAATCTTCCTCTGTATTTTTGTAATGTATTATTGCTATTCACACTGATACAAAAACTGTTGGGTGACCACAGAACCATTAAGATCAGAAAAGACCTCTAAGACCATCGAGTCCAACTGTGCCTCTTAAACCATGTCCTGAAGTGCCATGTCTACACACTTTTTGAGAACCTGCAGGGATAGAGACTCCACCACTGCCCTGGACATCCTCTGCCAGGGCTTCACAGCTTTTTCTGTAAAGAAATCCTTTCTAATATCCCATCTAAACCTCCCCTGGTGCAACCTGAGGATATTTCCTCTTGTCACATCACTTGTTGCATGGGAGAAGGAGTGAAAAAAGTAAAACAAATGAAAAGAATTGAAAAAAATCAAGAAAAAAAGAAAAAACTTAAAACCCCAAAACCTCAAAAAGGTAAAAAAAAACAAACAAAAAACAAAAAAAAAAAAAAAAAAAAAAATTTAAAAACCCCCAAAAAACAGAAGTGAAAAAATAAAAAGAAAAAAGAAAATATTGAAAATGTTTTTCAAATTTTTTCACTTCTTTTGGCTTTTTAAACTTCCTCGTTTTATTTTTTTACTTTTTCTAAAATTATTTACATTCTCAGCCTTTTTCATACCTTGTTTTTTGGTTTGGTTTTTTTTTCCACTTTTTCAGATTTTTAAATTTTTTTTTTTAGGTTTTNTCCTGAAGTGCCATGTCTACACACTTTTTGAGAACCTGCAGGGATAGAGACTCCACCACTGCCCTGGACATCCTCTGCCAGGGCTTCACAGCTTTTTCTGTAAAGAAATCCTTTCTAATATCCCATCTAAACCTCCCCTGGTGCAACCTGAGGATATTTCCTCTTGTCACATCACTTGTTCCATGGGAGAAGGAGTGAAAAAAGTAAAACAAATGAAAAGAATTGAAAAAAATCAAGAAAAAAAGAAAAAACTTAAAACCCCAAAACCTCAAAAAGGTAAAAAAAAACCCCCAACCCCCCAAAAATATCAGAAGACAGTAAAAAAATCAGGGAAATAAAAAACTTGAAAGAATGAAAAGATCTGAAAAAGTGAAAAATACAAGAATTTTTAAAACTAAGAAAAAGTAGAAAAGTGAAAAAATTAAAAAGTGAAAAACACAAGAATGAAGAAATAAAAAAGAGAAAATCTAAAAAAGTTTAAAATGAAATATGAAATACATTGAACNAGATTTTTAAATTTTTTTTTTCAGGTTTTTAGATTTTCACTTTTAGGGGGTTTCATTTTATTCTTTCTTCCACAAATCATTCTAGAAACTATCTTGACCAGCTATTTCTTTTTATTTAATTTAACTATGACTGGCCATAACCTTAATTATGTTAATGCTGTTTCTTCTTGATAATTTTGTGCACCTTTACATCACCTGCAAAATATAAGAAGGGGCACAGGGAGGATCCAGGGAACTACAGGCCTGTCAGTCTGACCTCAGTGCCAGGGAAAGTCATGGAACAGGTGATCTTGAGTGCTATCATGAGGCACTTGCAAGAGAACCGGGTGATCAGGCCCAGCCAACATGGGTTTACAAAAGGCAGGTCCTGCCAAA
>WAAB01005663.1:0-16896 GCA_013389865.1 Piaya cayana | reverse complement strand
ATTAGGCACTGGAATATGCTGCCCAGGGAGGTGGTTGATTCGCCTTCCCTGGAGGTGTTTAAGTTACGGGTGGACGGGGTCCTGAGGGACATGGTTTAGTGTTTGATAGGAATGGTTGGACTCGATGATCCAGTGGGTCTCTTCCAACCCGGTGATTCTGTGATTCTGTGATTCTGTGAAAATTTCTCGCTTTGAAATAATGTGTGTTTTGATAAATGCATCTTCTTCACTATCAGAAATAAATCAATTTTGACAGGGCTTGATGCAGGGGGATTGAGGGAGCTGTTGTCATTCATGGGCCAGTTAGAAGGTACCTGGAACTGTTTTCTGGTTTTGTGATAGAAACACAAGTTTGGCTTGATACCTGGTATTAGATCTCTCTGTTTTCCTTCTTGTACTGACCTTTTTCTACACACATGACTTTTCAAGGTGAATTGGTATGTCAGACTCTAATGAAGTTGCAAAGTTATCTGCTGGTGTCATCAGTGTTTAGGCAGGAGTTCCTGACGTGTAAATCGCTTTATTTGAGCCTAGTGGGCTGCATGCGGGAGGTCCAATTTTGGGATTTGTATTTTGGAGTTTCCCTCCTCACAGAAGCTATATTTCTCACCTTTTCTGGCCTTCATAGTCAATTGTGTCTCCACTAGGATCCAGTTGGATTTTTAAGCCCTTTAACTTTCTCTTTACAATGACAAATCTCTCTCCTAGCTGTGTGGCCCAAAGTAAATCCTGAGTTCTGGCTCTACTCTGGCAATGACACACTGCCATACAGAGAAGTAAAGCAAACAGTGGATTTCCATTTTTCCTGACTATTGTTCCTCACCTAGGAACTTCATAGAGTACAGAGGATGCAACAGAGCACCCTTGATGATCCTTTTTCGCTCAGGGTGGGAGCATCACATCAGTTCCTCCCACTCTTCCTGCATTTTGAGGACAACACCATGCAATTCCAGCTAGATAACCTCATCAAAGCAATTTATTCTTACTGGACTTTACAAAACATTCATACAGCTGGCTCAGTCTCAGCTTTGCCCAGACCTGTCTTCTTACTTTGTTTGGATTTGAGAACAGAGTTTATTTTTACAGTATGGATGAAAAGCTGAGAGACTTCTAGAGATCATGTTCATCTCCAACAAACTTCTCTGTGTTGCAGAGAAAGACCTTGTCCTTTCCCTTGTTCTACAGGTCTTGGAAGTGAGAAAATAAAATCTAATTCACTGAAGGAAAAATGTAGAAGATAAATTAACTGGTTGTAACATTAATGATATTTTTTAAAATTCCTTGAGAGTGTATTTACTCAAAATTTCATGGAAGACAGTCACAACTGATGAGGCAAAAAGGAGGTAACAGCTTACTAAGAGAATAATCCAGCTGTGCACAGAATAAAGTTACTGAGAGCAAGAATCTTTGGAAGAATTCCTAAAAGTTTTAAAACATCTAATAGTCGAAGAAAGATATTTTGTATTAGCAATTTATAAATAGATTGTGGATTTATGGCAGACAAAATTTTACCTTTCATATATTTTAAAATTAAATAATTTGTTTTGCTAGTAACGAATATTCAAAACAATTACTGTGGTGTGGAAAATGTTAAAAAATTATTATAGCACATGATCACAGCAGTCAAGATAAAATCCTGTGACTTACTATAATTCCCTCTTCTATGATCTCAGAGAAGTAAAATGATTTTTTCTCTCTCTAGTTACTGTGAAGAAAGACTGTATTGTTTCAATCTAATATTCATATACTTTAAGATTTCTAAAGAGATAGCGGATGCAGAAGGAGGTTGGAGGTCTTGGATTCAGTTTGAAAGTGCTACTTTTTGAAGTAAGAGGGAAACGGTAATGGTATATTGATTCTAAGAAGAACAGATAGGACTACTCAAAAGAGTACTCAATTACTGCTTTGTTATTTATTTGGACTGTCTGTTTCAATCTCAGCATCTGAATAAGTTTTGTGCTTGTACATGTTTCAGAAGGCATGTGTATTTTAAAATATAAGTAGTAAATAAATCCAAGTCCTATGTTTCCCCACCTGAGACAACTAGTACCATGGAGACAACATTTCAGGACACAGTTTATTTTGCTTGTAACTTTAATATTGTCATTAGTTCATTGTTCATAGCTCATACTGTCATTCTTTGGCTCAATTATTAGTATTTATACCAAAGAGAGGGGAGCCTTTCTTAAATACTATGTTAACCTCTCTTCTCATTTCTGTCAAGAAATGCTGTTGAATACAGCTCCCTACCCAGCAGACTTTTGTGCCTTACCTCATGTCTCCATACCAAAACCAGTAATCTCTGGTCTGGAAGTGTATATCAGATATTTCTTGAAAATTGAAATGTATGGTGGCCAGTTCCATGTTTGCTGTAGCTGTTATCACTGGAAAGAAAGCTTGCTTGCTTACCTATATGGAGTTGATGTGCTTTTTGGTTTTCTTTCCTTTTTGAGTTTGCTGCTTAACAGTTCTCTGGGGTCTGTTCTGAAATTAGTCAAGTTTATAGCACACATTTTCAAACTAGCATTCCTAAATATGCCCGCAGAATTTGTTGCTACACCCCAAATGCAAATTTCTGCATTAAGCCACACATTAATGTGTGTAAATACCCATTTCCTTTCACAGAGAATGTACAAATAGATACTCGAAATCTTTTTCAAAGATGTTGCATGAGAAATTCAACAATTACTTAAGGAGAACGTTTTGTAATCCAATAGCATGTGTGTGACCAAAGCCAGTGAGATCTTGGTGCACCTTCTGGATTGTTATGATGCAGNAACACCATGAAGTATTTGCAACCATAGAATCATAGAATTGGGATTGAATGGGTCTTGTTGGAATATGCTGCCCAGGGAGGTGGTTGATTCGCCTGCCCTGGAGGTGTTTAAGTTACGAGTAGACGAGGTCCTGAGGGACATGGTTTAGTGTTTTGTGGGAGTGGTTGGACTCAATGATCCAGTGGGTCTCTTCCAACCCGGTGATTCTGTGATTCTGTGATCCAGTTCCAATCCCCCAATCTGCTTTCTTTCTGTACTGAAAATTTTTACCAAAAGTATTTATCACTTCCGATCTCTGTTGATCTCTCTTTCTTTGATGTGAAAAGAAGAACAGATTCTAGTTTGCAAGTCTATACTTGTGATTTTTACATGACACTGTCTGTTAGCATCCTAAGACCTAACTCTTCAACTATTTGATTAAAAACAACCAAGAAAGAGAATTTGCATGTAACAAATGATTTTTTGCATTGTGACTCCTCAACTATTTTTCAATTTCACACTCTTTGACATTCAATGTACTTTTCTTAAACAAAAGTCATCTGTAAGACGAGAATGTATAACACCTCACAGTACATTTAAAGTAGTTTTTTAATACTAAATATCATTGGTGATGTTATGAAAGGTAAAGAAATTTTTGATCAATAAGATCTTCAGACATTCTCAGCACTTTCACCTTCTGACTATTCCAGCATCATTGCTGGCAGCATTGATTTCCCCCTGAAGTAACAAGCACTGTATTTCAATGCTGAGACTCTTGATCACTTTGATAGAAAACATTTCAAACATTCACAAAAAAATCTTGCTTAGTAGAAAACTCCATCCTGTATCTCTATTTCATACTAAGAAAGATAAGCATGTACACAGAGTGAGAATTACATGATAGTTCTGGGCTTCTCTCTGAACAACTCCCTTATTCCATACATCACCTGTATCATAATATGAAGTTTAGTTGCAAAATGCTGAAGGCTACCAGTAATGTCTTTCAAAGAAACATTTATACTTACATAGAACTTAGTGACTTTTATAAACACTCTATTTTTTTCTTTTCTCTCCTCTTCGTTTAGCTCTGTCAGCTTCCTTATCTTTTAGCTTCTGGCTCCCTTAGGACAAAAGAGTCAGATGAGCACAGTCTGTCTCTGTCAGATAGACAAAGTCTGCACCTTTCCGAATGTCTGGAAGGTGCCTCATATTTCAAAGTGCCCACAAAAGAGGAACAAAAAGTGCATAGCTGAATTTCTAAGTTGAATTTTGAAACAGAAATAGGCCTGAATTTCACAATCTGAATGTACTTCTTGAGTGCTGAATTTAACTGTTTCATTTCATCCCATTACAGAGAGATTGAGCTGTGGAGTTCAAACTCTAATCTGGCTCAAAATACCTGGGAAGTTCAGAGAATGGTTTGGAGCAGGCGATTCTGCTCTAGTCACTCATTGCTTGAGCCAAAAACCTGAAGCAGGACTCAATCAAGCACACCAGGCTGACTGAACAGATCTTGTGAAGGCATAAAAGTTATTTAAGCCAACTTTTTCCCCCTCCCTTTCCCTACACCCCTTCCCTCTCTCCCTCAGGTTCTCAAAACTTTGTATGAACCTTCATAAAAGCAGAGTCTGAGTTTCTGGTTTGTCACAAAGCTTTGGAACCAGGCAAATTTCCCAGGGTTTGTGGTTTCATTCCAAACATTTCATAGAGCTTTAAATCATCCAGCAGCTCTCTTCTGTGTTTTGCAGAGAACGAAAATCACAAATCTGGCTACTTATTGAAATTGTAACTATTTCATTCACTATTGAGTGCAGTATATTCATCATTTGCAAGCAGCTAACGACAAACACCTTAGCAGATGGGAATTTATATTGTCTCCATGGTTACAATAATAATTACAATGCTGATCTGCCCGGAGTAGCTCTTGTTTTTCAAAATGGTCTTCAAATTACTTGCATTTTCCAATGGATTTGAAACTTCTTTTTTTAGAATGATAATCTAGAAGCTATTTTTTTATTATAACAGTTTATGCTAGACACTATTGTTGCTCCAAGACAATGCAATTTCTAATTTTCTTCAAAGCACATCATTAGTGAGGTGAATTAAAATAATGCTGCATTTTGTACTTATTCTAACAGTCACTGTCCTGAACCACATTAAAACTTCAAAACCAGCAGTACAGATGTGGCAGCAGTTTTGAATTTCACCATTTTTATTCTTATTTATTGGAATTGCGAAAGTGAATTAGCCCCAAGAACTGCTTGAATGTTGAGAACAGTATTGATGAAAAATCACTAGGTTGATTTGGATGGTAAAAAAGAGCTATTTGTAGTCTCTTTGAGATAGTGTCTGTGTTGTTGCATGCATATGAACAGTACCTCAAATAATAAGCAAGGTAGTACCTACTTTAATCCATGAAGAAATACTCTCTGAAGCAGTAAAGTCATTTTCATTCACAAACTCACTATTTTGGAATTGATAGGAAAAGATAGCTGAATAAATGTACATCAATGTTATCTGTTCTAGGTGTCATCACCAAAACCTGCAATACATTTTGTTACCTATTTGACCTAAAGGTAAACTTCTCTCAATCTACTTGTATTGTGATCAAACACTGTGCAACAACCGTTCTAATAGAACTTCATTATTTCACTATTTCTCTTACTAAAAAGTTTAAAGACACTTGCTTTTTGAAGCAGGAAGAATTTCTTTATATTTATTTCTTCCCCTTGGAATCAAATGGAGATGCTGTTGACATATCCTGCAACAGATGATTTGAGCAGGAATTTTGCTTCCAAAAGTAAATAAATACTGCATCCAGCTGAAATCAGAACAGACAGTTTCAGAAGGGAGAATATCAGGAGCTGTGCTGAAATATGGCAGGTTAGGAACAGCACCAATATTCCTGGGAAATAATGCTTTAAATGATCAGAAGCAATGAGTGAGAATACTCAGCAAAGCTTGTATATCCTGGGTGGGTTTTATTGCATCAAACTGAACCCCAGGTTTGGTTTGCAAATTCAGGGTTTTAGTCCTCTTTTTGGTTGCCTGTGAAAAGCCATTTAATCATTTTTTATTTAAAAATTAGCTAGATTTGGAGGCTGAGGGAAGGAGGGGCAGAAACTGAGAGTTGCTGCTAAACAGATTTTACTGAAACAGCATGGACCGATAGTTTGCCTATGAAAGACTCGGTAATTATTCTGTTAGGTTGCTTCTCCAGGCTCAGGATTCAAGTTATACAGGCTGAACATGTGGCAAAATAGGATTTTAAAAAATGCATTTAAGTCAAGATGCTGTCTGTGCTGAATACAGGCTCACTGCAACTTGCCAGAAAAACAGCCAGCCAGAGTAGAGAATTCAAGAGGGAGTCTGTCTGGATTTGAGTGTTGACCAGGCTCTGGGCTCATATATCAGCTGAAGGGCTGAAGAGAGCAGCAGCATGTCTGAGGGATCCTTTTTGTTTTGTAAAGATTAGTAACTCCCTAGTGCTCTCTTCAGTGTAAAGATAACAGTGCTTAAGAAATTACTTGGCTACACTTGTTCCTACTCTGTCTTCCCCATTGATTTTGGGTAATCTTTTCAAACAAGAACTGAAATTCAGATGGAATATATCTTCAGCAGCTGGGTGCTTGAAGGCATAAAGTGCATGCTGATGACCTGAGACAGCAACAAGGCAGAGCACTGCTCCAGGAGAGAGCACTGCAGCCACTTCTTGGCATGTGCCTGCCCAGGTCTGGCTGGGTGCAGGAACACAGGGATCCCAGTGAAGGGTTTTTCTCAGAGCTGTTAGAGTCTCCTTGGAATAGACTTGTACCAAATTTCCTCACCTGCTGTGTGTGAATGATATCTAGATTTATTATGGCAAGCTCTTGGTAGCAGACTGTGCTCCTGTGAATTGACCATGAGTCACAACCTCAAATTACGACACCAAAAATTGCAGTGAAGGATTTGGGAATGTTGTGTGTGAAAGCAGGTAAAATTCTTAGTTCTTTACACATACGAATGCTGTCTATCCATGGTATTGATGCTCACACCATAACTGGTGTTGTTTTCAAGCAGAGATCAAGGAAGAGTGACAGGCTGTAAGGCAGTCCTACAGAAAGGGATCTGGGAGTTCTGGTTGACAGCAAGTTGAACATGAGCCTGCAGCGTGCCCTGGCAGCACAAGGGCCAACCAAGTCCTAGTGCATCCAGCAGAGCCCTGCCAGCTAGTCAAGGGAGGTTATTGTCTCACTCTGCTCCAGACTGGTGTGGCCCTACCATGAGTACTCGTTGTAGTTTTGAGCACCACAAATAAAAAGATATAAAGCTATTAGAGAGTGTCCAAAGGATGGCCACAAGGTTGGTGAAGGGTTTAGAGTGGAAGCTGTATGAGGAGTGGCTAAAGTTACTTGGTGTGTTCAACCTGTAGAAGAGGAGACTGAGGGGGGAACCTCATCATGCTTTACAGCTTCCTCACAAGGGGAGGAGGAGGAGCAGACGCTGATCTCTTCCCTCTGGTGACCAATGATAGGACCTGAGAGAATGGCAAGAGATGTGCCAGGGGAGGGTTAAGTTGCACATTAGGACAAGTTTCTTCACCCAGAGGGTGGTGGAGCACTGGAGCAGCTCCCTAGGGAAGCAGGCATTGTTCAAAGTCTGACAATATTCAAGAACGACACCTTCAGGCCTATGGTGTGAATGTTGTGGTTGTCCTATGCAGGGACAGGAGATGGACTTGATGATGCTTGTAGGTCTCTTCCAACTCAGAATATTCTATGATTCTAAGAATTATAATTCTTGGGTCCTATATGGAAAAGATACCTGCTGTTGCTTTCCTGGCAACATTTTACTAAGCTTTTGTGACTTAGTAAAGTCCAGGACAAATATTCTCATTAATCCTCCTTGGAGCCTGGTTTTTTCACATGATGTTATGATGCTCAGTTCCTCAGAACTGAGCACATTTCTAAATCTTATTCTTTAAAATGCACCATTCATCATTCTTGATAGGCCATGACCTCAGAGTAGCTCACGGTGTGCAGCCTTCCTCTGAGTCTGTTCTTGTGATACAGACAAAGGTAACTGAATTTGAGTGATTCTATTTTGGGTAAACAGCTGCCTAGTGGCTCAGCCTGGTTTGATTTTAACTCAAAGACATAATCGAAAAAGAAGCCCCAAAGACTTCAGGAATTACTGATGAAACAGAAGTAGTAATTTATTAGCTGAAGAATTAAGTCTGCATAACAAGTTTTTTTTTAGGAACTCTAACAAGATATTACTGTTGTATGAATATGTTCTTGATTAGCAGAATACCCCATAATCACAAGAGAGTGGGACATACAGTTTCAGCCTTGCTCCTAGAGTCTCTTTTTAAGCATCTGATATTATTATCTGAAAGCATGCAAGAAAAGAAACAATTAAAAAATTATATGGTAACCATTAAAAATCTTTCTCTAGGACATTGCTAACTTTCTGTATCAAATATAGAATGGTCAGTATAAACTGGGGATGGGGGATTGAAGGAGCAGGGCACAGGTAGGTAACGTTACTAGAATATCATGTGTTTAATTGGTTAGCATGAAAGTATATGCAAAACATGTTTATCATGAGTTAAATTTCAAAGTTGACCAGTACTGGTTAGATCATAGGATTCTGAAATATGTGTTAACAGGCATCATGAAGATTCAGTAAATTTGAAAGTCTTTTCAATTAGCACTTAGTTTTATGTCCTTGACTACTAAAATTAATATGGTCAGGATTTCAGACTTGGTCTCTAATACACTTTGTAGCAAACAATGTAGAAGATACAAATGTAAGCCACCTAATTTTACATGCGTTATCTTATTTTCAAGCTGTTGAGAAGGTAATTACTTCTTTTCTATCTCCTTTTTTTTATTGGTTTTATTTTTATTTATCTGTATCCCATTTAAACTGTATGTGTTCTTCTAATGGTGAATTTGCAGAAGAAAGGAAGTCAGGAGAAGCAGAAAAGCTTGGTAAAACAGATTTTGATGTAGCTCAATAAAAAATAGGGCTCAAGGTTTGTAGTAGGCTTTAAGTCCAGCCATCACAAGGGTTCAACAATCAGTACTACTAGTCTATTTAGAGGCTTTGAGGGGCAAAAATCAAGTCTTATGTGACTAATCTTTACCTACATATAGGGGGAAAAACACTGAAAATGCATAGGTATTAACCCGGCTTTACCATGTGACGGGCTCATGTTCTTTTTTTCCACTGAACATAGTCCAAGCAAAATTGTATGGCTCTTGATATCATTTTCTCTCTAACTTTGAATGCCTTTTTGGCTGACTAAAATACTTTGAATTACAAAACCTCAGTGAAAGGAGATGAAGCAGACAGTAGACTTCTGTACTAAGGAACACCAAGAATAGTGTACCTCCACTCTGTGATCTCTCCTGAACTGCTGCTGTTTTCCAGAATACAGTGTCAACATCTGTAAAAATATTGCAAGCTGATAATTGATGAACGAGACAAGTGCTGGTGAGCCAGTCCCAAGCTGCTAATCAAGAGCCTGTTTTCTGTAGTAAGAATCAAATAGGGTGAAACAGTGCTTCATTCAGCTTCAACATTAATGCTTTCATTTCTAGCACCATCCAAAGAACAACATTATTTGGTGAACTCTGGGTAAGCTCTAAGCTTAAGTAAGCTCTAAGTCCAGAGTAACATAAAGTAGTTCTCTTCATTTTTCCATTATAGGATAATATATTCTTTGAATATTTGGAAGAAAAGCTAAACTTTCTTTTTTGTAAGCTACTTATGTCTAAAATGATAACCTCCCTTCCAGTGGATACTTTCACCCTATGGTAAACTTTGCTCCTTCTTTTTTCTTTCTTATGTAGAGTCTAGATCAGGGACAGATAAGGATAGTTTAAATGTGTTTCATGAGATAGGACATATTTAGGCTCAGATGCTTCAATCTGTATTAAAAAGGAAGAAAGGAGAGAAAAACAAGCAGCAAAACTCGCTGGGAACTAAAGAAGCCGTGCTTTGATGACACGTTCTTCTTTCCCTTCTCCTGTCAATGTTGGTCTGTTATTAGAAGGACACAGAGAATGTTTGATTTAACTGGTTATTTATGTTTAAGGCTACACAGTAAGCTGCAGTTTCAAACTACATGATGTTCAGTGCATCAGAACCATGACCAACACAACAGTAAAGACTGTCCACACTGCAATTTCATCACTGGGTTGGGAAAAAAAAGCCCAGAAAGCCAACCGTATACCAGCAGGTAAGTGTGTGACCAGCAGGGCAAGGGAGGGGATTCTGCTCCTCTGCCCCTCTCTGGTGAGGCTTTACCTGGAGTACTGCATTTAGTTCTGGAGTCCTCAGCACAGGAAGGACATGGATCTGTTAGTGCAAATCCAGAAAGTTGCTGGGCCTCTAGGTAGCTCTGAATCTATCTTTCTTCCACTCTGCAGATTCTTTGCAGAAAATATTTTGCATTACTTAGTATTTTGTCCTCAGTGTACAAGAAAGACTTCTATCAAAAGAAACAGGATAATAGGGATGCAGAGAAGTTCAGTGCTCTGTGCACTGAGATTAGATGCTGCCTACCAGGAACGAAGGAGTCAACACTTCATAGACAGTCTTGTGCATTTTGCCATTGCAAAGTGAGAGCAATTTATCCCCTTGAAATGGAGGATGCTTTTTTTTTTACATAAAAGCAGTCCAAGGTATCTTTCCACAGGCACAGTGAGATGACCTCTGCAGAGTGCCACATCCACTATTCCTTCACATAAATATTCATCTCACTGCCTATATCACCATCTCTTTGATCTCACTGATCTTACTGAAGTAACAAAAGTCCCGTACCATGGCTCCAAAGATAGATTTTTTTCTCGGTGACAAAGGCAACTTGAAGTACCCCTAACAGGAACATGCTGTAAGGTTTCCTCAGTCTCTACTGTCACCACTGAAGAGTTACCCCCATGACTAATTCATCTAGGCAGCAAACCCGGATGAGATCTCACACAACTGTTTATTTAAGGTACCAAAAGTTTAAGGAAAAAAAAGTACGTAATTGTTTAGTGTGTCAGTGTTTTAAATTGAAAATCAAATGTGATGGCTGCTGAAGCAACATGAAGAAATAATTGTCATTTAAGGTAGATGGTGCAGGGACTGGGGGGGAGACTCCAGTAAGCAACGTGAGCTTCCCATGTGGGAAATACATCTCTTTGTTCAAACCCGTGATGTTTAACAGTACACCTGTCAACTTTCCTTTAAAATACTCCAATTGTGCCATATTGGTTGCAGTTCTGCAAGTGGGTGGTTGTGACTCTCCCTGTTCTGAGCAAAGCCCAGAGCAGTCACATCAACACTAGGTAATGACACCCTAGAGCTGACAGGCTTCCAAAATCTTTTTTTGTCTCACAACTGGTACAAATCTTCATAATTGATTTGGATTGTGGGACTGGTAATATAGCTCTGAGTAGCAATTAATGCTAACATTTTAGTTTTGTTTCGTTCTGTCAAATACACTTGACACTTTTTATGTGTGAGATTGTCAGGTATAGAGCCATGTGTCTCATTATATGCCTATTTGTCACCTCCCTTCAGATTACTGCCACAAGTGATGCAGGTAAAGCCTCCCCTACTCTTAATTCTTTTAACTCATTGGTTTTGAAAGAGGAATTTTTAAAAGATGTACCTTTTAGATTCCTCTAAATTGGATCAATTGCCACTACTGCCTCACTGGAAGTAACCACATGGGGAAAAAAAACATGCTTCCATTTAAAATAAAAATAATTTTTTAAAGGCCTAAATAAACACATTTCCTTTGTTATGGCACCATTTGGAAACAGGCTGGGCAGAGAATGGATTGAGAATAGCCTTGAAGAGAAGTACTCGGGGGTGTTGGTGGATGAGAAGCTCAACATGAGCTGGCAACACACCTGCATCCCAGAAAGCCAATCGTATACCAGCAGGTAAGTGTGTGGCCAGCAGGGCAAGGGAGGGGATTCTGCTCCTCTGCTCCTCTCTGGTGAGGCTTTACCTGGAGTACTGCATTTAGTTCTGGAGTCCTCAGCACAGGAAGGACATGGATCTGTTAGTGCAAATCCAAAGGAGGCCACAGAGATGATCCGAAGGCTGGGGCACCTACCATAAAAGGACAGGCTGAGAGAGTAGGGGTTTGTTCAGCCTGGAGAAGAGAAGGCTCTGGGGACACTTTAGAGCAGCTTCCAGTACTGAAAGGGGCTCCAGGAAATCTAGGTAGGGGCTCCTGACCAGGGAGTGCAGGGATAGGATGAGAAGGAATGGTTTTAAGAAAAATTGTTTTCCTTTGAGTGTGATGAGGTACTGGCACAGGTCGTCCAGAGAAGTTGTGGATGCCCATCCCTGGAGGTATTCAAGGCTGGGCTGCATGAGGCTTTGAAGAACCTGATCCAGTGAGAGCTGTCCCTGCCCATGGCAAGGGGGTTGGAAGTGGATGTTCTTTAAGGTCCCTTCCAATTGAATCCACTCTATGATTCTGTTGTTTTAAAACTCAACAAAGTTGTGTCTGTGCATATCAAGACTGGCACTGGCACTGGCACCTGGAATCCCAGTGAAGTCCGGCAACCTAAACCTCCTGTACCGGCAGCCCGTACAGATGTGCAGGTTACGTTTTCCATGACTGTTTTTAAGTTAGGCTAGGATTTTTTTTGCATCCCATTAAATATATTCCTAAAGCATAAACCTTAAAAAAAAAGTCATCATAAAAATATCTCCTCTTTCAACTGTTCTTTTATTTAGTGAATGTATATTCTGTTTGATTAGTACTTGTTCTTCATGGCCCAGGATGCACTATGAGGCTTCAGTTTTGGGGCTGCTGGCTAGACGCTGTAACATTTGATCACTGCAAAAGTACTGGTTGTTGACTGGCTGTGAAACTACTGATTTTCTAGTGTTTCCAATTTGTGGGAAAAATGTGTCATGGCCTGTTCAGTGTGTTAATACATGTGTTGTCTTTGTTCTTTTTAGAAGTGCAGGGAAATTTCATGCATATGGCAAAAAATATTGCTCTTGCTATCTGCTCATCTCATACATATCAACTTGCGGATATAACAGTGTCAAACAGGACATGACAGTCTTAAAGAGTACTTGAAGGGTAAAGCTGTGACATGACAAGTAATGTAAGAACGCCTGATCCAAAACGGATCACAGAAAGCTTCTATCAAGTATATGAATCCCTGCCATCTGCATTTCTCTTTCTGTATAATAAGATTTTGCACACAAGCTGGAAGGTAACCAGCTGTTGACAGCTTCATAGATACTGGTCCAACAGAAAGCAGTGGTGTTGTTTTAGTGAGAAACTCCTTCAGCTTCAGAGGAGACCAGGGTACTGAAAGCAGAGCTGCTTTTCCCTTTTCAAATACTCCAGACCCCCTTTACAGAGGTTTCAAAGAGGAGGCAGGCAGGAGAGTTGCCTGGGGCTGGGCAGCCTTTCCTCACACCAAACTGCTTCTTTTGAGTCAATGCATGGGCTGGGCCAGCAGGATTTATGCTGCTGGTCAGCCTGGTCATCAGGTGGTTTATTAAGCAAATAATCTAAATGGAGAGGCCTGGACAATGGGGAAAATAGCTAAGAAGATTTCCCAAGACGTTTCTACCTCAATCTTTGAAAACTGAGCAAGTTTCAATAGTTCTCATTTATTCAACTGTGAAGTGCAATCAGGATTGAGTGAGCTTTGGGATTCTTTATTCCCCTTTTTCTGTCTGTCCACCCATCCATTTCTCCATTTAAAAAGAAGTGGTAAACTAAGAACTCACCAAACAAAATTGGAAAAACTGAAAATCTAGGAAAAGTACTGAAATTAAAGAACTAAAAGCCTTGGTTATTGTTGTATAAAGTACAAAAGCTGTTCTTTTTAAAATATTAGCCAGCACTATTGTCTTGTTCACTTTGAAAGCTTTCAAAGTGCAACAAAACTAACGGCGAGCTAAAGAGTCAATTAGGAGTTAATCTGGACCCATTGGGTAGGCAGTTTCAATGTCTCAGTAATTAATAGTTCTGTTTCCTCAGGATATGCCATTTCTCTCAGCTTTTCATCCCAGCCTGATTTGTGCCATGGTGATTCACACTATATTAAAAAAAAAAATAGGAAGAAAAAGATTTTTTCACTGTTACCAAATAAATGAACATTAGTGGTGGGATTGCTAGAGATTGTGAATGCTAAGGTCATTGCTTCAGAGGTTTTTTGTATTCCACATTTGCCATGGTTGTCTGTGCAGTGTCTTTGACAATGTGGTTGGTGTTGCTGCTTCATTACGAACTTTTAAAGGATATCCTTCAACGTCAATGAGTCTTTTGCAAATGTACACCGACTGGGGGGGGGAATGATTTAATACATTATTACATAATTTTTAAGTCTCTCTAATCTCTTTCCATTTTACACAAGTTTAGCAATTTTACAAAATCTCATTTGAGTTAAATCATGTTAGGAGGAGTCTAGTATGAGGAGTCTTTACTTCTTGGTATTAAATCATATTTAATTTAGAAAGCAAAAGCACCTCAAAAGCATTGTTAAATAACATTGTGATCTAACTGTTTGGAATTCACCGTACTCTTTCTCTGTACCATGCAATTGGTACCTACTTGCAGGGCTACTACAATGCAAAGCAGATAATAGATGCTCATACCATCATAGGACAACCCCAACATCAGTGTGCGTGCTTATCTATATGTGTAATATCTGTAGATGTATACCTGATGATGTGATAAGCATATATACGTATTGTGGTGTATTACTGTCATAGCATAATCCTCTTAAAAGTAAGATTCTTTTCCCAGATGATCTCCTGCTGGCATTTATAAGTTTTATTCTTTCAATGATTGATACTTTTTTTCTCTGATGTGCTATTTGTTTCATGAGACTTTATGGATTTAACAGTTTTATTAATTTAAGAGGTTTCCTCTGCACAATAAAATGGCTCAGTATGACAAAGGTAGCATCATTAATGAATTTATTTGTCACCCATCAGAATGTAATCCAGCAGTGATTTCATTATTTTGGTTATTTCCCTTCAATTATCTGCAAACTTAAAATGTTCTATAACATTCCTGTATCCACTGACAGAGGAAAAAAAAATGCAAATGTGACTGGGTTTCACAAATAACCTTCAGATTAGTGTTGCTTCACATTAATTTTTATTCCTTCAGGCACGATCTTCCAGGAGATAAACTAAATATGTGTCTGAGTGTTCTAAGTGGCTGGGTCTCCCAGGAAAACAACAGATAAGATGTCAAAAATTTTCAGTGTCTGAACATGTAACACTTGATGTGGAGGGCTGAGTGAATCCAGCATGATATGGTTTCTCTGTAAGACAGACATCCTCATGCATATCACTAGTGGGATCATAAATGAATTGTGTAAGATTCAAACTGCTCTTCTCTCTATGAGTATTTAGAAGTATATAGGATGAGGTTTTCAGCATATATGGCTGGGGTTTTCAGAGCAGTATGCCTGAAGAAATGACATAAAATTGAGATGCTAATTTCTCTTACATGTCTTCAAAAGCCTCAACATAAAACTCTGTGGCTTTAGTCACATATTTGCCCCTGAAGCAGCTGTAGTTGTTTAAAAAGTTATTCTCTCCTTGCTCATTGTGAAAAAGTAATTTAAGCAGTCATATTTTGTGCTGAAATGGGCCTAGAACACTTGTGGGATGTTACCACATCCCAACCACCAAGGTGGTGATTTCTTGAGTGGTGAATTTTTAAACTCCGAAATCAAGCAAGTATTGTGAGATGCACTGAATTGTCTGGAATTGTGATTGCCTGGATGTATGGTGGAAGGTACGAGAAATGCTGTTGTTGGGGATGCTGCAGCTGAACTTTTTAAATAAAAGTAGCTGATTGTGCCTTATTAAATTAATATTCCACCTCTTTGCACTGAATGTTGTGCTTCACATAATAGTAGTCAGTGTCACTCCTCTAGGATCGCATTATTTTGTAGTGGAAACAAGTTCTAGGAGTGGTAATCAGTTTTTGTCTCCTGTTTTGTATTGTGGTCATGCCTGGAGGCTGGGGACCAGTTCTGCTGGGCACCTGCATGATGATATGTAAAGAATTGAGGCTTCTTGCATCAATACTGGAATAGACGCTATAGATGGGTACAGCTTTCTGATAGTTGAATGAATCCTATAAATTGATACCCAGAGGTACATCAAGGTGCTACATTTTGAGTCCTTTTTACTAAATCTTGCTCATTAGTGCATTACGTTCCATTTAACCTGTTAGAGATCTTCTAGCAAGACACCAAGCATCGATTTATAGGTTTTGGATACTTGAAGACCTACCACATTCCCAGGTAAATCAAACCAATTGTTAATTATCTTGTTACATTTGATAGTCAGAATTAGACAGTTTTCAGTTTCTAAACTACCTGTCTGTATACGTGTAATGCGTAATTACAGATTTTAATCATTCTAGTATCTGTTTTCCTAATGGTTTCCAATGGTTTTCAGCATCCTTTTTGAGCTCCAGGTGCCAGTCCGACAGGTTGCCATACAGATTACACCAATATTTCAATAGAAGATAAATGGAACTAGGTAGAGTTTACCCAATTCTAGCCTAAGCAGTAGAGGAAGATTTATGTTGGTCCCTTCTAAACTTCTGCCTATTTAGGGCTTGCTTTATTTCAGATAATTTAAGGAGTTTATTTTCTTCACTTTTCAGATTATTTACAAAATTAGTTTCAGGCTATGAGAAAATTATAAGATCATAAGAGCATATCTCAGCAGAAGCTATGATTAAACAGACACAATTATGAGTTATAAAATTGAATAGACAGAAACAGAACTAATTTCCTGACCCCATGGTCCCAAGTCAGAGCACTCAGTGTACGTAGGATACTCCTAATGGTATATAGAGCTTGAAATGCTGCAGGGGATCAGAGGTAATGGAGAGTTGTGTTTGTTCCTTCTCCAGGGATGTCATTGTATTGCCTCTCATCAGCTCTCCTAAACCTGGAAGCAAAGGAGGCCACAAAAGATAGAGAAGGGGAAAAAAAAAATCATCCCAAATTATGGTAAGAGATTATTGATATCCCACGTTTTAATCTTTAAAAGCAATGAAGGTAACTAAAAGTAAAAAAATATATCACGTAAAAGATGTGAAAGAAAGTGATGATCTGAGGGCCAGAGCACTTTCCGTACAAGG
>WAAB01005662.1:22992-39585 GCA_013389865.1 Piaya cayana | reverse complement strand
ATACAAGCCAAGATGCCATTGACCTTCTTGGCCACCTGGGCACACTGCTGGCTCACGTTCAGTCAGTTGCCAACCAACACCCCCAGGTCCTCCTCCTCCAGGCAGCTTTCTAGACAGACTTCTCCTAGTCTGTGGCTCTGCATAGGGTTGTTGTGCCCTGAGTGCAGGACCCAGCATTAGGCCTTGTTAAACCTCATCCTATTGGTCTCTGCCCAGCGGTCCAGCCTGTTCAGATCCCTTTGCAGAGTTTCCCTACCCTCCAGCAGATCAACACTTCCACCCAGCTTAGTGTCATCTGCGAACTTGCAGATGTATGAAGTAAATCCCTAAAAAACAAGAAGATCCTGTATCTTATGATTTCTATCAGCCACCATATGTTCAAAGTCCTTTTGTTTCCTGCTTGAAACAGGCAGAGTTGTCAACATGTGCAGAGGAACTGAAGACTTGTGCTATGTGTGGTTTCAGCAACCGTAATGCTGAAGACAGCCCACACCACAGAGTTCACAAGAGCTAATTCCTGGGGAACAGAAGAAACTGCAGTCTCCTAAGTGCTTAACCTGCTAACGAGGAGAAGCTGGGTTTAATTTGCAAACACCTATTTCTCGCAATACTTACTTTTTCATGTAGGTCGATTGTCTTTTATTTTGGAGAAACTAAAAGAAAAATTACTGACAGGTACTATAAGAAAGTAAGAATATCCACTGAAATGACAGTAACAAGCAAAAGATCTTTATCAACCTTGTAAGATTATAACATACACAAACGCAAAATGAAAGTTCAAGCCAGCTCTGAACAGGCATGTATTTTGGGGTGAAAATGGAAGGATTTTGAAACATTTATAAGTTAAAATATATTAAAACTTTAAAGAAGAGAAAAGGCAAATCTTGAGGGTTTTGTCAGACTGATGAAGGGGAAAAAAGTGATTAAGATCACTTAGAAGTCTTAAAAATTGTGTATTGGGGTCTAAATTTATTTTCCTTCCCACAAATGCACAGTTTTTAAGGATTTAACAGCTTAAAATCTGTGTACAGTCTCTCCAGGTAATAGGAACAGATGAGAAGCATGTGGAGAGCTCTGTTTTTAAATCTAGCTCCAACACAGGGATGCTCAAACCGGCAGACATGCGAGAATCACTGCTGATTTAGGCTTGAGTCTGCAAAGCCACGTTAGTTCTGTTATTACTATGTAAATGCACATCCCTGCAGTCGATCTGGCTCCCATTCTTTCTGATTCTCCTTGTTTGGCATGACTTCACTTCTGGGATAAATGCAAGTACAATGAGCTCGTAATTTCTGGGCTGCACGGTATAGATAAGCCAATATTTTCAAGAAATAGAATTAATCGTGTCACCCTTGCTAGTGGATATTGCCTTGCAAATGTATGAACAAAGGTGCAGTGGTAGAAATTGAACTCAAATGCGTTTTGTTCACAGAGGAAAGTTCCAACTCAGATCTGAGCCACTAATTCTGAAATAGACTTATGTTATAATGAATCTGTTACACATAAAGGTATTTATAAATAAAAGAAGTTTTCTGATTTACATCTCTTTTCATTGAGATTCTGTGCAGCAAATGAGTTAGTATCATTATAAATGATGCAAACATATAAATATAAACTGAATCAGATGTTGCAATACTGACATGTTACAGAAGATTAATTTGATTTATTGCAAGCATTAAAGTAAGAGTAAAAGACTCAGTTGTAAAAAGTTGTAATTGCATTATGTATTTTAGGATGCTTTGAGGTCGCAACAAAGAGGATCCGGCTACTGCTGCCACTAGTTGCTAAATAAGAAAATAACTTTTTATTAATTTTCTGAAGGTTTTTTTTCAGAAAAACATGGACTAGAGCACTTTAATATCCTAGAAAGACACGAAGCTCAGAAATAGAGCATTACATTTTGTTGGTGTGTGAAAGAAGGTGATTAGGAACAAATAAGTGGGAATAACTTCCTACTAGGAATATTGTGCTTAAGAAGTGATGACAGTTCAAAGTCCACACTTAAATAAGGATCCAGCCTCTGGGAGTGGCTTATGTGGAATAAAGACCTATTAAATGCGAAAGATGAGGGTGATTAATAGTCCTAGGTGGCACGTAGCAGTATATTTCTTTTTCGTTCAAACTTTAAATGTCATCATTTGATATTTAGTTTACAGACCACAAGAGGACTCTCAAAGTTTCTGAAAGTGTACAAAAAATACGGTCTAAGAGCTAACTGCATACACCACCAAATGAATTAAGGTTATTTTGGACTGTGATAGACTACCATCTCGGTCATTCTCACAGTGTTTAGTTAAAATAAATTTTAAATTACAAAGTAAGGCAAATCTTGTGAAGCCATAGTAACAGGAATGGATCAGTTACATCACCACTAAGTTTTTATCAAAACTGGAATGCCTTGTAAGATCTGGGCATTCAACCTCTCTGAAAAAAACCCTCACTGAACTGCATTTAAATTCCACTGTCTGCTTTAAAGACGTCCTGATGAAGATTCTCACAAGTACTTTCTGCAACGTCGGTCATCTTCCTGAGGAGATTGTGTCCAAGTTAACAACCTCTTTGTGGTCACAGTCTACATGGGGGAGAGCTGTGTGTTACACAGGAATGTTGAGGAAGGTGGTTTTGACTTTGCTGTCAATGGGGGGAGAGCCACAATGATCTTCAATAAAGCTAAACGCTGCCCCATCCAAGTCCTATACAATGCTTCACCTCACTAACAGGGTATGATGAAAATGCATCTCTCTTCTATAAGACCCTATCACATTGAGCAACAGGTCTTTGGGGAGCCTGGCTGAATGTGCTCCCTAATATCCAGAGACCAACACACCGTTCCCAAAGGGAACTTAGAGAATCATAGACTAGTTTGGGTTGGAAGGGACCTTAAAAATCATCCAGTTCCAACCCTCCTGCCATGGGCAGGGACACCTCCCACTAGATCAGGCTGCTCAAGGCCCCATCCAACCTGGCCTTCAACACTTCCAGGGAGAGGGCAGCCACAACTTCCCTGGAAAACTTGTTCCAATGTCTCACCACCCTCATTCTGAAGAATTTCTTCTTAATGTCTCCAATTTACAGCCTTTTTCCTTTGTCCTTGCATTACGTGCACTTGTAAAAAGTCCCTCCCCAGCTTTCTTGGAGCCCCCTTCAGGTACTGGAAGGTCACTATAAGGTCTCCTTGGAACCTTCTCTTCTTCAGGCTGAACAAGCCCAACTCTCTCAGCTTGTCCCCATAAGGGAGGCATTCCAGCCCTCTAATCATCTTTGTGGCTCTCCTCTGGAACTGCTCCAGTAGTTCCCTATCCTTCTTATGTTGAGGATTGCAGAACTGGAGACTATGCTCCAGGTAGGATCTCACAAGAGCAGAGTAGAGAGGCAACTTCTGCTTTTTTTTCTGAACTAGTGTAAGGTGAGAGGAGACAGCAGGTCCTCTTAGATGACAGCAGGTAGGAGTTCCTGTGAGAGTCACAGAAACACCCTCCCTTCGACTGCATAGTACACTACAACAGCTAGTTCAGCAGCAAGGGGTAGAATTATGACTAAATGGACCTTTATTGCATAATAAAACACCATGTGCTGTCACCAGGTGCTAAATGAGAAAGAATAAAATGCATCTGCTACTAACAGACAAGGGACGGATTCTTAGTAAATGTGGGGTTTTTTCATTCTTTCATGCATTTATCTGATTCTAATATTTACTCCAGTGAGGATCTGTTGAGTGGATTCTGTTGTAGTTGATATTACAAATTAACGAGAAGGAGATTCGCAGGGGAGCATCTCCTTTTAATAGCAACGCAATGCAAATTCAGTCAAAAATGCTAGCCAGGACCCAGATAAATATTTCAGTAGCAAGTATTAGAAGCAAGGCAGTGTTGTGCATAGCAGCACACCAGGGATTAGTTTAAGATCTGTGACTGAGAGAAGGGAGTCATCACCATACAGTGGATGGTTTTTATTACACACTTGTGGTTGTTCATCAGAAGGCATTTATTAAAACAGGTCAGCAAATAAAACATTTACAGCTGGTGAATAAAACTGAATAAGCAGTAAAAAAGTTAATGCTAAAAACTATATTTTTTTTCAGATCTGGCTTGAAAAAGACAACAAGCAGAGCTCTGCACATTTCAGGAAGAAGGATTTCAGAGGAAAACTGAAGCAACAAGCTGTCTGAAAGCTCTTTTGCCATTTTCATGGATGAGATCAGGAAGAGCTATGAATTTTGCCTTAACAAATATTTGCTGCTGTGAACAGAAGGGTTCAAATTCCACTTTCAGCGCTGTGATACCACTGGCTACAGCAAGCAAGCTTGGTAGCAAATGAGAGCAAATTTTAGTCAAAGGATTAGCCATTTCTTCCAAAAAGCAAAATGAAAAGCCATCTGCTGGTTCACTTCTGTTACTCTTTCTGCATCAGCTGTGAAGGGGCAAAATTCTGGTTGAAATCAACTGATTAAGAATAACTTTAGTCTAAGCTGAAGTAACCATGTATGGCTAATGAGAGCATTTCAAAATAACACAAGGAGAAAAACAAAAGCAGAAGAAAAACTGATTAAATGGTGTGGCACTGTTCTCACTACATTACCTCAGTTCTGCGTCAAATAGAGGACATTTTAATGACTTCTCAAGGTCCTTTCTGGTTCTCATTGTTTCTCACTCTATGAAACCAAAAGCAAGCAAGCTCCATGAAATAAAGTGCTTCATGATCTTCAGAGGAGAAGTAATTTGGAGAATAGATTATCATTTGAGAAAAATACATGCTATATTTTACTGCAACGCAAGGCTAGTTTGACTGCTGTTTGAAGGAAAGGACAGCAGTGTGAAAGAGACGGCAAGATGATTTTTGGAAGGCAAAGACTCATGTCCTCCGATTTAACAAATTTATGTTTGTCAACTACAATAATGCTAGCAGATTATGGTCCATGCGCTTTAATAGCAAAGGGTAGAGTTCCCCTTGTTGACAATGATTGGTCTACGGTTGATTTAATGCATGGATGTAGCTGATTTAATGAAGTGCAACAGAAGATAAGGAAAGCCTCAGAGACATTCCAGTAAAAACAAAGCAGAGCATTTTTCTTGCATGGCTACAATGTCACACAAACAGGCAAGTCTCTTAGAGTAAAACCATCAGTTTTGCTGGAACAATGAATATGACATGTATTAACCACTACCCAGGTTCTCACTAACCTTTGAAATTAAAAGGGAGATGAAGAGCTGTAGACAGAATATGTTAACGTCAGACATGGGTCTGTTGAATATAAGGGCAAGTTTTAATGTAATTTACATCACCTTCCAGACCATTTAGCGAAATAATTGTACTAATAGATTCTGACTCTGTAACTGAATAGGAGCATAAGTATCCGTATTGCTGGATAATATTACGTGCATCAAAAAAAATTATTTGTGCTCTACTCCTAAGATAGCTTATTAATTTAACAAATAAATCTGGATGAAGAGCAGGTTTTCCAGTTCACTGAAAATTTAGTCTTTCAGAATTTGGTGTTAGTCCAATTCAGATAACATTTTTTTCCAAATTCTTGCCAGAAAAAGAACTATATAAAAGGAGAGTACATTGCAGTAGGTAGTAGTAGTTGTCAAGAAAGGCAGGAGGAGTACTGTCAGTCCTAGACCTCTTTCAGCCCATTTCCCCTTTTCAAAGTAAAGATGTTCTTCCCACTTTGCGAAATGGCCCATCACAGAGTCCAAATCCTGGAAGTGGTTCACAAGCTTCCAATCCACTTATCTGGGAGAGCTTGTCCCCACGGCACCACTCACTACCTTCTGAGGAAATTATTCTTAGACACATATTTCCACTGCACAGAGCATGGCAAGGCTCTGCCTCCGCAGCTGAGGGATCGGAAGCCTATAAATCCACAGAGTCCACTCAGATCCTTGTCAGAGAAACGCAGGTCTCAAAACCTCATGTCAAGGACAGGGAATGCTGAGTAAAATACCTAACACATATTGCCGGTCCATGAGAAGACTTCTGGGAGTGACAGGATTTAATGTAAATGCCTTCAAGGAGTAAACAGATACACATGAACACAGCTGATCTTTGTGGTAACTACAAACAAGTCCTGACCCCATTAAACATGTGTACTGCCTGTGAGCAACTTGAGTGCATCTGCCCAAAAACACATGCATGTCCAACTTCCAACCCCACACAGCACAGACACCACAAGCAAAATGCATTTTGTCAGATTTTAGGAGTTTGGTCCAATTGGCCCCATCTAGGTGTCTCGTGACAATGGGATGACCTGAAGCACCCTACCTGGCCTCCAATTGCGGGTCTTGAAGGACACTGGCACCTGTTTAGGGACAACAGGAAAGATGCAGACAAACATTTTAGCAAGTGCTGCTGCAGTAAGGAAAGGGGTCATGGTTTTAAACTAAAAGAGGGTAGCTTTAAATTAGATGAAAGGAAGATATATATATATATTTATATATATTTATGACGAGGGTACTGATTCCTGTATCTTCTGCACCCTTGCTTCCAGAGGCTCACATCCTTCTGTAGGGGTGTTTCCTATCCAAACCTGATTAGTGATGACCCTTGGACAAGCTCTGACATTCTCTTTCCTGGTTATGCAGTGCAGCATGCAAGTCAGAAAGGTGGGAGCAGCACTCAGAAATTTTCATCTGGGAAAAGTATAATTTTCAGTAAAGGCAAAAGTCTTGTAAAAAAAATCCCAGAGTCCCAGGAATCCACCTTATAAATGTTTTTTAAATTATTTTTAAATATTTGTAATAGATGCCTAGAAAATGTCACATATTGTGGAACCATATTTCCCATATTCTGGAGGTGTTGAAGGCCAGGTTGGATGGAGCCTTTGGTAGCCTGACCTAGTGGGAGGTGTCCCTGCCCATGGCAGGAGGGTTGGAACTGCATGATCGTTAAGGTCCCTTCCAACCCAAACCATTCTATGATTCCAGATTTCTGCAAGCTGGGGTACTCTGGGATGGCTGCCAGTCCTGTTCAGACACAAGCTCAGGTTTGCTGCATATTTTCAATATATTCAATGTTTTCAATGCATCACCTTACCATGCAGCCAGTCAGTGACCAACTCTGAAACTTCCTATGCTAAAGTATTCTTATACATTGTATCTACTGAATTTATTCTTATTTTTACTTTCATATTTATTTTTATTTTAGTTTTAGCTTAATTAAATGTGGGAAGAGGCAGGCAAGACATTTTAACCTGTGATACAGTAAACAAAAAGTCAATAGGAAAGATTTATTGAGAAATATCAGTAGCAATGTACATAATAATTAAGGGAATTAGTACAGAAATTATAGTTTATCAAGCTGAATAACTGGTAGCAACAGATTTTATTAACAGAAATATCTTCAAACTCCACAGTAACAGTAACAAAATACAGTCTGCTTCATCTCCCTGAGAACTTCAGAAGGAATGAAAGAGTGTGGTACCAGCTTTTTTATTCAAGCTGATCTTCCTGCAACAATACCTTCAAATAAAGTGTTCAGCCTCAAACTCAACGACTTTAGAAATATAGATGAGATACTTTTCAATCACAGCCACAAATCACCCGCTGGATATACCACTGTAACAGAAAATCCAATTCTACCACAATTAAAAGTCATTTCAGGGTTAATATGTTCTAAGCCTTTCATGCAGTGCCAAGGCCAGAGAGAAACATAATATAAACCCTTTATGCATATGGGAAAGCCTTATGAGAGATTCTGTTTATATTTTACGCATAATTTCTATATCATTAGCTCTCTAATCAGTTTACAAACAAACATTCCTAATACAATTCACTCTCACAAACCAGAAGTATTTAATGATGCAGGCTATTTCTATCCTGTTCCCAGAGGATATGAACTTTTAATACTGTCAGTTCCCATATTGAAATGTTTTAAGAAGTACATTCTCCTTGAAATGTAGCCTGGTCTTCTCTGGCAGCTTGAGCATGACTATCATGGCAGATGTGCAGCACAACACCCATAATATATGTAAGGTTGGAGTATTGCAGAATGTACTCTAAATATGTGTGTTTGAAATCCCGACAGTATATAAAAGTATATGGAGAAGACTGGACCAGTTATATTGAACACTATTTGTACTTGTAAGAGGTGCTATAAAAATGTACTGACTCTAAAATCACAATATGCATACAGAAAAATCCACCCCCCACCCCCCACCCCGACAACGTGATTTTGAGATAGGCCAGTAGTGGGCATGAGAGGAGGTTGTTGGGGCACAACAACCCTATGCAGTGATACAGACTAGGGGAAGAGTGGCTAGAAAGCTGCCTGGAGGAGAAGGACCTGGGTGTGTTGGTTGACAAGAACTGAACATGAGCCAGCAGTGTGCCCAGGTGGCCAAGAAGGCCAATGGCATCCTGGTTTGTATCAGAAACGGTGTGACCAGCAGNGGCTAGAAATTTCTGGAAAAAAATTTTCCCAGAAAGGGTCATTGGGCATTGGAACAGGCTGCCCAGGGAGGGGGTTGAGTCACCTTCCCTGGAGGTGTTTAAGGCATGGGTGGATGAGGTCCTGAGGGACATGGTTTAGTGTTTGATAGGAACAGTTGGACTCGATGATCAGGTGGGTCTCTTCCAACCTGGTTGTTCTATGATTCTGTGAATATAACAGGGCAAATAGGAAGTTTGCCTTCCCTTAGCACATTCTCACATTTCCACCAGACTCCAGTTTGCTGACTTTCTGAGACAAAGGTTTACTCTGCTCCTTTGTGTCTCAGAGCAATGAAGGGATCCTTTTCCTTCATTCCTCTGGAGAGTTTCATTTGAGTCCCAATTGCTTGTTGATCCTTTTATGCCATTTATATTTTTGTGTATCCACACCAGTTACCTTTTTTCTAAACCAAATATTCCTTGTAAATGTGATCACTTTTTTTTAGCTGTCCTATTTTGAAGCCATACTTGCCAACCTTCTCTGATTAGAATCACAGAATCCTAGCATCATAGAATCACCAGGTTTGAAGAGACCCACTGGATCATCGAATCTAACCATTCCTATCAAACACTAAACCATGTCCCTCAACGCCTTACCCACCCATGCCTTAAACCCCTCCAGGGGATGTGACTCAAGTCCCTCCCTGGGCAGCCTGTTCCAGTGCCCAACGATACTTTCTGTGAAAAAAATTTTCCTCATGTTCAGTCTAAGCCTCCCCTGGCTGACATTGTAATGTGTGGGAGCTAGTTATGCTTTCGATAGTCTTCAGATTAGCCTACTCTGCTGAGGATAACCACAACTGAGAATACAACTCCCTCCATATCTCACAAACATGGCTTCTAGGCAGAAATTTACAGAGAATGATATAAGAAAAACAGACAAAGCCCTTAATTTCATTCCTGCTATGTCCCTCCCTCTTTAGAATGCCTATCTAAAATTCACGATCATAGAATCATAGAATAACCAGGTTGGAAAAGACCCACCAGATCATCAAGTGCAACTATTCCTATCAAACACTAAACCATGACCCTTAGCAACTCGTCCACCCATGCCTTAAACTCATGCCAAGTCCTTGACCCTTCCACTTATCCAAGATGTCCCAGTATGGAAAATTTTTCTCCTAATGGTCAGAATCACCAAAACTTTAAGGCCTAGGAAAAAATCTTCTAAGATTAGTAGCATGAACAAATGGCACTGCTGCAAGCACGCCTGGTGTCAGTTCTGTCAAGTAGTGAAGCATCCTGCTGACAAGGTGCATTCCCTGTTTGTAAGCAGAGGTCAGTACTAATTTGATGAATTTCAAAGTCTCAGCGTTATTTCTGTTCTTGTCAAAATATACTTTTTTTTCCTTCACCAGTCTACTCATAGCTTACATTATGTAAATAATGGACAAGTCTTGAAGTCCTCAGTTTGTGCAATTGCCTGGATCCGTTGTCCCATCCATGTGTGTCATGTCTGTAGAAAAAGAGACACCCTGGGCAAGCACGGCAGCATCCGATTCCTGAGAGCACAGAAAATGGCAACAATGATTGCCGGTTTAAATAAATATAGCAACAGTGGTGACAATGCAATCTATTCCTACCATGAATATAATTTAACATCCATGTTCAGACACTTCCTGTTATCCGTCAGTTACTGGATCAGCAAGAAATAATATAGTCAGTTAGAGCCACCAGGGTAATTGCACTGCACGCAACAGTTATGGCTGCTTAAGGAGTAGAAGAGTCAGGTGGGTAAAAACTCAAGGGAAAGCAAACAGTTTTTGTTTGAAAGGCTCAGATTTCAGTCATTCACAGTGAGGACTAAAGGAGTAAAATAAAAAAAAAATCCTTGCTACATCACAGTCAGAATTTCTACAGCATATTACAAGGGCATGTCGTGTTAGGACAAGAGGAAATGGCTATAAATTGAAGAAGGAATAAATTCTTCATAATGAGGGTGGTAAGACATTGGAACAGGTTTTCCAGGGAATTTGTGGCTGCCCCCTCCCTGGAGATGTTTGAGGCCAGGTTGGATGGACCTTGGGAATCCCAGTCTATTGGGAGGTGCTCTTGGCCATTGCAGGGGGGAGAGAACTAGATGATCTTTAAAGTCCCTTCCATTCCAAACTATCCTATGATTTAATGATTCCATGATGTGCCTGGAAGCAGAAAGATCAGCTGGATCTGCTTTTTCAATGCCAATGTCAGGCTCTTATCTACAAACCTTCCTCTGAAGCACAACTCTGTCATTGATAGCAAAGTGACGGGATTCCAGTCATTTCCTTTTTTTGTAGCTCCCCCTCAAGTGCTTCCTGATATTAAGTTTCATCCTCTCATTTTCTAAAAAAAAATTTAGTCACCTTTTAATGACTTTCTTTAACCAATTATTTCAGAATCCTGTTGTAGGAGAAGAATAAATATGCGTTTCAACCAGAGCCTTACGTAGAAAATAGTGCAATTCCGTAGTGTATTTAGCAACATTCACTAGCTGACGTGCTTGGCTGGTTAAAGTTCCCAGTGGGAACTAGTAAGAGCTTTATTGAGCAGATATGTTCTTCTCATTCAACATAAAGGCAAGAACATTAAAAGAAAAATCAGAGCGAGAGAACCAATATAAATGCAGGAAAGCAAAACTAAGAGAAAAATATCAAACTGCCTTTAAATAGAATGACTATTATTGCAACTAGAAGAGACACGAGGGGTTCCTGCTGCTCAGGTTACATAATGTAATACCTGGAAAAACTGGAATTATATCTGGATATCAAATGTTCCGCTGGCTCCTAGACAATCTTTAAGTGTGCTAACAATTCTGTTATTTTCAAAGAAGTCAAAGAATGGCTACAAGACCCTACTTTCTAAAACACACCCTCCTCTGCTAGATCCCACAAAACTGCAAATCTGACTTGAAGAATTTAATTTTGGCCTAATTTGTAGCAAACTACAGTTTCAAAGGGAGTCCTGTACTTACTTTGCTAATAACAATGCACAAAAGAGTCTTAATCACCCTGAGGCACACAAACAGCAGAGAGAAAAAGAGAGGAAATGGAAATTTTAGACAAAAATTCAAATAATAAGCAACAAAAGGCACATCCTTGGCCCCCAGCACATTCCCTATCCTATGTCTGCTGCTCATTACAAGAAACTAGTTACAAAAGTTTCTTAGAAAATTTCTTATGTGTGTTTTAAAATAGGGATTGTTAGGTAAATTAAAGCAATCACTATCAAACCTCCTTACATTAAAATAATAAAAATATTTTTATTGCTTGTAATTTATATGTTTCTACCTTTTTCATTCCTATTATTTAGATTTCTGACCACTTTCTCTAGCATGACTGTTTTCCACAAGTTATTAACTTTTCAGTTTCCTTTCCTAAGGTTTCCGTCTCTGTTTTCACTTGAGTTTTAAGAGCAATTTGGGTTTTAAGAGTCCATCAGCTTCTGGCTGTACATAGCAGCAAAAAACTGAGTTAGACTTTCACTGTTACATCCAGGTAATGTCTTCTGTGTTTTTAGACCTAATTTCATATTAGCATTGTTATTATGCATGTGGTTTGGTTTGCTATATCTGTGTTTTTCCTTCGCAGATATGAAATGCTTGCTCAGAAATTCCTGTTGTATAGCAGGTCTAAGGAATCCACTAATCCCTCTTAAAAGTGGTATCACAAAGGGTATGCACAGAGCACATCACAGAGAAAGGACTCTGGGACACCAAAAATAACACTCGGTTAGGTACCTTCCCTAAGGGGATATAGTATGGCTCCACTTACCGAAACTCCAGCAGCTGCGTGAATATTGAAGATAATGCCCTGTATTGTTTAGTAGCTTCATCAATTATATAGACAATGAGATTGAGTGCACCCTCAGAAAGTTTGCAGATGACACCAAGCTGAGTGGTGCAGTTGCCACACCAGAAGGATGGGATGTCATCCAGATGGACCTGGAAAACCTGGAGAGGTGACACTGTGAGAACCTCATGAGGTTTAACACGGCCAATTACAAGGTCTAACACCTGGGCTGGGACAAACTGTGGTTTCAGTCTGGGATGGAGGATGATGTGATTGAGAGCTGCCCTGAGGAGAGGGACTTGGGGATGCTGGTTGATAAGAAGTTTATCATGAGCCAGCAACGTCCACTCACAGCCTAGAAGGCCAACCTGGGCTGCATCAAAAGAAGCGTGGCCAGTAGGGTGAGGGAGGTGATTCTGTCCATCTATTCCTCTCTTATGAGACCTTACCTGGAGTGTTGTGTCCAGTCGTAGAATCCTCAACATCAGAAGGATATGGAGCTGTTGGAATGGGTCCAGGCTACAAAGATGATCCGATTCCATACAAGGACAGGTCGAGAGAGTTGAGCTTGTTCAAACTGGAGAAGTGAAGGCTCTTTGGAGACCTTATGGCAGCCTTCCAGTACCTGAAGGGAGCCTCCAAGACAGCTGGGGAGGCAGTCTTTACCAAGGCTTATAGTGATAGGATGAGGGGCAAAGGGTATAAACTGAAGAGGGGCAGATTTAGACTAGACATAAGGAGGACCTTCTTCACAATGAGGATGATGAGGCAGTTGCACAGGTTGCCAAGAGAAGTTGTGGATACCCCCTCACTGGAGGTTTTGAAGGCCAAGCTGGATGGGGCCTTGGGCAGCCTGATCTATTTGGATGTGTCCCTGCCCATGGCAGGGGGCTTGGAACTAGATGATCTTTAAGGTCCCTTCCAACCCAAGATATTCTACAATTCTATTATTCTTTAACCACAGCACACTTCTGCAATATTTAGTGGTGATAAATAGTGAAAAAATGAGTAGATCACTTTTTAATATTTTAAACCTTCTTCCTTTGAAGTACACACTGGAACTGTTTGCTCTGATCACAGTACCTTTCCCAGCAGACTCTCTATGTCTAATGCACCACCCCCTTCATGCACAACCCACATGGCAACAGCATCAGACAACAGCTACCGTGTTGTAGGCGTAAAAATTTGAGGCAAATATGCACCTAGTTCTTTAAAGAAAAACAAGCATATTCTTCCTTCTGCTTCCTGAACAGCAACTGAATGGCTGGGATGGCTTGGAGGACTTCATGGTGCATGCTGTGAAGTGCAGGCTTCAGTCTCTGGATCACCCACACCCAATTATTGAGGGTTTTTTTCCAGTCCATTTAGACCTGCACAATAACNCCAGAGCAGAACAGATTCCAGCAGTCTTTCTGTACATAGTTTCTTACCTGAGCAGATCCAAAGCTAGCTTGGAATTTTGCCCAAGTTCTGAATGGTTTAAGCCACAATGCTGTAGGTACTGATAACCGGTAGCTGTGGCTGAGAGTTGTGGTTTACTGGACTGGGTTTCAGCTACTTTTTCATTGTTGCTGTTGTGACACATTCTCAGCTGAATGGAAGTACTTTAGCTTTGCCCTACTCTCAAATAAGAAAGTATTCTCCAGAGTCTGACAAGATAAGACAGGACAATGATAGACTTGAAGGGCATCAAAAGAAGGATGCAAAAGAGCTAGTTTGGGATCCCTCTCCCTGGAGAATCACAGGTAACCCAGCTTTCCTTCATCATGAATTTTATTTTTTCTGCTACTGTTCATAAAGGAAAGGAAAGAGATAGGCAGCGTGTCCAGAAAGAAACCCAGAATGGCTCCATGCTGTCAGTTCAAGAGGGAACCTAAGAATCTTGTCTTGCTCAGGAAGAGGAAGACATTTTTAGGATTTTAAATGGGGAACTATATGAAGGAGACAAGAATAGAAAGTAGGAAAGAAAGGGCTTCGGCACAGACAGATTATGAGTGATTGTCTCTGGGAAACCTGGCAGCATATCTCTTACTGGCCAAGGCCTGGAGGTCAAACCCACAGGGATACCCCATTGCACATGTTGGATACACCATAGCATGTGGCTGAAAAGGATTAATGATAAAACCATAAACCAGCAAAGCTGAAATATCTAAGCAGGGCTGTAAGTGCCAGGAGGAAGGATTCCCAAATCCTTCAATTGTTCTGCATGTATATATTTCAATTACTTTGTAAATTAAATAATGCCAGAGAAGACTTCAGGCCTTGACAGTTGATAATTCACACTATGGAATTGTATTACAGCACATCGAATGTTTCTGTCTAGGTTGATTAGTGCTCTCCCAAAGAATTTGTAGGCACAATTCAGGTGTGACCACAGGCCAAGGACCATTCTCTCCAGGCAATTTAGATGTCCCCATGAAAGGTTAATAAGGTAGATCCAAGCTATTAATAATGTAGAGCCAAGCTATTCCACAACATTTTGCCCTAGTGTCAAAGAATACCAGGCAAACTGTTTTGTCAGTGTAGATGTTTCCTTTTTGTTCCTTGTTTCAGGTCTCTGCCTTACCTTGAGCCCACGGGTGAGCTCACTCGGTTTGTGAAGTCTGTTCAGTGTTGGCTTTCCAAAAGAAAAGATATGAAAATTTCTTCATCATTTCACATTCACTGTTTTTTTACCCTCTTGAGGGATTTGCTGTTTGAATTATTTCTTTTCTAATTATGTTCTTTGTATATAAACAAAGTGCTCTTGTTCCCACAGTATAATAAAATATGACAGTCCTTCCCCTAAAAATAATGCATATTAATCAAGTTGTATTCTTAAAAGGCAGATAGAGGCATGAGCTAGAACTGCCTGGGGCAACCCTGGTTAAGAACTGAATACATACATTTGATTTATTTTTTTTCCTAGTAACAATATTTTTGGGAAATAAAGAAAGCAGAATTGCCTGTCGCCATCCTGAAGATAGCCCCAGTATTCCTTGCTTGCTGAGTGTGGGGATGTGAAGAGATAGATGAAGCAGGTTGGAGAGTAAGACCCTGGTAGTAAAGGTGTGAATAGAAAAACTCTTCTTGTTCCAGTATGAAGACCAGGGTTTCACCTTTGGTGTTGTGTGTGCACCAGGACTGTACCAGCAGCCTGAAACACTTGTGTTCTCATAGTTCAGAATCCCAGGTGCCATCAGTACAAGAATGAGTCAGTCTGTGCAAATTATTAAATTAGAAACTTACTTCTTTAAAGTCCACATTTTGGATTATTTGCCTTGACCGTTTACTTATCCGCCTCTTCCTGCTTCTGTAATTTCTCTTTTCCCACTCCACACTTAAACTGAGTGGTAACTACTTACATAACTACTTGCATGAGTCTTTTTTTTCCTAGACCCTGATGTGATTTTCCCTTGAAAACCACTTTAAAGTGAAGGTAATTAAGTTACCAATTCTAAACCCACCTGACCTTCTGTTTTACCACAGAGCGTTAAGCACAAAGTGTGATCAACATGAAAGCTCTTGAATACTCTGTGAACCAAAGTTTTACTCAACTTATGACAACCAGAAATGTAACGAATGATTTGTAGTGACTAACACTAGTAATTAACAGCTTTAAAGGCACTTGTGTTTAATCATTACTACAAGAGAATAAATATAGGAATTAAGAAAGATACATCGCCAATTTTTCTATCATTATCATCCAGAACCATGGTCACTGCAGGAGCTCCTTTTGCAGTGAAGGTCTGGAGAGCCTCTCTTGGCAAATGGAGGATCTTATGCAGTGCATTCACTCACAGGTGAGGTCTGCAAAGAACACTACAAAGGGTCCAGCTTTTCTATTGTTAAATAAAAAAAAAGTCATTCTAAAAACACGGAGCCTCTGGTCTCAGCTGGTTATTGCCTCCTCCTCCTGGACCATGGCCAAGGACCCAGACAAGGTGATAAGGAGGCAACTGGACATCTCTTATCTTCAAACAACGGGGCCTATTGAGGTGCAGCAATCCCTCACAGCTCCTCTCCTATCACACAACGATCATGCTTGTGCTGATTAATCAGCCAGGATGTTGCTTGTCTTTTTCTCATCCTGTGTATGGTAGAGAAGTGACAATTAAGGTGGCACAGCCCAGTTCTATGGATTATGCCAACACTATGATACATTTTCTCACACTGTCTGTATTAAGAATAGCACAGCGTAATTCTACTGATAATAGCAATGTGAGAATTTACAGATTAAACAGTACATAGAACAATGCAAGACAAATCATACATGCATCACCTATATTTTTTTAGGCCTGCCGATCAAGCTCTGTCATTTCACCTTCTCTCAGATGGATGTAGAGAAAAGTATCCCAGTAGGTAAAAGTTATTCCAGTAGGTGCCTCTGTACTTGGCACTGGTGAGACTGCTCCTTG
>WAAB01005662.1:0-22913 GCA_013389865.1 Piaya cayana | reverse complement strand
TTCACAGAAAGGGTCATTGGGCATTGGAACAGGCTGCCCAGGGAGGTGGTTGAGTCACCTTCCCTGGAGGTGTTTAAGGCATGGATGGATGAGGTCCTGAGGGACATGGTTTAGTGTTTGATAGGAATGGTTGGACTCAATGATGCGGTGGGTCTCTTCCAACCTGGTTATTCTATGATTCTATACTTCTACGATTCTATGAAATCTGTCCCAGATGAAAATTCTGGGCAAAGCAAAACCAATGACCAAATCTCATCATATTCAATCAGACAGATCATTTAAATACAGGTTAAATAGAAATTTAACTATACCTTTTTAATTGTTACAATCCACTACTTATTTAGTGTGAACTATTGAGCTTCCCCTGCCATGTCGAAGTCCTGTTTGTTAAATTTAATCACAGACAAGCAAGTGATTCCAATGTGTTCCTCATTGCCTTGATGGTGCAAGTGCTGTTACTTGAGTGTAGATGATTACAACACAAGGCAGGTTGCTGTGGGGGCTGGAAAAGTCAGGGCAATATGTGAATCCTGGGGTTGATGAGCATCTTTAAGTTTTTGAGGAACTGAGATGAGTTGCAAGGTATGGTTATGGTCAGAAAGTGAGTTGGTACTCCTGGGTCGCACTCACGGAGGATGACAAAGAGATGTCTTTCATGTCCCTCCCTAAATGTATGTCTTTTCCCCATAAAACTCTTTTTAGGGAGTGAAGAGGTAGTGTTGTTTTTCTCAGAATGTTTGCTGTTATCAGCATACTCCTGAATTTCTCGGTTTTATCAGGTTACAAGTCATTACCATGCATCACATCACCTGGAGTGCCATTATGCAAATTTGTATATGGCTTGAATGCTCTGCTTAGACAAATATTTATCATCCTTTAAAGCTTCTCTTGGAAAAAAATATTCTGTTCTTCCTTATCAGTTCGTATCTACCACGATTTAGCAGAATCCACAGCTGAAGGGAAGGCTTGTGGAAGAAAAGTCTGGTGCCTGCAGAGAAATTCCTTTCAGAATTCTATAAGACAAAGGATAAATCATAATTAAATAGCATATAAAAATAAACATAGTTTAATGGCCCACCTTGCTCAGAAATGATTTAACTCTCTTCTCTCACGTTCCATTTTTTGTACTGTAGAGTTACTCCTAAGCTTCATCTAGAGTCTGGTAATCATTATAGGAATGTTTTCAAAGAGAAGAATTTCTGCCATCAAGGTTGTTGGAATATTTGCTACCATCCAAAAAACCTGAGGTGTTATTCTTGCCCCTACCAGTTTATAAACTTTCTCAGTGAATAATGATAACCTGAATATAATCAGATGGCCGGAGCACCTCCCATACAAGGACAGGCTGAGAGAGTTGGGCTTGTTCANCTGGCACAGGTTGCCCAGGGAAAAAGTAGCTTCCTCATTCCTGGAGATGTTGAAGACCAGGTTGGATGAAGCCTTGGGCAGCCTGGTCTAGTGGGAGATGTCCCTGTTCATGGCAGGGGGGTTGGAACTGCATGATCATTAAGGTCCCTTCCAATTGAAACTATTCTATGATTCTCATCAGATTTCCTTTGGGGTTTATAAGGGTTATCTGCCTAAGTGAATGAGGACTAGCAATGATACCTCTGTCCCGAAACTATGCAGCTACTACACAGCTACCATCTTTAGGCTTCTGGAGTACAATTCATTTAGAGATTCAGGCAAGCCACAGACTGACAAATGCAATCATGCAGTTGTTTTTGGTGGAAAGAGAAGAAGCAAAGAGAGAGTTCTCTTTTATTAAAACTTTGGGTTTAAGCAAGTACCAAATTTTGCTTAGGATCCAGGCATGGATTGAAAGTCCAGTCATTTATAAATAACCAGTCCTGGCTTCTTCTGCATGGTCAGGCGGAGGAGGCTGCACAGGTAGACAGCAGAGGTGGAAGACAAGCCTATACCTGTTTGGTGTGCCTTGTACACACATGGTGCTTTTGGGGTCTGCAAAGGGAGTCAGCATAACTCTCCAAACTGCAGTGATGAGTCGCTACACCTGGAATTGGAGTCTTGAGAATATTTCTGCTGATTGGGCAGAGAAGTAGCAAATGTTGGTGAATGAAACAAACATTCACCACTGACTCCCTGAGCTAGAATATATTTCACCCATCCAGAAAAAAACAAATCGCTGTGGGCCTTACCTACTGCTGTTCTTGCTGGTCTCTGATCTCAATGAGGTCTTAGAAGAAGGCAGCACAGCACCATCCCATCAGTTTAGCACTATCCCTCCTCTTGTCATTGGAGGATCTCACTCACATTCTGGAGCTTAAATCCCAGCTTTGTTTACCTGCACATACTGAATGTAAGTCATGATAACAGATGTTCTTTTCTGCCTACTTGCTTGCTCTTTCCTACACGGCACTGCAAAAGATACATGGTGCCCTCCCAAAGACAAGATAAAACAGCTTCTAATTCATGCAGGGTCAGCCTCCAAGAAAAAGTAGATTTTTCTGATTTATAACAAGAAACTAGCTTAATTTTATGTTATTCCAGTTGATCTGGTGTAGAAATAGGTAAATAAACCAAGGAAAGATACTTGATATCTTAAGAAGGGAACCTAAAATCACTTCCACACGTTATTGATCTTGATTCTATCAGCTGATCTCCAATTCCATCAGCTATACCAAGACATGCATACTTAGATAGTAGTCTGAGATACCTTGAGTCTTTGGTGTAAAGTGTGGTGGTGGTGAAATCTTTGCTAAGTAGAAATTAGTAAAATAATGATTTGTTCATTTTCTTACCTGGTTTTCCTTAATTGTCTTCTTTGTCATGTGAAATTTACAACTCAAGCGGAACCAGAACACAGTACTGTGTTGTTAATGGCTCACATAAATCAGGTAAATTAGGTATTTTTACCATTTTTCTTCTTGAAAGCTTTAAGATCAATTTGTGTTGTCCGCCCAGTTGGAAGAAAAATGTTTGTGCCTTTGTGTGTTGCTAATGTGGAGGCTGCAGCAACTGTTGTATTAGCGCAGCTGTTTCTTAACATGATTTTCCTAAAACCACCATGTTCACCTGCTACGGAGATATCTGACTCCGCTTCTTTTTAGTGCTGGGATATGCTTAGAGCTATGCACTATTAGAAAAACTGTCATTCTCTAAAGTCTCTAAATCCAGTGTCTAAGAAATGCTATACAAAATATTCAAACATAGTAAATCATTCTTATTTCCTTCATTTTGAAGGTGCCTTGTTTCAGAAAACATTAAAAAAGACCTTACTTTTCAGAGGGAAGATGCTGACCTCACTATCATTCGGACAATGAGTTCCATTGTGGTTAGTTGCTCGATGATCTGATCACAATAGTACAAAGTAAATATTCTGTTTCAGCCTAGTGAATGTCCACGATCAAATCAAGATCTGAACCCTGATTAAGGAACAATAAAGAACTATAATACTCGTTTAGCATCCTTTTTTTCCCCTTACAATGGAATTTAGCTGTTCCACCTTTATTAAACGAAGTCCTGCTATGTGCTTTTTACTTCATTTATTTCATGTACTTCAACTGGTTTTAAAGCCTAATTGGCAAGCTATGCACCGAGGAAGTATGTGTTGGTCTCTACTGTCTCCCACACCAGCAGTGGGGAGCGTGTAATGATTTTCAGTAAGTACTGTTGACTTCCACAAGTCCATAAATTGTGCAACATCTGAGCCCAGACTTCTCTGTTAACAGAAACTACCTGGTCCAGCCCATAACTAACATATACGTGTAGTATGGATCATCAGGGCATAGGATACTTGTGCATCTTGAAAATGTATTTGCAATTGTGGGGGCAGCCTGAGTGTTCCTTCATCCAACAAACCATGCTATGTAGGTTTTCCGACTTGGAATCATAGAATCATAGAATCATCAGGTTGNAGAGCAATGAGGTCTCCTCTCAGCCTCCTCTTCTCCAGGATAAACACCCCCAGCTCTCTCGGCTGTTCCTCATCAGGCCTGTTCTGCAGCCCCTTCACCAGCTTCGTTGCTCTTCTCTGGACTCACTCCAGAGCCTCAACATCCTTCTTGTGCTGAGGGGCCCAGAATTGCACACAGTATTCAAGGAGCGGTCTCACCAGTGCCGAGTACAGAAGTAGACACTTCTGAAAAAAACAAATAACATCAAAATGACTTCAGCAACAATGAGGAAGCCAGCAGAATCTTCCACTTTTCACTACAGGCAACAGTGGTGTTTTCAAATGCTGTTCTTGGGGTTCATGTTCACTATGACAGGCAAGACTTCAGCCAGCTGATTAACATTCCCTGCAGCCAAAGAGAAAAAAGTCCATGCTGAGATATTCCACCAGTCCAGGGAATCTATTGATGGGCTATCCTTCCCCACTATAAACTGCATGAATGACAGATTAGTAACTAGAATGGATGACTAGGGTGGTTAACCTATGAACTTACTGCAGGAGCCTTATATACATTGTGTACCGGATAAAAGACACAACCTCCGCAGGCCACCAAGGTTGCTATTCACATGACACTCTTTCCTTCGTAGCATGAAGACAATCAGTCCCCTAAGATGAGAACTGGAAGGCTAAGTTATTATATTGTCACACCACAGGCTACCCAGCACAAACAAAGGTACCATATGCTTTATGTTTTGGTATCAATTTATTGTGTTAGCACTTTCAGAAGTCTGGCTGCTATTTCAGGTGCTGGGTGTGATCCTTGACAGAGAGAAAAACAATTATAAAACACTAATAACCTCCCTCATATGACTGTGAGAGAGAAGAGTATTTGGGGACAATACTAAGTCTGGAATTATTTCAAACCTTCATTTGACTCCAGACAATATTATCTTTTAATATTCTTTTGGATTTTTTTATGAGAATATGTATTTCCATTTCAAAATGAGCAGAACAAAGAACATTATCTTTGACTTGTTATCAGGTTCATAGAAGGAAACTTCATTGTGAGTGGGTCCTTTTATTCCTTCTATTGTGTCCGTGTTTGCATTTTTACATTTAGCAGGATGCTAGTGGTCATTTTTATTGGGACTAGATTACATAGCACAGACTTAATAACTAAGTTTCCATTATTCTAAATTCCTTGTTTCTTTCCACCTTCTAACCTCGTTTCTTCAGAATAATTTAACTCTTGTTCATACGACCAAAACTGATGCAAAGCCCACAGCACCTTTACAAGACTATGGAAAACATATTGCTGGCTGAGATCCGCTCAAGTCTGTTTAGCCTGGAGAAGAGGAGGCTGAGGGGAGACCTCATTGCTCCCTATAACTACCTGAAAGGAGGTTGTAAAGAGGAGGGAGCTGTCCTCTTCTCCCAAGTGACAGGGGACAGGACAAGAGGGAATGGCCTCAAGCTCCGCCAGGGGAGATTTAGGCTAGAGATTAGGAGGAAGTTTTTTACGGAAAGGGTCACTGGGCACTGGAACAGGCTGCCCAGGGAGGTAGTTGATGTGCCTTCCCTGGAGGTGTTAAAAGCACAGGTGGACAAGGTGCTGAGGGCCATGGTTTAGTGTTTGATAGGAATGGTTGAACTCGATGATCCAGTGGGTCTCTTCCAACCTGGTGATTCTATGATTCTAATGAGGGAACTGGTGGAGCTTCTCACCAAATCTCTTTTCTGGACGAAAGGATTGAGTGTGTCCTCAGTAAGTTTATGGATGATACTAAACTGGGTGTAATTGTCAATCTGGTTGAGGGTAGGGAGGCTTTACAGAGGGATCCAAACAGGCTGGATCAATGGGCTGAGACTAGTGGTACAAAGTTGAACAAGGCCAAGTGCCAGGTTCTGCACCTGGAAGGGAGCAACCATACACAGTGCTACAAACTTGGGGAAGAGTGGTTGGAAAGCTGGCTGGCAGGGAAGGACCTGGCTGTGTTGGTTGACAGACGACTGAATATGAGCCAGCAGTGTGTTCCAGTGGCCAAGAAGGCCAATGACCAATGTATCCCTAAGTGCCACAGCTACAAATTTTTTAATTACTTTCAAATTTTTTAACTACTTCCCTGGGTGTCCTGTTCCAATCCCTGACAACCATTTCAGTGAAGTAATAATTACTAATATATAGCTTAATCCATCCCTGACACAACTTGAGGCCATTTCCTCTCATCCTGATACTTGTTACTTGGAAGAAGAGACCAATACCCACCTCATCACATCCTCCTTTCAGGTAGCTGTAGAAAACAATAACTTCCCCCATCAGTCTCCTTTTCTCCAGACTAAACAGTCCCAGTTCCATCAGATGCTCCTGACAAGACTTGTGCTCAAGTTCCTTCACCAGCTTCATTGCCCTTCTTCTCACACTCTCCAGGACCTCAATGTCCTTCTTGTAATGAGAGGCCCAAAACTGAACACAGGATTCAAGATGCAGCCTCATTACCTCAGAGTAAAGAGGCACAATCACTTCCCTACTCCTGCTGATTGCACTCTTTCTAATATAAACCAGGATGCTGTTGGTCTTTTTGGCCACCTGGGAACACCGCTGGTTCATCTTACAGAAACCTGGAAAGATATTAACACTGCAGGTGCTTTAAAGAAATAAGATTTTCATTGTGTAAGAAATGGCAGCATTTTGAAATGAACTTCTGCTCTGAATTAATATTGTTCATAAATTACATTAACATCTCTGGAAAGAAGGATGCCTCTTTTAAAAATGGGAAATGCCAACAGTGAAAAAGCTGGTGTTTGCAATACAAGGTAACTCATTTGCTGAAAGAAAATCCTTTTGAACCTGGCAAATACATCGTGTACTCTTATGGCCTACTAATTTTTGAAATGTTGGTTTCAATTATTCACTAATTTCAGAATCAGGGTTTGGAGGTTTTTTTTAAATAAAGGAAACAAAGACTTGATGATTTATCTATGTTACAAAATCATGTTTTCTGAAGGGAACTGTGCTGTGTCAGGAGCTTCAAGAAGCCTTGACCACAGCAAGTGACAGATGCTCTGCGTGTACATGCATGCCTCTGCAAAGACAGACCCCACTCTTTCCTGGAGAATGCATATAATATAATAAAATATAATAAAACAGGCTTTAGCTTCCATTGTGTCAGGCTCCCAGCAGGCTCTCATCACCTCACTGCAGCAGATTTATTGCTTGTATTAAGCTTTGCTGCTCTGCAGTATGTATGCAATTGCAAAGTTAATTCTAGCTTCTGAGATACTAAGCACGGGAAATACAGCTGGAATTGGAAATGCTTCTGAAAGCACAGTGAACTCCTGAAGTGTGCCTACTGTTTCTGTAAATTACATCTGCCTGGGAGAAGTAACACTATATGCTTAGGGATTTGTTTTATTTGGCTTGTTGTTTGTGTAAGGCTAAGACCATAAGCAAAATAAAATCTAAGTAACTGTAAAGTTCTGCTGTGAAATAAAAAGCAAAGGAGAAACATTTCCTTCTCTTAGTCTCCAGGTGGATGATTATAGCAATCAAGGTAATTATTTTCCTAAATTCATGATTGTTCTTTGGAAAAAGCTAGGAAGCCCAGATAAAACTCAAGATAAAACTCTCTCCTGCCCCCAGAAAATAAACCAAACATAAAAATAAAAGAAAGAAAAAGGTTTTTCCTTCCCTCTAAATCCAAAAGCTACAGGAAGAACCTTGGTTTCAGGTCTGCCCTCAGCTTTTTCAAAGAAGATTTGTCCATTTGAATTCTCTTCATGCCCCTCAATAGCTACCTTCCTCCTGCTTGCACAAGATACCCAGTCGCCAATAGCATGATGTGAATATTTTTCAGATGTCATCCTTCATCCTGCGTCATCACTCTGCTGAAGCATCTTGACTGTGGCACTGGATGCAGAACACAGAGTGGTTTGATTAAGTTCCCTTTGAAAAAAAGTGGCATGGGCAAGAGATTTTATGTTATCTCATAACGTGAAAACAAACTGAAAGCCTGGAATTAATAGGCTATGGAGAATTGCATCAGCTGCATGAGAGGCAGCCTAGCAGTGCAGTATGCTATTTTTAACCTTCAGATTCTGGAAGCATGAGAGCACGCTGACCACATACAGCAGGGCTAGAATAAGGAAGAAATTCTTCACAGTGGGGGTGATGAGGCACTGGAACAGGTTGCCCAGGGAAGCTGTGGCTGCCCCATCCCTGGAAGTGTTGAAGGCCAGATTGGATGGAGCCTTGAGCAGCCTGATCAGGTAGAAGGTGTCCCTGCCCTTGGCAGAGGGTTGGAACTGGATGATCTTTAAGGTCCGAGCTTCATCAAAAGGCATGAGAAGGCAGAACACTGTTGAGGAGATCATATTTATTATTTTCAATGCTGTCCCAAGCACACAAAGTGCTCCTCATCACTCAACAGACACCACATTTTGAAGCTTGAAGAAACAAAAAAATGGCAGAGCCATGTTAGTCCCATAGAAATAATTCAATGTTGTTATATACATACAATGGGTCTTGGAGGGTCAAGTGCAGCATGAGAAGTATCATTAACAAAACAGAACTAATTTAAGTTGTACTTAAATGTGAGGTTACATCAGTAAGAGAGAACATGTCAAAGGTCACTGATAAAGCATATCACTTTATACAAGACCACTGTAAAAGTACATAGATGTCACTTTGGTACAAATTACAAGATGGACACCATGATATAAGTTCCTTTCCAATGCTGAGCATCAAAGATTTGTTAGTAAAGACTATTCATTCCTTCATTGTATTGCTTAAATTTTCAGAATAAATCCATCTTTCCAGGGAATGTGCTGCTAAATTTATTAATTCAAGTTTTCTCATTCAACATCCTGATATGATAAACAAGGTTTATTCATTTGAAATACATTTTAAGGAAAAACAAAACACTCAGCTTATAAATTCCTTGACAGCAGGAACCTCAAATTGACAACTAACATCACAAGATCTTAAAACCAAAGAATTGCACAAGCCGAAAAGGAAGCCTAGAAGTCATCTGGTCCATCCTTCCTGTACAAAGCAAGGCTAAATCCAACACAGATTGTCTGTGGTCTTGGCCAGATAAGTTTTGAGTGCCTCTGAGGATGGAAATTCACAGTCTCTGTGCCCTGTGAGAGTGCTTTATCACTATTATTGTAAAGATTTTTGGTTTTCCTTAATGCAATTCATCTCTGTTGCCCATTGTCTTTCATAGACCAACTCCATGAATAGTTGCAGACAGTAAAGAAGATCTCCCCAAAACTTTTCTTCAGGTTAAACAGTCCCAGTTCTCACAGCCTCTCTCCATATATAAGACGCTCCAGCCCCTTCATCATCTTCATGGCTTCTCGCAGGACTTGCTCCAGTTTGGCCAAGTCCCTCTTGTATTGGAGAGCCCAGCGCTGGACACGGCACCTCAGCTCTGTCTCATCAGGGCTGAGCAAAGCGGGAGGACGGTCTCTGCCAACCTGCTGGCAAAGCTTTTGCTGATACAGCTTAGTACATGGGAGCTGCCAGGGCACATTGCTGACTCCTGTTCCGATTGTCCTCCCTCAGGTCCTTCCCTGCAGAATTGTTTCCAACCTTGTCATCCCCAGCCGTTGCTGGCACATGGGCTTCTTCCTCCTCAAAGGTAGTACTTGGCGTTTGCTCTTACTGAGCTTCATAAAGTTTCTTTCAGCTCTTTCTCCAGGTCCATCCGAATGGCAAACATGTCCTTCAGCCTATCGAACGTATTTATGCTCGCTCTAAGAAAAAAATCCCAGTGTGAGACCAGATCTTGAGAAAAAAGCAAAGCAAACATATGACCAAAACACCACCACACATCTCTCACACTTGTGCATCACCTGAAAACACTTTCCTGGGGAAAAAAAGTCTCTGTACGGAAGGGATATATTCTGAAATTACCCAGTGTAAGCAATTCTTCAAATCCAATGCCATCACTTGAAGATCTCTCAAGAAACTTCAACTGTCACCACTAGCAAAGAATGGGAAGACGTACTGAAATGTGACTAAGCATTGACTTTGATGGTGTCATTCCCTGGTCTCCTGAGCATCAGTTTCGCATGGAAAAGGGAGCAGCTTCACCTCTGCGTGTACCCTGTGTCCCCACCTTGATGCCTCTGCTGTTTCTCAGTACATCTATGCTAAGGTACTCCTTCAGGCTCTACGTAAAAGATAGCTATTTCTATACATCCGGAACAGCTGTAATTTGCGAATATTGATTTCTCTCTTGTTTCATTTGTCTTTTCCTGTGATGGATCTGAGCAAATTCACTTTCCTGACAAATTGCTATCAGCCACTCAGCATTAGAAGTGGTAGCTTTTAGGTGACAATCAGCATATTTTTCCAAATGAATTGAACAATCAGGATAATATAAAAAGAAAGTAATTTTTACTTACAGTACATTTGCAGGCTAAGCGGGGGGTAGACAATAGAAATACTGAAGAGCATGAAGGTTAACAATATCCGATTTTGCACTGCTGGCAGAATATTTGTACTGAGGGGGAAAAAAATGAACATTTTTCAGCGTAACCATACTGTGATTGTGATTCAATGAAACCAGGAAAACCATGGAAGAGGGAGATAGTGCAGGTTTAATCTATGACCAGCAGAGACTGATTTCCATTGAGAGTAAAGGCAGGAAAAATGCTAATGTAATTACTTTCCTTCGGAACAATACAGTTTAAGTGAAACAGCGTATCTTTCTTTTCCCTTGCAGTTTTGTTTACAACAGTTAATAATGTAGGTAGGCAAAATATTTTGATGGTAGGAATATGCAGATTTTATTTTATGACACAAGAGAAACTCCTGAGTAATGCAGAAACCTCCTTTTATTTACTGTATTTCTGAAGTTAAGGTCTGACCACCTGCAAAATACAATTTTCTTGTCCCTTGCAATTAAAACACTGACCTGTGTAAGATCTGTTATAATTCTGAAGTTCTTAATGGTGCGCCCATCTCCTGCAGATTTATGGGAAGAACATATATTGTAAGAATAAGTAACCTTAAAACAATTATTTTAATATTTTTTTATTAATTGTTGACATCTTAGTGTGTTTTAGAGAGAGATTTGATCAGTCACAATGATTTGCTGCATAGCACAGGCCTCAGTTCACAACCTAAAGCTGACTTATACACCATAGTTTGTCACATACTAAAATAAAATATATCCTGAATTTCCACAGATGCTGCTCCCTATCTATTAAAAGACACAGGACTGCTTTGAAAAAAAAGATTTGACAAAATATCAGAATTAAGACATTTGTTTTGATTGTGCCCCTGTTTGTGGTACTTTGTGAGGTTGCATCTGGAATCACGTGTTCAGTTTTGGGCCCCTCACTGCAAGGACAACGAGGGGCTGGAACTTGTCCAGGGAAGGGCAACAAAGCTGGTGAAGGGACTGGAGAACAAGTCTTACGAGAAGTGGCTGAGAGAACTGGGGTTGTTCAGTCTAGGGAAAAGGAGGCTGAAGAAAGGTCTTAATGCTGTCTACAGCTGCCTGCAAGGAGGTTTTAGTGAGGTGCGTGCTGGTCTCCTTTCCTAATGGTGCTCTACAAAGGGATCTAAACGGGCTGGACCACTGGGCTGAGTCCAGTGGCATGACGTTTAACACAACCAAATGCTGGGTCCTGCACTTGGGGCACAACAACCCTGTGCAGAGTTACAGACTGGGAGAAGTCTGTCTAGAAAGCTGCCAGGAGGAGAGGGACTTGGGGGTGTTGGTTGACAGTCGGCTGAACATGAGCCAGCAGTGTGCCCAGGTGGCCAAGAAGGCCAATGGCATCTTGGCNTTTTTAACACAAAGGGTCATTGGGCATTGGAACAGGCTGCCCAGGGAGGTGGTTGGTTCACCTTCCCTGGAAGTGTTTAAGGCATGAGTAGACGAGGTGCTGAGGGACATGGTTTAGTGTTTGATAGGAATGGTTGGACTCGATGATCCGGTGGGTCTCTTCCAGCCTGGTGATTCTATGATTCTAAGTGAGAGGAAATGACCTGAAGTTTCACCAGGGCAGGTTCAGATTAGGCAACAAGAAAAATTTCTTTCCTGAAGGGGTTCTCATACCCAGGGAGGTGGTTGAGTCCCCACCCCTGCAGGTATTTGAAAGAGAGATTGATGAAGTGCTCAGGGATATGATTTGGTAGTAGACAGGTATGGTTGGACTCAATCATCTCAAAGGCCATTTCCAACCTAGAAATTCTCTGATTCTATGATTCTCAGTACTGAAGCTGCTAGAGCCACCTGGCTCCCTGTCTCACCCTCATCTTTAGGGCTGTTCAAAATTTTCAGGTATTTTCTCAGCAATGGCACTGACCTCTTTAGGTGTAACCTTCAACGATATAAAAATTTCAAGCTCCTGTGCAGCCCTCCAGGTGAACCAGGGTTCCTAGTCATGGTTTCAACATTAACGAAAGCCAGAGTGAAATCAATTGTACTTTAGAGCCTGCAATTTTCTACGTTTATAGTTTTGAGCAAACAAGATGAATGCACGTGGGAATGTGAACAGACTAAAACAAATCATTTACATCGGAAAACATCTTTTCAGCAGAAAAAATTCAAAGCACAGGTATTTGATCTTGGTGAGATCTTCATGAAAACAAACAGCATAAGTCACCTGTAAGACTGCTGGGCTTGCAAGAAAATATTAACTGACTTTTCTAGTAGAGCACAGTTTTCTGATACTAATAAGTTTCATGCAATCTTTTGACGTACAAGGATGCTTCACTTTACCAATTTAAGCATCTATAGTCACATGCTTTTTTCTTCCAACGCAGCAAGAACAATGCCACGCGGCACATCAAAGGCTCATTTGCAAGTACAGCCTCATTATTTTACACCTGCTGAGACCTCCAAAGTTCTGCTTACGGTATGAAAGAATGATTCAGTCCTTGAAAAGGCTTTTACTAGATCTGTAAAAAGAAATATCCTCAGGCACACACTTTTTTGAAATAAAGGGAAAAGGTCTTAGTTAAATTTTCAAAGTGTTGATGACAAGAAACTCTTCTGTTTAAAGCACTATATGACGTAGATTAAATAATAAAATATATGTTCTGTAAGTCTTCCTCCTAGGTAAGTTGTTTTAGATCTCAAACCAACTATTTTGTGAAAAAAATTGTCTTAATAGAGGATTTCACTGCCAATCGACCTTTAAATGATGTAACTGTATCAGTCTTGTAAGACTGAGTGAATCTATGATTCTATGATTCTATGAATCAGAAAAGCTAAAGCATCTCTTCTGTAGTAGACTGCTAATTAAGCAAATCCTATCAAGTCTTGCAGGTTCAGTCAGGTAAAGATTCCTTATGGATCAACACTCAGAGGTAAATAAAGCAACTGATTGATTTACATGGAGTTATTGAGCAGGCTCAGGAGGCGATGAAGCAGATGCATTGAAGGCTGAGCAAGAGGAAGACTGCAGCTAAGAACTGCAGAAGAGAAGGCATTGAGGAGATCTTATAGCAACCCAGTACCTGAAGGGGCTACAAGAAAGCTGCTGAGGGACTGTTTACAAAGGCTTGTAGTGATAGGACTAGGGAAAATGGGTATAAACTGGGAAAGGGCTGATTTAGACTAGACATAAGGAAGAATTCCTTCACGATGAGGGTGGTGAGGCACTGGCAAAGGTTGCCCAGGGAAGTTGTGGCTGCCCCATCCCTGGAGGTGTTCAAGGCCAGGTTGGATGGGGCTTGGAACTGGATGATCTTTAAGGTCCCTTCCAACCCAAATTATTCTACAATTCTATGGTTCAGTATTGGGAAGCACTTGACCAAACAAAATTCAGGACTTGACAAGGGGTCCTAGACTTTGGCTTGGATTTGTATGAACTTTGACTTGGGACTGCATAGGACAGTGAGCACAAAGTTAGGCTGCTTCTCAAAAAGGTGAGTGGGTGGCACTAAAGGTAGATGTGGTAGAGGCACAGAGAGAGGATAAGCTGTGACTCACAGATGTCAGCAGCTGGGCTGGAGGCAGGGATTTCCAAGCTTGCATGGGAGGAAAAGATGGTGGAGGTGGGAAAAGTTGAGTGCCTGCCCTGGAAAACGTTTGCACAGCAAATGCTCACGTGGACAATACCGTATTTCTAGGAACAATGTCCTTGTGTGATCCTTGAATAAAAGCAACTGAGTTGTGTTCCCTCTCCCTTTCCTTTAATTTTTCCATGCTTTCTATATATTTCCTCTGACTGGTCTTGTCCCTGGAGGAAAAAAGTTCGCTTTCCACACAAAAGCTTTTTAAACACAAATGGCTTCTCAATACAAAATAGAGGCCACAGACATCCGAGGCTTTAACCCTTCGGAGCAAGGGGGAGTGGTGTTTACCTCCTACACAAAGCTTTTTCTTGATGGATGCTTTCAATACTTCTGAGCCTTAACCAAAATGCAGCAAGGCTTATTGCATCTTTGAAGGTAAAAGCAATATTGTATTATAAAATAAGTAAGTATTACCTACTCAAAAATGATGGTCGTAAATGTTTTTAGATGACTGTGCTTTTTATTTACCAAAGTTCATGTTTTAGAAGTTTATGACAGTTTATGTATTTTCTTATATGATGAAATTCCTTCACAATGCTATTTCTATTTAATGTAAGGCAATTTGGAATGATGTCATCAGCAGACCTGAATTCTGATCGTCTACGTTACAGCTAAGCATTTGAGTAATATGTAAACATTTTAAGAAGAATGAAATAATATAGTTACACTCCAAATCTAGCAGAAAGGAAATGAGAAGAAAGCATCCACAGCTTTTCAATGTAATCTAACACCAAGCAGGAGGTAGGACTACAGACTGTCTGCTTTATCTTTTTTACCTGCGTGATTTGTGATTCTATAATTACAGAAAAACCAACACGGCTTGAATACTGTCACAGAATAATCTACAGGCTAAGATGATGGATGCATTGGCCAGGGGCAATTGGTAACGCACACAGAGTGGTGGATCACCACTGGCACAATTTGCTTGTTCCATTGCTTTTCTTAGTAGTTTGTCTTTTCTAGCAGCATTCTGCCACGCTGCTGTTGCATTTGATGATGAACAGTCCAATCTCCCAGCAGTTTAGAGAACTCGTGAGTGATCATTGGGAACACAGGTCAGCTATGAAGTACATGTTCAAGCCACTGTATCTCTCTCCGATACCGTGTGCATGCTTGGTTAATCTGCAGAGCGCATAGGACAGCCCCAGCCACTAGTGTGAACTCTCAATTTTTAGCTGTGCAAGATGATTTCTTCCTCCCGATGACTCCTGGGTAGCCTCTTTTTACAATGCCATGGCAAACATCACTAGAGTATATTTGGGCTGAAGTGTGGCCTTACACATGCTGGGTCCAGATGTGCTCATTTTTCTGTTTTACATTTGTGCTTAAAGCTCGTCCTTGCAGTGTGTAGGAAGAGCTGAGGAAGGCTTCACTGTGGTTTGCTTAGTCCATGTCTGCTGCCCTGATGCACTGAAGAGTGCTCAAGCTTTAGCATTCTCTGGCAGGAGCCCTGGAGTACTCCCACCCCTGTCCTGGGCCATAGGAAAGCAGTGTGTGTAGTCCAGGCTCACAAAGAGTTTCAGAGCTGCCTTTAAATGAGAATGTGAGGATGAACAGGAATCCAAGGGACTGTTGCTCCTGTGATTTACTCCCAGGGTGGTCCCTGCTTTTGGAGTTTCTCTCTGCACCACCATCCAATGCAGACTAACTGCACCATCCTGCAGTGCATCTGAGAGATGCTCAACACATCACGTGCAACACTGCATTGCTTGCCTGTGACACTGTGAAAACCACGTTGCCCTAGGTTTTACCTGATCAGGGCAGTTTCTCACATGAATGGTCCTTTTTCTGAATCAATATGAGGACAAATGCTTGTGTCCCAAGGTGGCTGTGAGAGTTCCAGCCACCACGAGTTCCTCCCTTCCCAAGCAGGCTGCCCAGGGAGGTGGTTGAGTCACCTTTCCTGGAAGTGTTTGGGGGACGGGTGGATGAGGTGCTGAGGGGCATGGTTTGGTGTTTGATGGGAATGGTTGGACTCGATGATCCAGTGGGTCCTTTCCAACCTAGTGATTCTATAATTCTAATTCAGTAAGCGAGGGTGCATTTCACCCCTTTTGAGGCCCGTTGAGTCTTGTAATTTAAAATACTTTTGGAGTCCATAGTACACTACGAAACAACGAGAGGACTGACTGTGTGGGAACCTGCTGTGTTTGTTACCCCTATAACATAACATGTGGGTGAAACGTCAATGGAGCATGAAGGCACATGGAAAGAAAATGTTTTCTGGAAGAGTCTTCAAGTGCTACTCAGAGCCAAGGGATCAGGACGTGGTACTGTCCCATCCATATTGGCAGTTGGAGCAGACTCTGGACATGTAGAGACCTTTCAGTACCTGAAGGGGTTACAAGAAAGCTGGGAAGGGATTGTTTATGAAGGCTTGTAGAGATAGGACTAGAGGCAATGGGTATAAACTGGAGAGGGACTGATTTAGACTAGATAGAGGGAAGAATTTCTTCACCATGACAGTGGTGAGGCACTGGAACAGGTTTCCCAGGGAAGTTGTGGCTGCCCCATCTCTGGAGGTGTTGAAGGCCAGGTTGGATGGGACCTTGGGCAGCCTGGTCTAGTGGGCAGTGTCCCTGCCCATGGTAGGTGTGTTGGGACCTGATGATCTTTATGGTTCCTTCCAACTCAAATTGTTCTATGATTCTATGTCCAACAACCAAACCAGCCACAATTTTTACATGCCTCTTTCTTCATTTTCAAAGAAATTTCAGGGGTAATACATCATGCAGATCATGGCTATTCAGGAGAGCGGAGGCCTGGAATGAACTGAGGAGCAGTCCAAACCACCACTGTAACCACAGTCAATGATTGCAATACAAATTTTGCACTGAATTAAATAATTCACTTTGAAATTATGGAACATCTTTCTGAGCATGAACTGTAACACGGCTGATGATCAATATGAGTGTTTCAAGCACGATTAGAAGGCTTCCTGGTTTCTGTCTTGCTGCTCAGACTAACTTTCACATGAAGAATCTTGACTCATGCCCCAACCTGTGGTTAACTAGGCATAGAATATGTATTATAGAACATATATAATATCTATTATAGAACAGTAAATACATATTCCACCAAAATTCTAGCAGAGCATGGACAATAGTAGGTCCTCTCCTCCTCCCATGTCCTCAGCTGAAGCTTTAACCTAAGGATAAACAAATCTGCAAAATTACTTCTGGGGGAATTTAATTTCCCTGTTCACTAGTTTTACTTGCATTAATTAAAAGCAAATTCTCAGTCACATCTTCTCTGGGAAAAAAATACCTTAGCATACAAACCTTTCTGAATAAAATATCCTTTCTACTTTGAATAAGTTCATAGAATCACAGCATCATAGAATAGTTAGAGTTGGAAAGGACCTTAAAGTTCATCTAATTCCAAAGACCCTGCCATGGGCAGGGACAACCCACTACGTTAGCCCAGGATATGGCCTTCTGGGCTGCAAGTGCACATTGCCGGCTCATGTTGAGCTTCACATTGACCAGCACACCCAGGTCCTTCTCTGCAGGGCAGCTCTCAATCATGTCACCCCCCATCATGTACTGAAAACAGGAATTGCCCCGACCCAGGTGTAGGACCTCGCACTTGGCCCTGTTGAACCTCATGAGGTTCTCACATGTTCACTTCTCCAGCCTGTCCAGGTCCCTCTGGATGACATCTCGTCCTTCCAGTGTGGCAGTTACACCACTCAGTTCGGTGTCATCTGCAAACTTGCTGAGGGTGCACTCAATCTCGTTTTCAATATCATTGATAAAGTTAATGAACTGCACCGGTCTCTGTACGGACCCCTGAGGGACACCACTAGTCATGGATCTCCATCTGGACTTCAAGCCATTGACTACTACTCTTTGACTAAGACCATCCAACCAATTTCTTATCCACTGTAACATCCACTCATCAAATCCATATCTCTCCAATTTAGAGAGAAGGATGTTGTGGGGGACCATGTCAGAAGCTTTACTGAACTCCAGATAGAGCACATCCATCAGTTTACCCATGTCCACTGCTGTGGTCACTCTAACATAGAAAACCACTCAGCTGGTCATACAGGATTTGCCCCTGGTGAAGCCGAGCCGGCTGCCATTAATCACCTTCATCTTCTTCACATGCTTTAGCAGAGCTTCTAGGAGGATCTGTTCCATGATCTTCCAAGGCACAGAGGTCAGCTCATGTCAGCATTATCTTTTCTACCCTTTTTAAAAATGGGCACATTACCCTTCTTCCAGTCACTAGGGACTTCTCCTGATTGTTCCTCCTCCAAGAACTCCAGTTAAATAATCTATCTATGCATATTTAATAAGCCCATCTTATTAGTAAATAAGCACCAGTCGAAACTCTAAAATCCAGAGTAAATTTTATTTTGTTTAGCTCATCATGAGTTTAGTGAGTTTCATTTATATTCCAGGGAAATCTGATCACTCCTTCCTGAAATTGGACTGCATGTGAATACTTAGTTTAAGTGTATCCTTTGTCCCTTGTCTTAAAGGCACCTTTGAATTGCATTTTGATTTCTAATTGCAGAGCTTGACAATGTCACGGGGCACCTGGGACAGATGCCTTTCCTCCTGGTCAGTCTCAAGAGTCATAACAGGGAAAGACAGGATACTGCAGGGAATTCAGAACTGGAAGTGAAATCAGTGCACAACTATGATAAATCCCAATTTTCATGTTCATTTCTGGGTCCTTCTTTCATGAGGAATTCTATTTAATGAGAAAGAAATGTCCATTTTAACATATCCCAGGCAGGGTCAGTCAAATTATTTTCTACTAAAAAGTAGGTTTTACTAAATTTGACAGTAGGAGAGAACATTTGTGTAATCACAAATTAAATCTCTTCTTCTCAAACAGAACATAATACCCGAGAAGAAAAAGTTGAAAAATCTATACAGTTTGTTCAGCCTTTGCTAAATTTGCTAGTGTTACAGAAGCACTTAGTGGCGAGTGTGGAAATGACTTATCATTGCAGGGCTTTCCTAACAGAAATCATGGACACAGGCATCCTTTCAGAAGAAAACTGGAAACTAATCAGAAAGTATACACCCCAGAGAGCCCTCTTGATCTCCTTATCGTTAATACGGTCAAGATGCTCTCTTTTTTCAGCTCACAATAATATACTTTCACATATCATGGCTCATGATGCAGCCAGATTCATCACCCTGGTTAGATCCCCGTTCTTACACCTCTCCCAAGTTGACAAAAATCAGCAGCTTTCATGTGTCCTTTCACTTCTATTTCTTTCTTGCTGGAACAGTTCTATTTCCACAATTCACCTTCCCTGGAGGTGTTTAAGGCAGGGATGGACAAGGTGCTAAGAGTCATGGTTTAGTGCTTCATAGGAATGGTTGGACTCGATGATCCAGTGGATCTCTCCGAACCTGGTTATTCTATGATTGATTGGTAACACATCTAAAGAACTTTTCTTGGACACACTTCTGGTCATCTAACTTGTGGTGAGAAGCATCATGGGTTTAATCCTCTTTGCTCGCTGCAGAGTTACTTCTTGGGCATTAAGAAGGGTTTTTTCAAATTCACTTCATAGTTGTGTGTTCAAGTTATCAATGCCCTGAGCAGAAGTGACACTATTCCATATTTCCTCAAAGAAGGACTTGGGGGTACTGGCTGACGAAAAGCTCAACATGAGCTGGTAACGTGCGCTTGCAGCTCAGAAGGCCAACTGTGCCCTGGGCTGCATCAAAAGAAGCGTGGCCAGCAGGGCAAGAGAGGTGATTCTACCCCTCTATGCTTCTTTTGTGAGACTTCATCTTGAGTATTGCATCTTGTTCTAGAATCCTAAACATAAAAAGAATATGGAGTTGTTGAAATGGGTCTAGAGGAGGGCTACAAAGTTGATCTAAGGGCTAGAGCACCTTCCATACAAGGACAGGGTGAGAGAGCTGGGCTTGTTCAGCCTGGAGAAGAGAAGGCTCTGAGGAGACCATATAGCGACCTTCCAATAACTGAAGGAGGCCTACAAGAAAGCTGGGAAAGGACTGCTTGCAAAGGCTTGTAGTGATAGGACTAGGGGCAATGGGTATAAACTGGAGAGGGGCAGATTTAGACTAGACATAAGGAATTATTTCCTCATGATTAGAGTGGTGAGACACCGACACAGGTTTCCAGGGAAGTTGTGGCTTCCCCATCTCTGGAGGTGTTGAAGGTCAGGTTGGATGGAGCCTTGGGTAGCCTGATCTAGTGTCCATGCCTATTGCAGGGGGGTGGAAGTGAATGATCTTTAAGGTCTCTTTCAACCAAAACAATTCTAAGATTCTACAATATTGTTTGGAACGTGATTGCTCTCAGGTTCTGTGAATTTGCAAGTCCTGCTGAACAACTGTTACCATAAACTCAACATGGATGGTGGACTTTTATTATGGCAGCAGAAAATCTATTTTTGCAGTTAAATATCTGGAATGTTTGTTAAAGATGTGTCTTACTGCCAGAGCCCTACTAGAGCCTTTGAATATTTATTATCCAATAAGTAAGTTATTATAATAAAATAACACGGATACTATTGATTGAACAAAATTAAATCCTTTTAACATATAATCAAGAGTTCAGTACAACAAAAATTATTTAATAATTATGAATTGTCAGAAGAGATAATGTCCATTATATCCATTCTCCAGCAGATACTGATGACAAAGGTCATCGGATTGAGATTCTCTTGTGTGTCTAATACACCAGAACTGCAGTAGTCTCTGAGACAAGCACAGCTGAATAATCCAAGCTGACATCTGTCTGGGCGCACTATCTGAACTTGCTCCTTAAATTCTTAGATGCCGGTCGAAGATGTTTATTCACATCTGTGAGCACTGAATGAACAATTCCCTCAGAAGACAGGTGTCCATTAGCCAAATGACATGCCTCATTTGGCCTTAAGCATGGGTGTCAGCTAATAAAAGCATATGAACATGTGTTATGCATACATGCCGCAAGGCATAATCCTCTTTGCTGCATGCTGAAATATTTCTTATTGCCCCCGTTATTGAGTGCTGGGAAGTGTTTCATCATGGACAATTATGTCTGTAACATCTGTGTTCAGGCTGGAAACAAGTAGATATTGCAAAGTACTGTTCACAAACCCCAGTTATGGGGTTATTCAGTTCTTGCTGTCTTTTGATAATTCCAGCCATATAAAGACCATTCATTGACATGTTACTTTTCAGCCAGCTGTCGCAGTGGCAGCTGCTGGTCCCTGGCACTGAACTAGCATAAATAAATGGCAAAAACAGAGGCTGATGCCCTTTCCTCCTGCAAGGCTGCAGACCAAGACAGAGAAATTGTTTTTCTGTGCTGCTTTCTGTAGCAAATAACAAGTGGAGCATGTATCCAGTAAACCACCAAGTAGGCTTCAACATTTGTGTCCAATTTCTTTCCCAATGCCACAGAAAGAGATATGCAAACACCTTCTAATGCACTCCCTCATAGGAAAGATACATCTCATTTTAAATCTTTCATGTGACACTATGTTTCACCACAGAGATTATAAAAATTTAAATTATTTAAGAGAAAGAGGGAAGACATGCAAGTGCTAGGGAGCTTACTGAGAGCTTGTACAAATGTGACTCTTCAGTAGATGTTTCATTTAAGCAATTGCTTTCTATCTCCCAAAGAAGAGTTCTACTTCAGAAAGGCTCCAGCAGTGGACATTGATTTCAGCTGTATCTCTGCAATACAGACAACAGTGATTAACGTGTCAAAGCCGATATCCTCATTGTATCTGAAAACAAGCTGTCTCAAAGCAGCAACTGCAGAGTTCCCTCTAGATGAGTTTTCCATTACAAAGCAAGGAACTCTTGTTTATCTAAAGTGAGATAAACAAGTATTTTCTTCCCACCTGGTCAAACTAACAAGCTTATGGGAGTGTCTATCTTAGATACTTCAATAGCAAAGAATTGCTACAGGACACAAGCCCAGTAAGAAAAGAAAAGCATAAGAAAACATTCTTCCTGTAATTAAGTTGTTTTCTGCATCTGACAGCCCATGTTAACAGCCTCTGCCTCTTGGCTGATAGATATTCTAGCAACGACTTTCAAACTTTCTCCAAATATGTCCTCCAAATTATGAAGTCCCATTAACTCTTCATGAACACTCTGCAGCATTGACTTCCCACAAGCTCTCTGTAGGTGAATGACTATAGAAAATAAACATAGCAACCATGCCTATGCAGTGTTTTTTATGATTGATATTATTTCACAACTTCATTATGTCCTTTATCTGTGTGCAAGACTATTGCGCATTACACTTTGTACACAAAGACTGCAGTTTTATTCTGGCTTTGTGTACAGTACTTAGCAAACTGCTAAATGAACTTGCAGAGTCTTGCCAGATGAGGAACCGAAAGCAGGTGCTGCAGCTTGTATGGCTGTTGGGAGACACAAAGAGGCTGCTGTTGACCAGCTCCTCTACTAGGGCCTGAAAATCATGTGAGGGTTGTTTCACAGGGCCATGCTCCTGAGCATCTCAAACACCCCATTCCTTCTGCTGTTTCAGCTGCAGTGTCTTCCTCATTATCTTAGTATGCCTATCATTTCACTCATTCTTCATTGCCATTTTGGTTTTCTGATCATTGGTTTGACTTCCAGCCATCTTTCTACCTTGCTGTGTGGATCACTGCTTACCTTGATGCTCTGATCTCAGTCTACAACATGGGAAAATAAAGGAGAAATTATTTGCATCCACTTAGTAAAAGAGGAAGGGGAAATTTTGAGAGGAGATTCACGCATCAGTATTCACAGAGATGTGAGGACTAGTCATTAGCTTGGGAGCAGAGGCTACTCTGGTCATGATGACAACAGGGTGGTCACTGAAGGAGAGGGAGTGCCGAGAGATGCTCTCGGGAACCTCCTCTGTCTGCAGGCAAAAGGTGCACAGCAGGGGGAGTTGTGGTGCCTGGACCAGACCAGCTATGGCACAAGGAGCTGGTGGCTCTGGTCTCCCATGTCCTCACCAGCCTGGAGGGCAAAGCCAAGCAAGGTCACCCAGCCAGGTGGAGAACCTATTGCATGAAAA
>WAAB01005660.1:0-47257 GCA_013389865.1 Piaya cayana | reverse complement strand
CTTTCCAAACAATGTGTGAATTTTACTTACATTTCTTGCNGGCCAAAAATCAAACTATGACAGAATTTTACTTACATTTCTTGACATCATCCATTCATAAAATGTGTGACATTAGTTTTTTTTACTACAGGCTAGCATGTGCCTTTTGTCACTCTGAATTTATCAGTCTGTGACTGAAAACTTATTTAGAAATATTCACATTCTATATTCCTAGAAACAGATTCTTGCTTCAATAGTAACCTGACATGTGTATGACCCATGTTAATTGTTTAAGACACAGGAGAAAATTCATAGGAGAAAAGTAGCAAAAGTACCTCATGGTACACATTGCATTTCTCTAAGTTAATAATAAAGGAATTTTTACATACATTAATTCTGTATCTTATGAGAATTCGATGTGATGGCTTGATACTGCTTAACTTGAAGAAAACAAGTATGTATCTGATAAACTTATGACTTAGACATAGGTTTTACTCCCAAGATCTGGGAATATTGCATAAGAAAGGGAGTCTGGAGGAGGTTATTGAGTTAAAAAGATGCAGTTGTGCTCAAATCCAAATCCTTGTTTTGATGGTTAACAGTTCATTTTCCTCTCAACCCCTTCCTTTCTATTGCTACTCAAAACTCCATGCATATATTTATCCAAAGACAAAACCAGGCACAGCTGTCACTTCTAATTAAATTTCAATAACTCAAGTTGAGTATTTGTGTATTTGATTTAATTCTGTTAGCACTGTGTTCAATAAATATAGAAGTAAGCCTTCTTCTTTACTATAACAGCAAATAGGAAAAAATAATGTCTACCAAAAATAACTTGAGGGAAAAACGAAAGTCTTTTTTCTCTGGGACAATATTGTCAAAGTAAAACGCAGTTAACATTGTCTGTTTAGCTTGTGTGACTACATTGCCAAGCAGATTTATGTCTCAGAATTCATCCCCGCATTAAGTAACACTACATCATACACAATAAAAGGAATCAAAAGTAACTGCAAGTTTTCCAAAACAGGAACTTATAGAACATACACTTCTCCAAAGCTGTATTTAATCGGTTTTACTATGTTCCTAAAGAGATAAGTTCTGGTTTATATTGTAAGACTTTGCTCATGAAAATCAAATGTAACATTGTGTAATATATAATATAAGCTTTGTACTTGATATCTAAGAAATAAAGGTAAAATATAACTAAAATGAAGCAGTAGTTTCCCTTTTTAAAAAAAAACCACAGCTGATAACATAGTTTGATTTTACATTATAGATGTCATATTCAAGGTGGCTTCACAGTCGTAAGTATGCAAACAAGAAATATTTAAATGCTCCAACAATGTGTGATTCCTCAGCTGGAAAGTTTGAAAGGAAAACTTGAATAAATGTTAAAAACCAATAGTCTGGAACTTTTCAAATAACTGGGACAGCAATATAATCCTTTACTGACCATAGCTATGACCCCAGATTCCAGGAGAAGGATATTCAGCAACCTGAAACACTAATGGTAAAATTTGCACTAATAGTATAACTGCGATAGTCTGGTCTCATCATGTCAACCTCAAAGGCTTCCCTAAGTATAGTTTTTTTCTTTTTTTTTCCTCTCCAGATGTGATTGGAAGAGTGTCTGGGATTCAGAGAAGAGTTACATATGGTTTTACTTGTGCTTTTCCCTAACTGGAAAGAGAATATCACCTACGGCCCAAGGACTTTCCTCCTCATCCCACCTTCTGTGTTACAGACACTCATATCCTACTCAGACAGGTCTTGTCCACACCATTGAGGCGGGAGGAACAGAAAATTGTTAACATTCAGAAAACAATTAAAGAATGAAATAAAGGATTTAGCAAACTATTTTATGTTTATCTGATTGAATAAATTAATATGTTTACATTTCAGGGGTTAATAGTTTCCAAATATTTCTAACTAATCACATATTGATATGTATTTCTGCATTGTATGTAGTCATGAAAGTTTGACTAACTTATTATGATCTTCCAAGACATAATCATCTCATCCCAAATAATTATCTGATTTTAGATTGATTAATCTCACTGTGAAAATGCTTGATTTCCCACTGCTGTTTATTAAAAAAACCCTAAAGTGACAAGGCTATAAATGCAGACTTTCTAAGCTTAGATGAGGTTAGTTTCTCCTTAACAGATTGAATTTAATTATCCAGATATAGCTGTCAAATACCTTTATAAATGACATAATACCTCCTACCTAACCTCCAGCTGGTGTTCTGGAATAATGCAGATCTTCCATAAATCCTGTATTACAGCTGATAAGCCTGTGTGAATATATTGAATATCCTTAGGTATCTTAAATGGTGCTACATGCCCCATGTTAAGACAGGTGAGATGAGACTTAAGTGTTCATGACAATTCCGAAATTTTATTTTTATCCATTTTGTAAGTTTCTAGTGGGCATTCACAACTGGATGCATTTTTATTTAGAAGATGAACACACCTCAGCTATACTCAGACAACCACAAACAGCCTCAAAATAGCCTGGCTAGATAGCTATCCATCATAAACCAAAGGTAGAAATGTCATTACATTAAAAATGTGTTATTTGCATTTATTCTAACCCATTGATAACATAAAACACAGGCTATTTGAAAGAGTAACTACAACAAATAGAAGCAAACCAAAAGTTGGTTAACTGTTTGTAGTAGACATGATAAAACCTGTGACTATATTAGAGAAATATGTTGCACATGGTTCCTCAGAGCCCTGGAAGATTGAATGGAATCCAAGAAATGATTTGAGGGACTAAGACATCAACACATCACATCTTACCAAATCTTTCATATGTGTGTATATATACATATATGTGCATGTGTTTGATATAAAAATATGTGTGTTTATATATAAGGCGTGTGTGTATGTATATATACACATCCTTGATTATTTGTATACAGGATCATAGAGTAATTTAGTTTGGAAAGCATCCAGTTAGATCAGCTTGCTCAACAGCTTGGCCAGATGAAGTTTGAAAAGCTCCAGAAATGAAGATTCCACAGATTCTCTTCTACTATATCATCCCCATCACAGTAAAAAGAAAAAAACAGATTTCAAAGAAAGAAAATATAAATTATCCACTCAGAAATTTCTATGTTCATAGCCTCTCTTGCTATCATTGTTGTTATCATGGTGAATCTTCAGGAACAATTTGGTTGTCTTCACTATTCTTCTAATCTTCTCTCCAAAATCAGCTATAGACAGCTGGAAGATTTCTCCTTAGCCTTCTGCTTCTAGAACTGAACAATGCTAGTTCTCTCAGCAGTAGTAAATACTCGGTTATATATTTCCTGTCATTGTTGATAGTAAAGTCAAGTACTGCATGACAATTATTATAGTGTCATGTGTAGTTTAAGAAGATACGATGAGCCTGGGATGCTACAGAGATTCTTTTGTTCATAGTCTTCTGTTGGTAAACAGACCAACTAGTTAGCAAAGTGAAAATATTCATTCAGTCTGTTAGTCTGTCTGGTTTCCCTTAGCATAATTTCTAAGAGTGGAAAAAAATTATAAGAGAGTACTCTTAATCTTTATAATAATATTAAAACTCAAAGTTGAGTTTACTTTTCCTAACTTTAGAAATATGCAAGTAAAACCTCTAAATCTGAATAAGTCACTGTCATATAGAATCATAGAATCACCAGGTTGGAAGAGACCCATCGGTCCAACCATTCCTATCAAACACTAAACCACGTCCCTCAGGACATTGTCTACCCGTGCCTTAAACACCTCCAGGGAAGGTGAATCAACCACTTCCCTGGGCAGCCTATTCCAATGTCCAGTGACCCTTTCCATGAAAAACTGCCTCCTAATCTCAGGCCTAAATCTCCCCTGGTGGAGCTTGAGGCCATTCCCTCTTGTCCTGTCCCCTGTCACTTGGGAGAACAGGCCAAGTGTAACTGTATGTAGTTATACTTACATAGTTAATGTTAAAAGCCACTAATGTTCAGAAGCTAGTTAATCTATATGTGAAAGAATTACTGAAGAACAAGACAAATTACTCTGAACATTTTTTTTTTTATCTGTTTATTTAAAAAAGACTACAGATATGTTACTGAATACAGTGGCTCTCCTAGGCTTGGATATCTAGGATAAGACAGATAGATCTGAATGCATTAAACTTAAGCTAAAAATAAAATGCTCTATACAAGGAAGAAAACATTGGTTTTGCAAGGTTTTCTTTATTTGTGAACTTGTATGAAGATAGTGAATTACAACTGGAACAATTTATCTAAGTCTATAGTAAGAACATTTTTTTAAATACAGCCACTTTTAAAAAGTATATCTTCTTGCACTTATATGTATCAGAAACAAAGCATTTATTGAAAAAAGATCCTATTGTGTTATCCTCAACATTTATTAAACCATCTAAACATGCACAAAGATAGATATTCTGTAAAATAGTTTATTATTTCTGTACAAATAATAGGCAGATATTTCTCTGTCCACCTACATGCAGGGCCTATAATTATATTTTGTCCTCTTCTTATTCAGACCTTGAATGAATATCAATGCTATGATTCATATCTGATTTACACCCATTCCCTTCAAGAATTTCCTACATTTGTTGCATTTATAGTTATGCTGGGGGCATGGTCCAAATAAGGGTCTTGTAAGTAATTTCTTCTCTCTGAACATTTTTAACAGAAAAAAAAATTGGATTCTTGTACTTGTTTTTATATTGTTACTTCTGAAGAGGTTTTTTATTACTGTCTGAAGGTCAACACATGCAAAACCAACTAATATTTTTATCAATCTTAATAATAAATATTATCTGTGGATAAATGATGATGCCTTAATTTAGTTACTTAACCACAATAAAACAAAACAAAACAAAAAATAAGAGTGTTTGATCTAAAATGTGTTTAAATAGCTTGAAATCTTTTGAAATTACTGCAAATCTTACCATTGGAAACAAAAGTATTTGGATCAGGTACTAAGAAGCAGGAGAATTTTCATTTTCAAAAGCTTTGTGTGTCTGTGTACTGTCATTGATGTTATGGGATTAAAAGGTTGAAAGAGAGATCAATATTGACTTATTTTTGAGCAGCTTATGGGTTTTTTTAATTTTTCTGTCATTGTTCTTTGAAATTACTTGTATACATTTGTTCTCCTTTTCTCTGTGCATGAGATACATGAAAAGAAGTCATATGGAAGCACAGTAAAAGAGGAACTGACTTGTAAGCAGTCATCTAGGACATTAGTCATAGAGTCACAGAATAGTTTGTGTTTGAAGGGACCTTAAAGATGATCTAGTTCCAACCCCCCTGCCATGGGCAGGGACACCTACTAGATCAGGCTGCCCAAGGCCCCATCCAACCTGGCCTTAAACACTTCCAGGGATGGGGAAGCCACAGCTTCCATGGGCTACCTGTTCCAGTGTCTCACCATTATCATGGTGAAGAAATTCTTCCTAATGCCTAATCTATAACTGCCCCTCTCCAGCCACGAACGTTCAGACATCTTGTCACAGTCTGTCAGAGTCATTCATTGAATGGGCTTGATAAAGAAAAACAAATATAATAAAAGGTTTCTAAGATAGTGAGGAAATTTATTATTAAGACATGAAGGATCAAGCAGGACAGAGGACATAGATATTTTTTCNCCATTGGAAACAAAAGTATTTGGATCAGGTACTAAGAAGCAGGAGAATTTTCATTTTCAAAAGCTTTGTGTGTCTGTGTACTGTCATTGATGTTATGGGATTAAAAGGTTGAAAGAGAGATCAATATTGACTTATTTTTGAGCAGCTTATGGGTTTTTTTAATTTTTCTGTCATTGTTCTTTGAAATTACTTGTATACATTTGTTCTCCTTTTCTCTGTGCATGAGATACATGAAAAGAAGTCATATGGAAGCACAGTAAAAGAGGAACTGACTTGTAAGCAGTCATCTAGGACATTAGTCATAGAGTCACAGAATAGTTTGTGTTTGAAGGGACCTTAAAGATGATCTAGTTCCAACCCCCCTGCCATGGGCAGGGACACCTACTAGATCAGGCTGCCCAAGGCCCCATCCAACCTGGCCTTAAACACTTCCAGGGATGGGGAAGCCACAGCTTCCGTGGGCTACCTGTTCCAGTGTCTCACCATTATCATGGTGAAGAAATTCTTCCTAATGCCTAATCTATAACTGCCCCTCTCCAGCCACGAACATTCAGACATCTTGTCACAGTCTGTCAGAGTCATTCATTGAATGGGCTTGATAAAGAAAAACAAATATAATAAAAGGTTTCTAAGATAGTGAGGAAATTTATTATTAAGACATGAAGGATCAAGCAGGACAGAGGACATAGATATTTTTTCTTGGAAAGCATCTTTATAATGATTAACAGAACCAAAAAAGCAATAAAATATTTACTACAGACAAAGGGGTGTGAGGCACTGTCACTTAAGAATATCGTTGAGGAAGACTGCAAAGGTTGACTGAGCAACCTGAGGTTGAGAGATGTGTGAAGCAGATTAGCGTTTGGAGAAGGAGGAGGAAAAATGCTAGATAAAGCATGGACATTATTTAGGTTTGTCCTGGTTTTGGTTTTCTTCTTTGCAGCTTCAGTGAGAGACACCTACGGTTTACAGTTGTTACTAGATTATCTTTATGCTCAGCTGGAATTCTGTCTACATTTAATGTCTATTTACATACAGGTGATAACTAAAATTTGACATCTGAAAGTCTTTTTGCTAGGTCAGACATGTTTTAAAGTATATAATTGACGAACTAGTTGAAGCAATTTAGAAGAACACTGACTGAGTTATGAGGTGCCTATGTTCTGGATATGATTCTGGGAAGGGAAGCCGTGAATTTAAGTGTTTATATCTGAACTATGCATCTAAATTCCTATTCTTACTAATGAGCATTTAAGGTTCAGTTGAAGTGAGAGCACAAAGTTGCAAAGATTTATAATATTCTTCCCAGTCTACAGTTACTGCTCAACCTCTTATTAAATAAAGGTCCTAATAATCTTAGAAAATGGAACTGGAGAACTAATCAATTGACAAGATGCAGATAACTCTTTAATGATGAAGTTTATCTTTCTAGACAGCATGAGTACAATGGGATTCTAGTCCCCTATCTTTCATTGAGAGGTTGTGTAGGATTCAGTTGTATAGATATATGTATTTAGTGCCATTCCGGCATTTCAGAGTGTTTGAAACATTTACATGATAGACGTGACAGATGTGACACAGATAATGTAAGAAGCCAATTATCTGTTGAGCATTTAGCAGTCTTTTGAAAAGTTTCATATTTCCTTGTAAATTCACTCACTTTATGTCTGAAATACCTTGGCTCATTCAGTAACATGTCATGGTAATAAAGTAATATCATTTGCTTTCCTTAAAAAAAACCAACTGATTATTGCTCTGAGATAAAGAAAAAGGCACTTCTGTTCTTATTAGTTCCATTTTGTGCTAAAATCTTTTCTGTAAAAGCTATTATACAGTATAATTTTATATTAGCATCTTCATCTCCATCCTTCTCATTATCTGTGAAATATCTATGAAATGTGCCTTACAACGGTATTATCAGTATGCTATTATATGTATAAAATCAGTAGTTTACTAATTTACTTTCACTAAGATTTAATATACAACTCTTCAGCTACTGAGTATTCTATGTACGGCATGACTTGTTCTCCACCTCCTCATTATGATCTGCTGTCAGCTTTCTCAGAGTTTGATCCTGTCTACCATATTCCAATATTATGGAATTCACAACTGCTACAAAATGAAACCTATGAAACAGAAATCACTTCAGCTTGAGCAATGTGGTATTTCCATAACTGTTGACGGGAGCATCACAGAATCAGATGCAGAGATCAATATGATCAGCAAGTGTTCGATTTATTGAGTTTAACTGTTTCTTTATGAACCCTTTTCGGTTATATAACTGGGTATCTACAGTGTATTATTGGTTAAAGGTAGCTGTCCATAAAGCTATTACTAACGTATTATTGGCTAAACTACCGCACATGCTAAGAAACCAAGTTACACTAGAATTAACTATGTTGGTAGTTCTCTTTAATTGTTTTTCTTTCAGCTGGTACTAGTTCCTACTGAACCAGCTGTTGTATTCCTTTCAGCTGCTTATCAGAAGGCTGTCTTTTCTCCTCATTGAACTGGCCTTTGTTTATCTTTCAGTTCTCTGTTTCAAGGCCTTCTTCTCTGTAAAATGTTCCCACACATAAGCATTTTTAGAGCCCATAAAAAATAATTGTATGTAGTACAGTTCTTCACTGGGAAAAAAATGGCAGGGTGGCTGGACACAAAGGGTTATGGTGAAAGGAGTTAAATCCATTTGGAACAAATCACAAGTGATGTTCTCCAGGGCTCAGTTCTGAGGTCTGTTCTCTTTAATGATGTCTTTATCAGTTATATGAATGAGAGGATCAAATGCTCTCCTAGTAAGTTTGTAGAAGACAAAAAGTTGCGTGGGAGCGTTGATCTGCTTGAGTAAAGGAAGGCTCTATAGAGGGATCCAGACAGGTTAGCTCAGTGGGCAGAGGCCAGCTGTATGGGATTCAACAAATCTAAGTGTTGTGTCCTGCACTTGGGTCATGACATGATGCAATGCTGCAGGCTTGGGGAAGTGTGGCTGGAAACCTGATCGGAGGTATGGGGTGCTGAGGGAGATGGTTTTGTGGCAGGTATGAATGGTTGGATTTGATGATCCAAGGGGTCTTTTCCAGCCTGATGATTCTATGATTATAACATTTGCTACTAAAATGAATAGTCTTTATAAAGACAGAACCCTAGCAAAAGTAAGCATATTAATTAAGTCAGTCAGAAGAAAACTACACTTTTGACAAAAAAAGTCTGGCACACAACTGCTCCATTTTTATAAACCAAATGTAAATCTCGTATTCAGTTGCAGTGATTAATAACTTCAACATGAATACGAGGACATAGATCAAATAAGTACAGCTATAAGTCATTATATATAATGGAGAAAAATAAAGCAGTTTGATAGAACATTGTCATACAATCCATGTTTCCTGCTTTATAACAGAATATATTACACAGCATTTGGGAAAGAAAAGGAAACTGTGAACCTATAAAAATGTTTCATTCTTTTGACAACATTTCCTCATTGCCTGACAAAGTTGTGTTCATATTATGCTGTTTCATTCATTAAATGAGAATTCAAAACATACTTGTCTATTCATTTTTTTTAACTTATATTCCTGACTCATTTGTGTCAGGGTTTTCTTTTGTTGTGTTTTTTTTTATTTAAATTGCCCATGCTAGGATGATTTGTTTGCTTTTTCATATAATTAAAGTGGAATTAATCACTGTTAGAAAACAAAAGAGCAAATGCATTAATCAAACACTGAGCTCAGCCTGACAATCATAGTGACCAGACTCACTTAGCATGTGGCCAACCCCTTTTATACCACTTTCTGGCTACTCTCCTTTGTTTCTCTCTGCTTCCCGTTCTCCTACATGCTCCCTCCATGGGTTTGTAAAGCTCTTTCAATATCCACACCCCTCCCAGTCCAAGTCTTCTTTGGTTTATAGTCTTACTAGTTTCAAGTCCAGGTTTATCTTCATGATATTGGCATCTGTAGTTCCTTGATAGGCTATCAATGAGCGTGAGTGGTGATGTTTGTGTCTTATTTTCATGTGTGTTTTGTCAAGTCTGTGTCTCTTACTACTTCCCTTATTATCTCCCTACTAGGTTTGTGTCCTTGTGTGTTCTTGTTTAGTATCCCTTTTTTTTTGCATTGAGAAAGGCCTTGACTAAATAACCTTGAAGGAGTAGATGCTCTCTCCTACTTGCTCTGACAGAGTCACTTACACATTAGCTATAGAGATTTTGCTATTAAGTCCACGGTAAAACCAACTAAACAACCAACCAAGCAAAAACCTCAAGCATTCTCTTCACAAACCAAAGTCATGAACAAACCCAACTGCCCCCCCAAAACTGTTACCTCATTATTGATTATTTGTGTATGGTATGAGTGTTGGAGAAGTCTCAAATGTACCAAAAGAAGAACCAGTCAGTCAGAATACCTATCCAACCTCCCCTCTGTCAGATTGTTGGGCAAGTCTCAATTCTGGCAATTCTGGATCCATTCATCCACAGAACACCAAAAATAATCTCAAGATTCAATGGTGTATAACAAATAGAAAAATCATAATGACTTGGCCTCTGAAACATGCAAACTTTTTCTAAGCACAGAAAAGTAATAAAAATATGTTACATTTTATTATACTAACTTTTATGTGCTGTTTGTGTTCATTGCAGGAAATGACAGTTCTTGTAAACTGTAGAGTAAGTTCTTTGGCATAAACTCTGTTGAGGACAAGCTGCTGAAACAAATTGCAACTCATTTTCAAAAGCAGATATCAGACAAGGAGTACAAGGACTAAATTTGGGGTTTAATTTTAAAGAGCTGAACAAACTAGCCTGCTTCAGAAAAGCAAAAAAAAAAATAAAAGACACCCCTTCCTCAAAAAACACCTCAGATCCAGGATTCCTTGCCCAGAGAATGGAAACCAAATTATACAAAAGGCTGCAGGCAGAGAGCTTTGCTATTACTGTCCAAATTAGGTAGCGGTTCAAATTAGTTACCATCCTGAAGTGTAAGGTTCTGCAAGATAAGGCAAACTGTCAAGATTCCTATATGGTGATATATGCCTTGTGATCACAACTCTATCTGGTACCTGAGAGAATACATTCAGTATAATGAGAAATAGTCAGCTGTTTTAAGATTAAAGAGAAAATGAAATACAAGAGTGTATCTGAAACGTATCTGCCTAATTTTACAGATACATAGCATTGCTCTTTAAGGTTTGAAGATTCAATAAAATTTACTTTATTTATACTGAAAGTAGTTCTACACATAGAAATCTGTATGTGTCATTTTATAGGAAGTCTTGGGAGGAAAAAGCTGCAGTGAATAGAGGTGCAACACTGCATNTAAATTGCACTCATGTCTATTGATATTTAGATAGATGATGGTTTTGTTTGCCTTTGTTATATATACAGAAAATATGACAATCACATAATCCATGTTTACTTAGCAGGGTTTTGAGGACACCATACGTCATGTCTGTCTGCTGTATTCTGCAAGTTATCTTCCTGTACTTTATTAAATAAAATGATAATGTCTGAACTATTGGCACACTTATTTCCGAGATCTATTTTGTTAGTTTGAATTACTTTCTTGATTGATAACAGGCATATCTACTCTTCTTCAAATTTGAGATTACTGTTATATTTTATTTGTAACTTTTGATAGTAAAGGAGTACTGAAGTTGAAAACTATGATTTCTCTAGAATAATTTCAGAAACACGCCCCACTGAGGGTTTTTTTTCCCCACAAACTCATGCATTTATATTATTACTGTTTTTCCAATGGTCAGAAACATTGATGGATATTTTATGGAAACAACAGCATTAAAATAACTCAAATATATTTACTGTCTCTAGGAGCTTCTCACTGGAACAGAGAAGTAGAATATATGAGCAAAACACAAGATAATATTAACAGTCATCTTGGCATCCTCATCTATGAAGACATTTTTGTCTATTTTGTATTTCTTTGATTTTGACTCTTCTTTTAAGGTTTCTTTTCCCAAGGCCCTCATGATTTACCTGTTTTGCATACATTAAACACAAGATAAACTGTAATAGATTTAAAGTAATTTCAGTCTTTTCTGATTTGCATTCACCAGTAAGTTGCAAAGCTATCTGTATTGACTTAGCAACCTTAACCAAAATTGAAATTGTTGCATTAAACCCTNGAAAGTAGTTCTACACATAGAAATCTGTATGTGTCATTTTATAGGAAGTCTTGGGAGGAAAAAGCTGCAGTGAATAGAGGTGCAACACTGCATTTGCCTTTTTGTACATTAGCATGAANCAATTAATTATGGTAGTTCATCTCATTGGTTCAGTATTCATCAGAGCACTGACTTCCAACTCTCTGGTTTTTAATATACATGTGGAATATCTCCAATTTATTCTTTTGTTTCCTACTGCATGTTAATGGTATGTTTTCCTTCTTCTTTCACATCACTGAGTTCAACTGTAAACCTGACACTAACAAGATCACCAGGAAATCATATCCCTTAGTGCTGCATCTAGAAGCTAGTAGGTCTCTCGTATTTTAGGAGAATCACTGAAAAGATCAATCATGTTTCATTTTTTATATTAAAAAATACTATTTTTTCCATCTTCCTATCTACACATAAAGCAATGTTTACTTTTTCATCTTACCTGGAGTAACAGCCTGATCAATAGTGTGAATGATAAGGTGCCAGAATTAATTATTGATTATTCTTAGTATCTCTACATGTACCCAAAAATGTACACTGTATTCTTAGGTCAATTTTAATATTATTTATTTCAAACAGCTTCAAATGCCTGAAGTTGGATGTCTGGTTTAATTCAGTTTTCAAGTCTTTTTCTGTGCTTAGAGGACAACTAGTTTCTCTCAGGAAGAGATTAAATCCTAAGAGAAGTTTAAGATATGTGGAAAGAATCCTGACAAGGACTATCATGGAAATGTATGATAATAAAATTTGCTTTGGTTACAAAAAAAGACTTCTTATATCGCTGTAATTGTGTTATGAAATGTCTTACAATTCCATAAAATCCCTCAGGTTTAATACCTAATCCTGAACAGCGTTTCTTTCACAAGACTCAGAGGAAATAATTTACATGACTTTGGTGCTAATGATGCAGCTGGATTCCCTGTCCCACATATGCATTTTGAATGTAATTAAAAAGTAGCACTTTCTGTAACTGCTTTACTTAAAAAAACCCATAAAAACACACTAAGGCTTGACTTAAGCTCTGTTCTCAGTAAATTCCAGACATTGTAGAAGAATGTCTTAACAATGTTTTTTTCCTATATTTTAATTAACATAAGGTAGGAAAAAATATTTTGATAGACAGAAAAGTGTAACTAACATAAAAGAGACAAGTCATGCTTAGAAAAAGAAATATTAGCATATCAAAACCATCTAGAAATATACTATATTTCTCATAATACTTAGCAACACAATAGAGATAAATCCTACCCCATACAAAACTCTCAGATGTTTATTTAAATATTGTCAAAAAGGTTTTTAAAGCCTGGATATGATTTATTTTATGTAAACCTTACACTACAAAATGGTGAAGAAGCAGCTTTCACTCAATGTGTAAAAAAATATTTGATGGTAATATCTACATTATTTTTTTTTCCTAGCACTCTGAAGCAGTGGTAAGTTTCTTCATGGTTGCTGCAGTAATGACTAACCCTGCAATGATGATATCTCAGTATCATAAAACTAGAATGGTTTGTATGATAAAGACTTTCTGCAGTTATGTAATTAATAAAATGTAGGAGTCCCTGGAAGGTACAATTGCCCCTCAAAGGACCTGGCAGGGAAACCTCCATTCCCTGCACTTCCTGCTACTGTGTTACTGGAGAGTAGTAGGTAAAGAACTGTTGCCAGACTCCCATTCTGAGAAGGTTGGGCCCCCCAAATTATCTGAATTGACCATAGATCAGACTCAACTGGGAGTCCCACTGAAGACAACCTTTGAGAAGTTCTCCTTAGAGCAGTACTTCTATGACTGGAAACTCTCCTCTTGTGATTGGGACATCACCCAAGGACATTTTCCAGAACTAAGTGCCCTGACCCTTGTTTCAGTGAGTGAATATTTCTTCTGGATATATTGTTAAGTGGGTCTTAATGGGGGAGTAAATCTATCTTCTGGATGCTCTTGAGAGAGAAAATTCCTTTTGTGAGTGTGTGAATATGCATATTTTGGGTCATGCTTCTTAAGGATTGTTATGAAACTTAGGAATTCTTAAATAAGTAATTCTGGTTGGAATGAATCTTCATTTAGAGCGTCTGCCTGTTTTATGAATGCCTCATTGACAATGGCAATAACCAGATATTATTAAACAAACTTCTTCATTTCCCTAGGTTGACAAAGAACTTTGTTTACTTCTAGACAATGACAAGATTTTGTTCTTTCTTTTACTGTGTATTAATGCAAATTTCATCACGGATTATTGATGTGAGTTGACTCTGAATTAAACTTTACAGTATACATTTTATTTAGCCATCAACTAAAAATCTTGAGATTAGCACTCTGAACTCTTGAGTCATAAATTTCAACTTCTGCCCCCATTTTAGCTTTTTACCAAATGTTGTTAAAGGTAGAATAATCTCTTTGAGAGAGAACTAGATCAAAAATATTTCCAATCTACTGGTAATTTATTGGGAAGAAACTTATTTTTTAATCACTACCATCATGCACAAAACGAGATGTAGCACACTGTTATTCATGAGCTTCCCTGATAAAACTGAACATTAAAAAACAAAAAAAACCCAACCAACCAAACAAAAAAACTGGAGGTAAACAATCTCCTCCATAAGGAATTTAAGAACTTGGTTGGGAATTAACTTTAATTCGGAGATTAATCTGGAAGTACTTGTGCTTGATATAGCAAAACAATATGAAAGCCTATAAAAACGAAACTCCTACGCCCTTTAAAAGATGTTAACACATTTTTAAGAAATTTATTTCTTGCAGTAATTTTTTTTTTCAGTCTTAGGAGGGAGGAGGGCACCTTTTCCTACTGTTGTGTAGTGACTTAAAAATTAGTCCTGATGAAGAAAATTTTTGGGGGGTGAGGTACCACAAATTTTTACTGCTCTTGAATATGGTAATTTACAGTAATGAATAGTATTTTGCTGGAAAGGTTTTTGAAGAGTTAATTCTGGGTGTTCATTACTTGATCACAGCAGTTCACATGCAGATATTATTACTGTACTGTCCATTTCTACAGGATAATCATGATCACCACCTACAAAGCTGAAAAACTGATCTATGGGTGTTGTAACTGACAGCAGCTGAGATTCTTCACTTAGAAAATTAATATTAAAGGTTCTTGGTAATTTTCATCTTCCTTTCTGTTTCTAAATATATTCTAAATCTCAAGAGGCAATGTAAAAAATAAGTTTTGTGAAAGTTTAATTGAAGGTTCTGCCATTTTTGTCACTGTTTTGACAACCCAAAATCATACATTTCTTTGAATGTTAATGGTGAAGAATTCCACTTCTTAAAATGATCCAATAGGGAATATAATTAAATAGGCTTTTTAAAGCATCTATTTAGATATTGATTTTATACAGACAGAAAAAGTGAAAAAAAATTCCTTCTTTCAAATTCCTTCTTTTATTAACACATGTCCTTAGCCCTTATATTGTAGTGGGAGGAATTAATACAAAGTGTGTTGGTTTTTTAAGAAAGTGAGAGGATGATTTAAAAGAGACTGTGGAATTAAAAAAATAGCAATCTGAGGTTTTGAGTAACTAACAAGGAATGGAAATTTTTAAATTATCTTTAAATTTTCTTATTGTTTTACAGACAAAATCAGTTTTCTTTTATAACAAAGAAAACAACATAGGGAACTATAAAGAGCATTAAAATTGCCAGAAATTAGCATTATCTGCTTTGAAATATCTGAGAATTTATCAGCTAATACAGTTCCTACTGCTGAAGTCTTCTAAAAATTACATGCTTGTACAAAATAGGAATGCAGATATCCTTGGTCATACTAGAAATTAGAAGGAATTTAGAGGTCTATTGAAGAAATGTGTACATCTCGGTTAGTTTCTGTAGGTGACCTTAATATTCAAGGAGAAAGACAACTCAGTAATTAGTCTTGCAACCTCTTTTAGGTGTGGAAGTTAGTATAAAACATGTAAGACAGTATCTATAGTATCTTAAGTTGATATAAGAAGTATAATTCTCTCTATTGACTGTAAAGGAAAGCTATGGTGGCTAGCTCAGATGTCAGCAGTTATCTATGCTTTAGAACCAGTGTGGATCATTTAGATGAATCCACATGTCATATCTTCCAGGGAACCTGTCTTCCCTCTGTCTTAGATCCTGCCCTTCAAAACTGATTCCAAGATTAGCTCCTTAAGGAACGAGGCACAGCATCACACTCTGAATTATCAGCTCTGAGCTTTTGAGAAGATAAAAGTTCCAAACAGGCTAGTCAGTGAGAAAGTTATGCCAGACTCATAAAATAAACATGCTGTGATCTTCATGGCAAGACCTAAAAATTCAGGCCTGCTTTAATTACAAAATGAGGAAATCTGGAGTTGTTCTGCTGTGTTATTTAGACACCAGATGTCCTGGAAAGGGAAAAAGAGCTTAGAAGTAAGAACGCTTAAAATAAAGTATGAACAGGAAAAAACACGGCTTATTAAGTCACATAAGACTCATCATTCTGAGGGTTCAAAATTTTTACACAGTTAAGCCATGTTGCATTATCTTTTTTTTTATTAGTGTAGCTCTTTATTCCAAACATATGAAAGTAAATGAAAAATTTGCTGTTGATTTCAGTGGCTTTAAGATCAGACTCTCAGCTGAATATTTACATAAAAGTTTCTTATTATTTTTTATTATAGACACTAATGAAACATCAAACTGAAATAATAAAAGAAATAATATATTTATAGGATTCTTTTTCTCCCTTAGAGCCCATAGGATACTTTCTTTTCTGTTCTGCTTTATGGTTTGTTTCATATCCCCAAATTAAAAAGAAGGCCGTTTGTTTTGGGGTCTCTAAAATATAATGCTTTTATTCCTAGTGCAGCAATATTATTGGCTTGGCAAAAGAAGACCTCAGGACCTGTCAGGTCTGTCTCAGTCTGAGATGATAGCTTTAATTGTTACAGTAATTATCTGGGAGAAGGTGACTATGGTCTAATTTAGCTTGGTTTAGTTCTGTGATTGGGTAAGACTGACAATCCTATGTAGTCACTTAAAATAATAATAAATAAAAACCAAACAAAAAATTTTAACCAAATTTTAACCATTTATAGTGTTCTGGGAAAATATCATGCTGTTATAACTAATAGATACATGGTGCAAACTGCCAAGATGAAAAAAAAAAAAGCAGGTAAACAGACTGTGTTAGGGAAATCTATAAAAACTGCACTCTGAGGACCCAAGTCTGATGTGAACTTCCACCATGAGCATTCTATTCTTCCTGATGTAGACATAATGAAACTGATTAGAAACTGATGTAGACATAATGAAACTGCTCCTTGAATACTGTGTTCAGTTCTGGGTCCCTCACCAAAAGAAGGATGTTGGGGCTCTGGAGCGAGTCCAGAGAGGAGCAACGGGGCTGGTGAGGGGACTGGAGAACAGGCCCTATGAGAAGTGGCTGAGAGAGGTGGGGTTGTCTGGCCTGGGGAGGAGGAGGCTGAGAGAAGACCTCATTGCTCTCTACAGCTACCTGAAAGGAGGTTGTAGAGAGGAGGGTGCTGGCCTCTTCTCCCAAGTAAAAGGGGGTGGGACAAGAGGAAATGTCCTCAAGCTCCACCAGGGGAGGTTTAGGCTAGACATTAGGAAGATGTTTTTTCACAGAAAATGTCATTGGGTATTAGAACAGGCTCCTCAGGGAGGTGGTTGAATCACCTACCCTGGAGGTGTTTGAGGCACGGGTGGACGGGGTCCTGAGGGACATGGTTTAGTGTTTGATAGGAATGGTTGGACTCAATGATCCGGTGGGTCTCTTCCAACCTGGTGATTCTGTGATTCTGTGATGACTGCTTTTTATTTCACTCATTCCTATAAGTGGAAGGATTTAACCTGCAGGTGTTACGATTCAGAGGTGCAGCAAGATTGAGCCTAATAGTGATGGACCCATGCTCTGCCCTTCCTGAAACAGAAACAGGAAGAACCATCAGAAAAAGACATCCTCAAGGGCATCCTGTATCCTCCCCCTGCCAGGCTGGAGACAGTAGTTTAAAAGAAAGGAGTGAATAGAGTCCAGTCAATACTTAGAGCAGCAGGAAAAGACCTTCCTTGCCCACCTTGCCTTCCCAGTTGCCTCTGTACAAGAGACATGAGTGTCTGGATGTGGAAGGCCATTTAACAAATGATTAGAATGGTGGTCAGTCTACACCAGAGATGTCACCAATTTCAGAAAGGCCTACCTCCTGTATCATGACCACCACAAAAAAGAAGGAAGATGAGTTATAGTTACAGATTACGCCTTTCTGAGGGGAATAGAGGGTCCAATGTGCTGGACAGACTCACCTCTTAGGGAAATCTGCTGCCTCCCTGGGACCCAAGTTAAAGACATTGCTAAGAAACTTTCTGCCCTTATGCAGCTTTTGGACTATTACCCATTACTGCTCTTCTACATGGGTAGGTAGTGATGAAGCTGCAATAGCTTAGGGCTGATAAAAAGGGACTTGAGGGCCTGGGAATGGTAGGTGAGGGAATCTGGAGCACAATTTATTTTTAACTCTATCCGTCCAGTTGTGGGTAGTGACATTTGAAGAGACAGACATACCCAGTCTTTTAATAGCTTGCTCTGTGGCTAGCATCACTGCCACAATTTAGTGGGTTTTGGTAATTAGATGGCCTACATGGCACCAGGCTTTCTGGCATCAAATATGATTCACATTTCTTAAAGAAGGAAGAGGGTCTTTGCTCAGGAGCTTACAGGGCTCATTGACAGTGCTTTAAACTAGACTTGAAGAGGTAAAGGAATTACATCAATTTCATTCATGAAAAGCTGTGTGATGACACACCAAGGTCAGAGGGATGGGGTGCTATCCAGGGCCTTCACTCAGTCTGCTACTCTGAGACATGATGGCTATACCACAGTAAACTTGAAGTCTTATAGAGGTGAGCCAGGGGCTCCCAATGTAATAGGAGCCAATGGGTAAATACTGCAAATACCTCAACTTACTTAGGATTTTTTCTTCTAAAAAGGTAACATGGCTAACAGTCCAGCTGTAGTGCCTCTACACCGATGCATGCAGCATGGCAATAAACAGGAAGGGCTAAAAGCCACTGTACTGCTAGAAACTATGGCCTGGTTGCCATTACTTAAACTTTATGGGATGAATCCCATGATTGGAGTGCAGCTGTTGATGGCTACAAGTTGTTCAAAAAGGGACAGGGGAGGAAGGAGGGACAAAGAGAAAAAATAAGAAAAAAAAAATTTGAAAGCAAACTTCCAGTTCTTCAAGGAGTTAATCAATATGACAATAGGTCCCTTAGGAAACTTTCAGCAAGGACAAGGGAGAAGAATAGTGCTGGCAGATCGTTAAGGATATTTTCTGTAAACTGCAAAGCTTTCTATCCCCAGGTATAAGGAACCAGGAAAGAGGCAAGAGACTGGAATGGGTTAGTTTTTGCAGAGGGGTTGGACTAGATGTCCTTTAAATCTTCCTTCCAACCCAAACAATTCTATGATTCTATGACAATCACAAGGAAAATTATTTATACTAGGAAGTCAATGTCTTTATTGTATCAATGATTCATGAATGCTAATATAACTGTATTTGGACCAATAATAACTGGGGGTTGTGTTTTAATTAGACTGTTAAGCCTTTAATAATAATAATAGATTATGAAGCACATATCTGTTACGTTTTCCTTTCCACATAGAAAAATTTTAAGCATAAGTGTTTCAATAAATATGGCATTACTCTGTCTAAGTCTCAAGAAAACCACAATCTGCTTAGGTCAGTTGGACTTGGTATTCATTTCCATGGCTATTGGATCAGCTTACTTGAGGAAGGTTATATTGTTATTCCTTTTGTCTACCATATATACATTTGATATTAAACATTGGGTTTTTTCATATTAAAGGTGTTCTTTTTTTCCTCTTTGTTAAGGAACCTGTTCTTTGTTTCAGAACCTTCTACTGCATAAACATTGTGGAAGAGCACAAAAGCTACATTTGGGCTAGTGAATTAAATATGTCTAGGACTGTTGTTTGGTGTTGAGGCCAGCTGGCATAGATCAGCTTGCACTCTTATTAAATTCTCTTACTCTTCAAACACTAAGGCCATATCTTAATTAAGAATCCTTCTTCTGTGATATATCCCAGAAAATTCTTAAGTATAACTTCGGAATAATTTGTCTCAGTAAAACTGTACCAGGGACAGTTCATACTATTGATTTCTCGTGATTGAGAAATGGTAATACAGATTTAACTTAAACATTTGCTCTACCCATATACTTGCATATTTCCATCATTGCATACTTAAATATTGTCCCACCATAACAAATGAATATTTTTCAGTCATCTATGTAATTAGCTGCTTTGCATGGTGGAGAAATCTCTTTATACTTGCATTTCAATGATGGAGAGGTAAGGGACAGATGGTAAGGCAAAGTTCTTTTTATATTTACTTACATTTACTTACCTGATTTATGCTTGATTTTAATTATATTAGCTGTGTTAAATAAGTAATTTGTCATGTGCTTTAACCTGAAAATCCTTAAACAGATATATTAGACCTCCTCTTCAGAATAGATGTAAGAATAGCTATAGACTTCCTGAAATATTTGGAATGTGACAATTCCTCCCATCAACTTGACTCCACTACTTCTAGAAATGTGAAGAATTTTACAATTTTTAACAGTTACAGATAAATGAATATGTCAAGATATGGGCAACTTACTTCTAGATTAAAGTGTATTTACAGAAGAATATAGGTGAGAAAAAACAAAAAAATACTTGAAGGATGTTTTAGGTTTTTTTTTTTTTAAAGAAAGAACTTGACATAGATTATTTGTCAAAATCATCCGTGAAATGGAAATACTGAGGGAATTTCATGTCAGAATTATTTTCTTCAGGTGTTAGATTTCCACATTGAAAGTGAAGGTACTGCATAAAGTCCACTCAAAAAAAATTGTTTTAATACAAGATGTAGCTGAAATGTAGTAAGAATAAAAAATTAGAATAAGCAGTACCTGTAGAAGTCTATTTATCAAAGAATTACTTATGCATTGATTAAGTTCCAGATTATGTGGGGCTGTGTGTCTAAACTTAGGTCAAATGCAGTATGGCTTTTCTGGCTACATTTTTTTTTTTAAATGAAAAGTTGTTACTTGCAGCAACATAGTGGAAATATGCAGATTCATTGGTTCATACCCATATGGATATTCAGATGAAGTTCAAATATGTCAAGCACTCATGTTTATAACTGACTTAAACAAGGAATGTTGACAATCATATAGCTATTTTCCAAGTGGAAACCAGATTATATTCTTTCCTAAAAGTAAGAACAATTAATTGAATAAAGTCTGAAAATGGTATAGCAAATTTGTTGACTCATCAGTAGCACTTACTGAAGAGTCAAGAGCTATTTTTGTCTTTTCTTTTAAAGTACTTTATTCAAATACTAATTAGAATTGTCTCTGCTCTGCTTGCTGGAGTTTATATCTTGAGGTTTATATTCAATATAGTTCAGGTAAGATAATTAGTAGCTTTGAAATATTTAAATCTCAATAGTCTTTAAACTGATTTATCACAGTCCCCATCTTTTGTATTATATGCAGTTTTGGGCACCACGGTTTAGAAAGGATATAAAACTACTGGAGAGTGTCCAGATGAGGACCACAAAGCTGGTGAAAGGTCTAGAGATGAAATTGTATGAGGAGTGGCTGAAGTCATTTGATCTATTCAGCCTGCAGGAGACTGAGGATAGACCTCATAGCAATTTACTGATTTCTCACAAGGGACAGAGGAGGAGCAGGCACTGATCTCTCTGGTAACGAATGGTAGGAACTGAGGGAATAGCAGGAAGATGTGCGAGGGGAAGTTTAGGTTGGATATTAGGAAAAGATTCTTCACTCAGTGGGTGTTAAAAACACTGGAACACTAGTGTAAATTTCAGGGCTGTCCTATGCGCGGATAGGAGTTGGACTTGATGATCCTTGTGGGTTCCTTCCAATCAGGTCATTCCGTGATTCTGTGATTCTATGACTCTTTTTGTATAAGGATGGACAGGCAAACTCTTTTCTGTGTTGCTTATATTTCTCTGCTTAAACAGAATAACTTTCTTTCTTTAAGAGTTAAAATTTTAAAGGATGTTTTCTATCCACTTTGTCTTGTAGCTGGCCATATTGTAGAACTGATTAAAAATCCCCTTATTAAATGTCTTCCCTCTCTCATGAAACAATTTAAAATTCATAGGAGAAATACTCCCAATGGCGTATTATTACAATACTGAGGAGTCATTTTGACTGTCCCTGTTTTGCTCTCTCCAATTAAGCATTGGCAAAATAAAGCAGAACAATTTTCTAAAGAAAAACAAAAGCACGCTTAATCCACATTGGTTTATGTCCTCTTTTTAACAGGGACAAATTACTCATGAAGTTCTAAATTCAAGTCTGGTTCAGTGAGAATTTAGTTTCTTATTCATTAGCATTCTCCTAGTCACTAGCCTATTTATCCAGGCCTTAATTTTCATATTGGTTAGTTTTTCTTTTGAAGAAGTTGGAGGCAAGTTCAGTTTCTGAGTTTGTCCTTTGGCTGCGTTTTAGGTATTGACAGATATTTTGCATGTTTTTATCCTCATTCCTGGATGTGAGTCAGCCCACATCTGAGTCTGGATCCAGTTCTTTCTTATTCCTACTCAGGTGCCCTGAATCTTTGTGAAGGAACAAAGTAATTCCGGCATAAGAAATCATTACTCCAGTAAATTTCTTTCTGAATGTCCGAAGACCAAAACCACGGGCAAAACTGCAGCTTATACTTAGGGCACAAGTAAGGCATGCACATAAACAAAAGGATGACTGAGCGCAAAGCAGAGGAAATGTATTCTGCAGTGTGGCACAGGTAGCCAGTGACTAAATATCACAACTGGCACTTACGATGGGAATAATAATACCTAGGAAAGAGACTCCCTCCCTAGGAGGGAGTTGCCTTTGAAGATCTTTTTGTTTGGTTGGTTTTGCTATGGTGATTTCTGAGTGGAATCTAGAAAAGTTGATTTAGATTCCCACCTCTGTAAGAAGTTAAAAAGGATATTTAGGATTTATTTTTTTTGTCTGTACAAGAGCAACCACTGTTACTAAGAATAGCAGTATCCTTGGAGGTACATTTATTATGGGCAACTACTTAAGGTAAAACATGAAGTAATGCAGAAAAAAGAGAATATTTTTCTAGCTATGTACAGTTGTTTTTGAAAAGAACTGACAAATTATTTATCTTCAGAAATCACTGCCAGAAAAGAATCATTAATTATACAGCTCCTGATTTTTTATGTGATAATCAGCCAATTAGAACAACTGTTTGGGAAACGGATTACATTGATTCAGTTTTTGCTTTATTTTGAGTTGACATGATCAAATTTATCTTTTGTAGGAGATCATTTTAATAACTGAGTTATTTCTTGGTTATTTCTTTCAAGACTTATTGAGACATGGGAGAAGAACAGAGAAGGAAGGAAGGAAGTAAAGGTTCTGGTATTTTAGTCTGATGACAGTGACATTCACCTGAAAAAGTTCCTATGGGTTTTGGTGAGTAATAATAACTAGCCTCTTGCTTGTTTTAAAAGGAAGTGAAGCATAGTCATTTACTCTTAATTTGTCAGCTGAATCAGAGGTTTTCTCTGGTGGACACAAGAGAAGCTGCTCTCTGTTCTTGAATTTACTCTTTACAACTGCTTAAAGGTTTGTCGTGTTATACTCCACAACACACTTTCTTGGTTCCCAGTATACCCTCAAGTAGCTTGATTAAGAGCTGTCTAGATGGCAAAACAGCACAGGAATTTACTACAATGGCATTAACCAGAGCAGAATGGAGCAGTTGTTCTGAAGCCCTCAGGGATTATCTCTAAAAGATTAGAAGGAGCAGCTGGATATAACCTTAAAAGGGTCACATTGTAGTAAGTTATTCATTACAGAAAGGGAAGAGATTCGGTGTAGCTGCCTTAACAGCAGAGTGAGGTAAAGAAAAACAATCATTTTAACTGAAAATAACATTTAAGGTAAAAAAGAGCTTAAACTAGAAACCCTTGCTCTGTTTTGCAAAGCAGAAGCAGACAGAAGAAAGGAAATAAAGTGTTGTCCTCTACTCATGAGTAAGTAAAGTTCTAGAGAAAAACTTGTATTTGTATGCTTCTAGATATAAATGTTTTTGCTAAAAACAAATTTTATTACTTGAGTTTTCCCATGATAGCATATATTAACACACAATTACATCTGCTGCAATCTACCTGTAGTATTATATGATAACATTACAAAATAGTTTTAAAGAACAGACATGTTATTGTTAATTTCTTCATGATATGGAAAAGAATTAGCAATATAATCTGATGTATTTTTCAAAAGAAATATGTGGTAGGAGATAACTCCTGTTCACTGGCTTAAGTGTTGTAGGGAAGGATCACTGAGGCAAGAGTACATACCAGAGCTTTCAAATCATAGACAGACCTTGGGACTGTACCTGAAAGTGTGTGGTCTTTGAAAATGGGAAGAAAAGCAGAGAAAGGTTGAACCACAAGCAAGCTTCTTTTGGAAACTGGACCGTTTTTCAAAATGCAGAATCTTTTAAGACCAAGAAACAATCAGTGAAAGATATTCTACTCTTTTCCTTGCAGGCTGAAGTATTCTCATACCAGTGGTCAGATAATCAAATTTAGATACGGCTAATCTGTGATGCCCATTCTACTGTGGGTTCTCTTCCCTGTAGGACTGAGCTTTCCTTGCGTGAGAGAACAGAGTTTGTCTTTGACTGGTATTGAACCTGGAGTGCACAGTAAGAAGTGTTAGGTCATTACAACTAGCTTCCAGAAAAGGTTAGAATGCTTCTGTTAAAAGAGACATCAATCCCTTAAGACAATAACTAATAGTTCTTTATAAGAAATCATATTGTTGGTCATCTAAATGCACTTCAGCTTTTCCCCTTCTCCTCCTTTCATTAGCAAACTTAACAGCTGGGGCCTCAAACAGGGCACACAACTGACAGATAAAGGACTGGGATGCCAATGTCTAGAATAAATTTTTTAGCAGCAACATCTGTGTCTGTCACAAAGCCCTTGGCTGATTTCTTGGCTGGCTGCTTGGCTGTCTCTGCTGTCTGTGGCTCCATTGCTGGGTATGCTAATGGCCATGTAATGGCCTCTGGTGCCCTCTTGGGGAATTAAACTGCTTTGTCCCTGGGATCTTTTCTTAGCTTTGAGTGACCTGCAGCTGGAAGGGTTTGTTCCTATCGAGAGGAAGGCCCCTGAACAAACACTCACAAGTTCAGTGTATGCAGGGCAAATTAATGCATCCAAAGGAATATTTTGCAGACTGCTGTGAAGTCACATTCTTTTTAGATATAGCATCTCTTCAAACCACTCGAAATACTAAAGATATCAGAAAGTGAAAAATTCTAGAGACCACAGACTATGGAGTCATCATTCACTTTATTGTGTTATGAATTTCAGAAAAGAGGGATCGTTATCTCACAGAACAGACACCTAAGTTTGTTCTACAGAGAACTCTTTCCTAAATGGGTGGTTGGCTTATAAGCAGACAGGGCAGGTAATACTTTATTAGCAAAAGAACAAGCTTATACTTTTATTTTTAATACAAGAACTCCTTCAATAAATCCTAAACCCCAGATGTTTCCATGTATTTAAACTTATGTGTCCTTGTGAATACTCTTTCATTTTCTCTCTGTAGTAACTCAGACTCTCTGGGTTGGCTGAGGGCTTGTAATGAGTATTCAACTGAAGTTTAGCCAAAATACTGATATTCAGTTTCTGCAGACTTACTTTTTAAATGCATTCTTGAAGATGAATAGTGAAGACAGGATGATGACCTTTGCCAAGTGAAATTCTGCTCCCTTTACACATAGAAATAGAGTAACCCCTCAGGGCCTGATTGTTCAATTCCTTAGGGATTCTTTATGCATTTTTGTGATATAAAATGCCTGAAAATATAGCAAAAATTGCCAACGGGGAATATTATGGCATATGGAGCAGGTCAGTGGAGTGGCTGAGAAAAGATTGTGTGACTTAAAACCTCAAGTTATTGGAAAAAGAAACAAACAACAGTGTTTACACAGCTCTAATTTTCTCCAGGACTGGACAAGTAGGCTTCTGGCTTGTACAGTTTCTTCCACAAAGAAGGATTAATATTAGAACAGAGAATTAAACTCAGTAACTCCATTGAGATGCTTAAAACTAGGAGGGCAGGGGAGGAAGGAGATATGTGGAGGGGGAGAACACAAAACAAAACCCCAGATTTGAACATCTAATTCTACTATCTAATTCCTAGTGTCAGATGTCTAATATATCTAATACCAGACACAAAGTTGACACTGGCTCAAAACTGATGCATCTAACTCTTAGGTATCCGCTTCCCTATGTCAGATACCTGAGGTATCGGCCAGGTACTGCCAGAACCGCAAAAAAACCATAAGAGTTTAGATGGACAATGTGCATTCTATTTTCTCAATATTCCTTTATAACTTTCTGCTGACATTGGTATTGATAATATATTATAGAAATAGAATAAATCACATTATTCATTAATTGGTTTATAATTTGTCTTCTTTAAATAGAATTCCCAGTGATTATCTGCAAGTTTTTTAGATACTTCCAGTGATGTTTACTCCACCACTTCCCTGGGCAGACGGTTTCAATGTTTGATAAAATACACCCAGGTCCTTTTCTGCTGGGCACATTTCCCCAAGCCTGTAATATTTCATAGGGTTTTTTTGACCCAAGTGCATGACCCAAACACTTAGCCTTGTTAAACTTCATTCATTTGATCATACATTGATCCAACCAGATCCAGCCAGATCCCTCTGTAGAGCCTTTATACCCTCAGGTAGGTGAACACAGATTTTCTTTCTGTTTTTAAGAGCATCTACATACTTGAATATAACACTTTAAAAAAACCCCTATATTTTCCAGAGTTAAGCAATTAGAAATGTTTCATCACAATTAATAGATTTAGTCCTTCATATGCATTATGACACAGCCTATGTAATACAAACATATACTTTTGTTTCCTCCCACAGGACCCCTTATTCAGTACCCAAGATGTATGGAGTTAGATTACTAAACAGTTTTTGCAGCAACTATTAGATCTTTTTCTTTTCTCCACACTAATCAAGTGTTGCTCTAAAGACAGGATTATTTATCTTTGTGTAAGCATTTCCTCTGGGGAATGTGAGTGTACTAAAAACATTTTTTTTTTTGCAGCATCTCTGAGGTGGAGTGCTATTATTTATAGGTGATGAACAGAGACATAGAGAAAGAATAAGTCTTCTGTTTATTTTATTTTATTTTATTATGTGAAATGTCTTTCAGCTTTTTGGGTTTAAGGCCTATGGTCATCCTTTCTGCATATCGTGCTCCTGAGCTCTCAAGTCCAGTAACAAGAAACTAAGGAAGGCCATCTGTGACCTTCAGTAAAGAATGTCAGTGACATACTGGACTGTGTTAGCAAATGTAACCATCAGATCCAAGGAGGTCCAGAGAGACCTTTACCTTACATGCAGCACTTGTGAAGCCACATTTGAGGTTCTAGATCCATGTTTGGACTCTGTAGTATAAGACATATACTGATAAAATAGAGTGTCTCAGCAGAGGACACTGAAACAGTCAGGACATTGGAGAACATGGTGTACAAGGCGAATCTGGGTTTAATAAATCCTAGAAAATAAATCTAAGAGGAGATCTCACTGTTGTTTTCACCTATACATGGCGAAGGTTACAGAGGAAATGGAGCAAGCCACTCATTGTCAGAACACGTCAGAAGAATTGGAAAACACCAGCTAAAAATGGAGAATCCTGGTAATATGATGCAGTTGTCTTTTTTTCACTAACAATCTGTGATAGATTCATCTCTCTTAACTAAGAATTACTATCCTATTGTTACTTATTTCCACAAGAAAACTTCTTCCAGAACCTTCATGTAGAACTAAGCATATGGATTGTGGACTGTGCAGATGATTGAATTAATCTTCATGTCTAGGTCAAAATCCTCTTTTATTGTGAGAAGAGTCCTATGGTTGGACTCAATGATCCAATGGGTCTTTTCCAACCTGGTGATTCTATAATTCTATGATTTAATATCACTATATACCAATTTGAATGACAAATGCTGTTGTAGTTTAGGCTTACAGGTAGTAATGCTAACTGAGTAATATTAACTCAAGTATTTCCTAATATAATCACACTAATTTTATACATTTTACATTTATATATAGATATAGATGATATTGTATTTTTGTTTATTTCCTGACAATAAATTAAAAAATAACTAAACTGTAAGTAAACAACAAAACAGAGGATCACTGGATTAAGCACTTCTGAATGTATTTTATTGAATTCATACTGGTTCCTTGGAAACCAAATGTTGCCTTGCTTTTACTACCAAGCTCCTTCTACCCAGCTCATACTATTCAGGATACAGCCACCCTATAGCTATTCCAGCTGCACTTCTTTCAAGAAAAGCAACCGTTGCTCCCAGCCTTAACTCTACCTTAGTTACGCATCACTGACCCTGTCAGTTCTGCCCAGTGAGTTTCTTCTTTAAGCTGTTTTAGAACATTTTCAGTTAAAAAAATACAAACAAACAAACAAAAATCTCAAAGAAAACCCCAAAACAAAACAACCACAACCAACAAAAAGCAAAACAACCCCCCAAAAAACCCAAATCAACCTAAGTTAATTTAAGCCATTTAAATGGCAGGTATTTGCTAACTGAAGTGAAATAGTTTAGAGAGCAACTACATAGTTAAATTAGAATAAATGTGCATTCCTGGAGACTGGAGCAGAGCAAGCTCCTTCCACTCATACAGCTGTGGTTGGACCATTTTTCTCATCTTTGACAATTTGCCTTCATGTTTTGTCTAGAACTTGCAGTAGGGCCTTACTATGCCTTGAGATGTGTGTAAGGTATTCAGTAAAACATATGAAGGTATATCAAAAAGTAAGCCCAGAAAAATCTCACAGTGAGAACTTCATGGACTAGTCTCAAGACTTTCAAAGTAAGAACAAAACACCCATTACCTCACTGGCTAGATGATCAGTAGACCTCAAATTCCTGTAGTAAAAGTGTAGTTTTTTTATCATGGAAACAATATATAGTCATAAAACAATGTATGTAATTAGCTTAGCCTCATAAGGGTTATTTGTAATTGCTGCCTTTAAACCTATTTATTATTAACATTACACAGGGTGGACTTCATGGCACTGTATTAGAAAGAGAAAGCAAGATTTATGGAGCACATGGGAAAATGTCTGTCTTTTAACTTTCACATATCCATCCTTTTTACTTTTACTTAAGTGTCATTTTAAAAGAACAGTCTCAGGTGGTATAAGTGTGTAAGTTTTATTTCATGTAAGATTATGTCAAACAGATTGCTTATAACTTACCTCTCATCTATTTTTGTTCCATAGCTGGCTAGTTAATATGGCTAGTATTTTGTTTGAAGTAAACAGCTTGTATAGGGTGTAGGAATCATTTGGATGGCATCACTGATTTCTGATGCCAAGGCCTGAAAAATATTATTCCAAAGGCAGCATCTGTCTTCTTGGAACATCTAGTCTGTAGTTTCTCAGTGCCTCTAGGTCTGTTCTATGGTTAGCCACATTTGAATGCTAATTTTAGTTCATAACTTCTCAGAATAAGAGTTTAACATTCTGTAGAATTTATGCGTAAGTTAATAGATAGTGAAAAACTTGTACTACTTCTGCAAAGTATTGTTAGTTCTCTACATCAATGTGTTTGTTGATTACCTCCTTTCACACTCATATGAATACATGTACACATGACAAATACATGTCTAAGTAATTATAGGAGGAACTACTTTTTTTTCCCAACATGTTCAAATCATTATAGTCCATGTTACACTGCAGTCATCAGGGATTGGCTTTTGGGGTTTGTCTTTTGTCATTACAACATAACAGAGATAATGATTCCCCTCCTTTCTTCTGATTTCTTTACCACAAGTCTGTCCTTACTCTGAAGAACTTATATCTTTCTTACCTACATTAAATTCCACACTGTTCTTTATTCACCATGACCCTAGCAATCACTTCTTCTTTACTTCAATTCCATTCTAGTCCAAATCTTGACCAAAGAATCTATAACACCTAAGAAAAATGAAGTCTATATAGAAGTGAATCTTTAAATAAGATATCTAATCTACTTCATCAAATCCTTCAGAATTCCTGTTTTATTTGGAGTTCAAAGCACCTTGTATCAGTTTAGTGTAAACTCAGACATCTGGGACAACTAAGGCTGGTGGCAAAAGTTTTATTCTCTGATTTTCAGAAGCATGAAACAGTATATTTATCACAGAATCACAGAATCACAGAATCACAGAATCACCGGGTTGGAAGAGACCCACTGGATCATCAAGTCCAACCACTCCCACAAAACCCTAAACCATGTCCCTCAGGACCTCGTCCACCCGTAACTTAAACACCTCCAGGGAAGGCGAATCAACCACCTCCCTGGGCAGCATATTCCAGTGCCTAATGACCCTTTCCGTAAAAAACTTCCTCCTAATGTCTAACCTAAACCTCCCCTGGCGGAGCTTGAATTAACACAGAAATTGAAGATTTAATAGTCTCAATAGATTTTCTTTTTCTTAATCTATATATTTAAGAACCTTAGTTTTTCCATACTAACAGCAGAAAAGTACTTCAACTTGTGAGTCAATATATGTTGTTTCCTCACTTGCTTTAAAGGAATTGAGAAAGGATGGGATATCCTAATAATGGTATGTGTCATGTTCAGTTTCCAAGTTTTAAAATTCCAATAGGGCATTTTAAATTAACTCCATAATCCAGTTCATGACATAGAATTGAAATTTTCATAGTTCTGTCACTTCCCAGGGAATATGGACTTGAATGGCCTTTAATAGTATTACGTTAATGTATTTCAGAGCACTAACTTTAAGGGAACTAACTTTTGTCACTCTGTAATTGGCAGAACTGGGACAGTAAGCCAAAGCCCACGCAGATACTGTTCATTTTATCAACAAGAGCCCTGTCACTGATATAATGTTTTATAGATTATATATGACAGTTTTACATCTGCTAAACATCTTTTCACACCAGACTTTTTTCACTTTTGTGTTACAACTAGTAGAAAACAATTCTGAACTAAAATTTTCTCCTTTATGATTCTATAAACAAATGCATATCTTATTTGGCACAAGTAAGTTTGAAAGACTTTTTTTTTTGGTGTAATATCTCAGTGAAATAAAGAACAACATACTCAGGCACACTTATAACATTGAAACATTAATGTAGATAATTCTATTTTTCTTTTTTGTAAAGTATTATCTTACCCTAGAGCTTTTCCTGATGAATTAAGTTAGTTCAGTTATTTTTATTTAGTTAGTTAGCGAGTCATTAATTTTATCTGCACAAGAAAATGGTCATAGAATAGATGTGCTAGACGTCTGAATGCGTTCAGGTTGAAGATAAGTCACTCTGATCAAAATTGGTTTAAATGACATGTTTACTGTTATGGAATTTAGACCTAATGTCAAATCAGCTCTAGTAAATGATGAACAACTTGCAGCCAGTCTTCAGGGAACTCTCTGAACAGTGAAACATAATGAAGATGAGACTTAATTTATTTGTCATCAAAATTACAGTCAACTTCCACTAGGACAGAAGTGTTTTGTCTGTAAAGTTAAGCAAAAACCAGTTCCAGAAAAAAACCCAATTTTCTTATTCCTTTGGCTGTGTTCTGAATAGCTATAATTCCCTCATTCAGGATCATGGAACTCATTAAAGATATATGCATATTGTTTAATCATTTATTAAGGTTCTGTATCTCCCTTTTTAACTGACAAGCAAATCAAGACCAAGAAAATTAACTGAAGTATTCACAGTCAGAGAGAGCTCGTGATGTGTCACAAATTATGAGTGTATCAATGGAAACTTAGTTACCCTCCTAAAGTGTAAACACTGTAGAATTAATCCTAATGGCATTTGGTCCTTGCTGATGGTATATATCCCCTCAGATTATATTATATTTCAACACAGAAATGTAAATGTTGAAGGTACTGATTCAGGATGCCAGCAATTATACAAGTAGTTAACTTGAAGGTAGCAACAGATGAAATGTTGAGTTTCTGATTATTTTTCTTGAAAATAGGTGCTTCAGTCTACCTGTCCCCCTTTAAGTAGTGAAACTAAGCAACCCGACTCTTAATTTACTTTTTTCCATTCTATTTCATGATAGAAGAATATATATTTTATTGAATGAAATATAGAAACTCTTAAAGTAAGAACTGAGCACTGCTAACATTAAATCATCTAATGGTCAGACCATGAAGATTCTTTCTTAGGTAAAGTTTTATATCTTTGATATCATCAGCATCTCAATCTTGATCTGTATCTTAGGTTATTGTTCCTGCTGCCAGGTTATTGACTGGTCTTAAATAGAAAGGGATTGAAAAGATCTCACTGTTTTAATCTAACCTCATGGTCAGCTGCAGTCTTCTTGTGAAGTCATCCAGTTCTTGCCCAGGATATTAAGACTTTCCACCTTCTGTGTCCTTGCCAGTTTAAGGAACCCTTCCCCAGCCATTGTGTTCAATACAAGTACCCCTGCAGAACAGACAAGAGTTTTACAGTACATTTTGATTGTACAAGTTTCAGAATCAATTAAAGGGTGCAAAATTTACTGCAGATTATGCCTTCCTAATTAAAAAATGCTTAATACTTGAAACTTGAGTTAAGGCTGAACAGAATAGCACAAAAAGCATTTTCTCCACAGTACAGAACTAATCACTAATCTTTTTTTTCTCATATAAAACCGAGGATCTAACAGCAGGAATAATGTTCGTACTCTCAAAACCAGAGAGGTTAGGGTTTGTCTAGCTAATTTCTTTGGTGTTCAAAGACCTTTTATTTTCATCTACATGTCAGTTACAGTTAATTCTTTTTTGTTTACTTTCTGAAGAACAAAAAGACAAATAGTAAGATTTCTTTGAGGTAGTACAAGTAGCACAAGAATAAGGCTTTATGATACCCAATTACTTTCTGAAATCTGAACCATGATGTCACCATGAAAACAGAGCCAGCTTCTATGTCAGCTTAAAAAAACATGAGTGTTTGTGCTGCTCATACGGAATTTTGACTTAAACCTACGAACCACAAAGTAGCTACCAAAATCTCCTTCTACCTTTTGTCTTTTCTTCCAAGTAATATTGAGTACTCTTATCAAAATGGTCAGGATTTCCATAGGAAAATACATATTTCCATTAATATACCTGCAGTTTATGGAGAAACAAATAAGAGAAAGAGAGATGCCTATGTTATATATTATTAGGAGGTGGTTAAAGTGCAAAATGACAGAACAAATATTTTGTGGAATACAAAAAAAACCAAGGTTTTCTCTATCATATCTTACAGGCACTGCATAAATCACAATTAACTTCTTTTGGATAACTGTTCCTAGATTTTTATAAACTTATGGCAGATGTGTTTGTGAAAAATTATGCCTGTCTCAGAAAATTTGGAGAGTCCTAGGCTGCCCAATTATGCAAGACTTATAGCTCATGTAAGGGACACCTACTGTTTTATGGGGGAAAATGGGAATTATAAATTTTCCACAAAGGAAGTTCTGTCTAGAAGATTTAATGGAGCTGGGACTTGAACAAAAGATGTTCAGTCAGGGTTTTTTGTTTTGTTTTGTTCTTTTCTGACACCTATTTTGTCAACAATAATTAATATTAAGTGCTACAGTGGTTTGAATCCAAGCATAGGCATTTTACTCACACTTTCTGGTTAATGTTTGCTATATAAAGAAGAAATACAGTGAAAAAATAGGCATATGGCCAACTGTGGGTTTGGGTTTTTTCTCTTGAAGGAATTTTTTTATACTTTGAGCACATGCTTTTAATGGACATGTTTGTACATTCCTTTAATAACCTAGTTAGTTAACACAAAGTATAAAATGGTAATAATTTATAAAGAACTACATTCATTACAGGATATAATTTGCCTAAGCAATTCATAGAGTCAAAGACCAGAAGTAATATTTACATACATTTACTATGACAGACAGGCATAACTCATAGAATCATAGAAGCGCAGAATCATAGAACAGTTTGGGCTGGAAAAGACCTTAAAGTTCACCCATTTCCAGCCCCCCCCGCCATGGGCAGAAACGCTTCCCACTAGACCAGGCTTCTCAAGGCCCCATCCAACATGGCCTTGAATGCTTCTAGGGAGAGAGCATCCACAAATTCCCTGTGTAACCTGTTCTGGTACCTCACCACCCTCATTGTGAAGAATCTCTTCCAAATGTCTAATCTAAATCTTCCCCCTGCCAATTTAAAGCCATTCTATCTCATTCTATCACTACAAACCTTTGTAAAAAGTCCCTCCCCATCTTTCTTGTATACCCCCACTAGGTACTCAAAGACCACTGTAGGGCCTCCTTGGAGCTGAACAGTCTCAACCTTTTCAGCCTGTCCTTATATCGGAGGTTCTCTAGCTCTCTGATCACCTTTGTAGCACTCCTCTGGACCTATTCCAGCAGTTCCATATCCTTCTTACGCTGTGGATTTCAGAACTGGAAACAATACACCAGATGGAGTCTCATGAGAGTGGAATAGAGGGGGAGAGTTACCTCCCTTGACCTGCTGACCCTGTTTCTTTTGATGCAGCCCAGGATATAGTTGACCTTCTGACTCATAAGCGTACATTTCCAGCTCATGTAGTTTCTCATCAGTCAGCACCCCCAGGTCCTCCTGAGGGCATCTCTCAATCATATCAATCCCTCATAGGGTATTGAGAACATGAATTGCCCTGACACAGTTGTAGGACCTAGCATTTGGCCTTGTTGAACCTCATAAGGATTACAAAGACCCACTTCTCCAGCTTGCCCAGATCCCTGTGGATGGCATCCTGTCCTTCCAGTGTGACAACTGCATCACTCACTTGCAAACTTGCTGAGGATGTACTTTATCTCACCATCTACATCATTGATGAAAATGTTAAACAGCACTGGTTCCAGTAAGGACTCCTGAGGGACACCACTTGTCATGGATCTCCATCTAGTCATCAAGATGTTTACCACTACTCTCTGAACGTGACCATTCAACCAATGCCTTATTCGCCAAACAGTCCACCCATCAAATCTATATCTCTCCAATTTAGAGAGGAGGATGTTGAGTAGGACCATGCCAGAGGCTTTATAAGAGTCCAGATAGATTATATCCATTGTTTTTCCCATGTCCACTGATATGGTCGTCTCATCATATAAAGCCACTAGGCAGGGCTTGCCCTTGGTGAAACCATGTTGGCTATCTCAAATCACTTCTTCATACTCCACATTCTTTAGCATAGCTTCTAGGAGGATCTCTTCCATGATCTTCCCAGGCACATCTTTTCTACCCTTTTTAGTAATAGGAATAATATTGCCTTTCTTCCAGCCACCAGGCACTTCTGACTGCCATGACTATTCAAATATCATGGAGAGTTGCTTTGCAACCATATCTGCCAATTCCTTCAGATATATGGGATGTATTTTTATGACAGAGGTATCATAAAGATTATAAAATATTTAGTTTGTCCAAAAAAGGTAATTTTCAAAGTTCTTAGTGACAACCACTGCTTACCTAGTGTATGGTGTTCCATGAACTTAAAAATATTTTTACCAGGTAAGCTACTTATAAATTAACATTATCTGAATGAGTATAATATGAATTTCACTTGACTTCTCTGAATTTCTTTAGATGCATCATGAGTATTTCCAATTAAGTAATGAAGTTTCTTTTTTACAAAATGTACTTACATTATAGACTCTCTAAAAGGAAACTAATTCATCTGCCTGAAAAGTGAGATAAAGAACTGACATTTCATCAGCAGTTTTTATTAATATTTAAGATGTAGAAGGTAATACATTTTAAGAGGTAGAGAGAATTGATATTAGAGAGGAGAAAAAAAGGAGAAAGAGAGAGAGTAAGATAGAATCATGGAAGAAGTTACGAGATACATTATGAAGCTGGTGGTATATTTCAGTTTGATAATTACTTTAAAATGTAAAATTAAATTATACATATCCAGTTTCTCAGTTAACATGTTTGTCTTCATTCTAAATTGGTCTGGCTAGACCACATATATAAGATTATTTATGGAAGTACAGGTATGCGTGGTTGCAAGAAATGCCTTATATTAGATTCTGTTTATCAGAAAGATCTTTCACTAGTGCTCTTTCAAAACATCCCTCTCATTATCAGCAGTTGTGTGTGTGTGTATAAAATCATAATTTACCACTAAAAGCAAGAAAATCAACATCAGTTACTAAAACAGAATAATTTTTTTTTTTTCTGGTACTGTCAGTGTTGCACTTCTGAATATTGATGATGGGAATAGCTAAAATAATGACTCATTTTAGGCATAAATACACATACTGCTGGCTCAGAAATTGCAGCAAAATACTACAGAACTGTGGAGATTGTGCAGCTTACACAAAATTACTTAGTGAACAGCCATATTTTTTCTTTCATTCTTCTAAAGAGAAGTTAAGGATCTTAAAGAAATGCTGCTGCATTAACATAAATATTGCAAGTACTATCCTTCTTTTACTGCCATACACCATGAATGCAATGTTTTAAAAGCCTTAAAAACTAAAGCAAAGAACAGGAGAGAGTTCTCATGACTCATCCTACAGATATATGCTCAGTGCAGGTTCAGGTTAAGGAGCTGAAATATTTCCTGTGATGTAGAACTTCTCCTCAGATGTATCTCCTGATTAGCATATATAGTTCACTTGAAAAATCATTGTATAGAAAGGTCTATAAAATAAAAGATATATTCAGAAGATGGATTAAATGTTTTTTCATGTGGGGACAAAGGGCTTAACACATTCAAGTAATAGTTGCTGTTCATGGTTTCTAAGAGTGTGATCACTTGGTTTCTAGGAAATAGTGCCTAAACTCCAATAATATTTGGTGGTTTTTGCATTGTAAGACTGATTGACACACCTCTATGACATCTAAATATGTTCCCTGACAGTGTTTACTATTCTTCATTGGCTCATCTGAAACCCAGCCCAACCTATGCTTCTGAGACTAAAATATATTCATCATTTAATTCTAGAAAAATCAGGATTACTCCTGGGAAAATTCATAAATTCATTTTGCAAAACAAATGAGAATACATAATTCTAGGAAAATAAAAACAAAGCATCATTGTAGAGCACTGCAAATGAAAATAGGGTTACTTAATTAATACTTAAATCACACTATGGGAATATGTTGGGGACATGTGTCAACTGTGAAAACTTTCAGAGTTATACATATGACAGTGGTTCCAGTCATTGTTTTGAAACTGGAGAATAAAAATTCAATTTAGAATTCCTATTTAATATGTTTTTTTTCTGAGAATACTAGTTTCATATAGCATATTCTCTGCAACATATATTGGTAAGAATTTGAATTTGAAACTCTAAATGAGGTGATGTTTTCTCAGTGTATACTCATTTTCCCCTTCCAAGACTGACATCTCCTTCAGTCATCTCTAGCTGTGGAGCTGTAACTACTCCATCATAAAGCCACACTAAAGAAAACATGGATAGTTGGATCACATAATAAAAAAATACTTGTCTAAGGGAGCTACACACATTTAAAAAGAAATTGTGCAAATTATTTTGTATCAAAACATTTTAGAGAGGTGGTTCATTCTTAAGAAACAAAACTAACTAGCTCAATGAACATGGAAGCTATGGATATTTCTTTTTTCTAAGTGTATATCCCATTTTATTTGATTTTCTGTTCAATGATATGACTACTTGATAACAGGTCTACTTATGCCTTTCTCATATTTTTAGTTGAGTTTTTTTTAATTGAAAATCAGGAGAAAATAGGCATAATTTAGATAGAGGTAGATAAACTATTTCACAGCATCCTCATATTTAGCATAAATTTTTATTTTGCTCACTTTACTTCCTTCTCCCAGTTTTTTTTCAATGGGGTGTCTGTTTTCCTTCCTCATTACTTGTTAGTTTCCTTATCTTCACATTATTATGTTTTCTGCATTGCCATATTCTAACTTGGCTTTATTCTTTCCTCATTTCTCCACTTCCCATTCTTTCTTTGAAACTGGTCAAATTGTTCAAGAACTGCCAAAAGTAAATTATTTTTGTCTCTATAAGAGATCCATTTGCTAAATATAAATCTAGTCATTATTCTGGAGAAAAGACAGACTTATGTAATGTCTTGAGTTTTACCTCTACCTCCAACAAACAAATTTCATTAAGCAATATGATGTAAACAGTCAAGTATTAGCCAATCTTAAACAAGAAACTTGAATGCAATGCCAGATTATTCTGCCAGTTCTCCATTTTATTTCATTATGATTGTGTCATCACCCAAGTGCCAGTATATGGACTATTTCATTGTAATCAACTAAGTTAAAAAAAACCCAACAAACCAAAACAAAAAATTATTAGTATTATTCTTGGGAAAATTCAAGCCTTACTCTCTCTTAGTAAAAACAATGTGAGTTTTTCTATCACTTGTAGCAATGCAACTATTTTGGAACATGCACTTATTCCAGAAGTTTTACTGAATCTGATGAAGTGATATACACAAAACCAGCCACATAAATAAGTATGGACTAAAAGTTTATTGTCCTTGTTTTGGTTTTGGTTTTGGGTTTTTTTCTCAAGAACAAAGGCTATTTTGTACATTATTTACACTATTTTGTAAAGAAAACTGTCTTCTAAAACTTAACAAAGAAAGAAGATGCAGTATTTCTCATTAAGGAAAAAGAAAAGTTCTACTATTTAATTAGTTTTATATTGTTTTAATTCCTGAAATAGTTTCTATTGTCTTGGGTATAGAAGTATTTTATTGCAAGTTTTTAAAGAAAATTAATGTGTTCTGCTTTCAAATTATTTTATTTTCAAAAGTAGTGGAAAATCTTTTCATAAATGGAATAAAATCTACAGAAATAATTGATATTCAGCATCTTGGTTACAAGAAGTATCTATAGAAAAAGATTGTCAATGATGGTAGATTCTTATTTCTTGTGGGTGAAGTGTATTTTTGCGTTTCATTCCATTTCGTATGTGTCACTTCAAGTTCACACACTAAGTATTCTCCAGCAGTACACTTTCATGGTACAAGCACACTTTTTATTGGGTGCTAATGTATAGTCTGTGTATGGGTGTTCATCTATTTTACAGGTACTTCTTTTACACTTTACGGAGAAAGCTATCCACAAAGAATTTTGAAAAGAAAAAGTTTTAATGACACTAATGTAGCCCTGTGACATTATTCTACAACTGGAAGCTCTTCCAGCTTTGTGACAAGAATGTTAGTATTTGATTAGGAGATAGATAGAAAGTGGAGTGATTGTTTTTGCATTGCCCCTCATTCTCTCTCTCTTTTTTTTTTTTTTTCCTCTTTCCAGTACCAAATTGTAATGAAAGTAGATCAATGCCTTATATGCATTTTCTGGCAGATGTCAGTGTCAGTTGGATTGTCAGTGCTCTAAGTGAATAACTTTGCTGAATTGTTCAGGATAACTTTACATTGCATTGTCACTCTCACTAGCTTCAGCAGATAGTTTCGCACTACCGGTCTGAATAAACCTGGTCTGAAATCTTCTGTTTGAGTAGTGACAAAAATAGTATCTGGGGTAAGCACATGAGTGCAGAGCAACTTCAGTTTAGCAATAGGATTGGAAATAGCTCTACAATGAGCCCCATCTTTGACTGTGAAATTTAGCAGAGTTGAAAATCTTCAGCTCTTCAGAAAGGATATGTTTGGGTGACCTCCTTTCCTGTGAGTAAGACAAATAAGAAGATTTTTTGTTGAACTTCTCATGGCTTCTTCAAACAAACTAACAAAATACAAGACTGTTCTGCTACAAGTGACATATTACTTGTCAGTCTAATATCAAAGTACTTATTGAAAGCTTCTGTCAGAGGCAGAGAGTGATTTTCTAGAAATTCCTGCAATTCTTTCATCTAAAAGAAGTGGGATAGAACTGTGACTCCCAGAATATACTGACAAATGCATGCTATGAGCTACTTTATAAGTGAAGCCTGTAAATAGATGGCTGTCCTTGTTCTGGTAAACTTGAGAAGGAAATGACAAACTGAATACATGCAGCTGCTACCTTTTCACCTGCCCAAGCTTATAATAAGTGTCTTCTTCCAGGCAGTATGTAGTAATAAAAAAAAAAAAAAAAGAGGTTTCAGCATGTGGCCACTGAGTTTGGAATTGCACGTGGCTGGATAGTAAAGAAAACACTATTTTTCAAATAGTTTGTGTATTTAATTTTCAAACTCTCAGTCATAAAAAATGTTAAAACACAATGTTGACCAAAATGACTTAGTTGTTCAAAAGGCTTTCTGAGGCTTTGGCTTTCCATTTCATTGGTCAGTTGAGTGAAATGAGACTATTTGCAATGTGCTATAACGGTCCTTATGGAATAGAGGAATGCTTGTTCTCCACAAATGCAACTTTTTCTGTCAGACATGGCAACACAACAACATGAAATCCTGAAGCATTAAAAAGCCTGCATGATTTTAGTAACAGATTATGTTAAAAAGCTACAACACCATGAATTTTGTGATTTATTAGTAAGTAATTTAAATCTATGAAAATATGAATTCTATAGAGTAGGGAAATTCCTTTGAAAAAGTTGAGCTTGAAAGAAATGGCATTCTAATCATTGAATCATAGAACCACCAGGTTGGAAAAGACCTCTTGGATCATCGAGTCTACGCATTCCTATCAATCACTATCTGCTTAACATTTATTATTAAAATGGTTATTTGAAAATTGAGTAAAATGGAAATTAGCACAATATTATAGATAGATTATGTATGTGAGTGAGGGTTAGAACAAATTTTGAATATCACAGTAATTACACTGATTTATCAATATTAATTTACTAGGGCAATAGCATTTCACTAAGCATTCTTTCTTCAGTAAACTGGGGAACAGGCCTTCTGAGGAATGGCTGAGAGAACTGGGGTTGTTTAGCCTGGAGAAGAGGAGACTGAGGGGAGACCTTATTGCTCTCTATAACTACCTGAAAGGAGGTTGTGGAGAGGAGGGAGCTGGGCTCTTCTCCCAAGTGACAGCGGACAGGAAGAGAGGGAATGGCCTCAAACTCCACCAGAGGAGGCTTAGGCTGAAAATTAGGAAAAAAATAAAATCATATAAAGGGTCATTGGGCACTGTCAGAGGATGGCCAGGGAGGTACTTCGGTCACCTTCCCTGGAGGTGTTTAAGGACGAGGTGCTGAGGGGCATGGTTTAGTGTTTGATAGGAATAGTTGGACTCGATGGTCCAGTGGATCTCTTCCAACCTGGTGATTCTATGATTCTATGATTCTAAACTGCTGTGAATTACAGATCTGAAGATGTCACAGTTTTGATAAGTTATGAACAAAATGAAATTCAGATATCATATTTCTGAAGTGGTAATTACAAAATAAATTGTAAGATTATGAAATATTTAAAATATGTTAAACCAAAACTACTTGAAAGAATCTGATCTTAGTAAAAAGGAAAAAGAAAAATCTCAGTATAAAAGTAGTTCTTATCTCATTGATTTTATTACAGTTTTGAGTACAAAGGAATATACAAATTACCACACTGTTGGAAAAAAGCTAAGAATCTCTTGATTTTAACCCCCACAGAAAAAGAATTCTACATCATATATAGAATTACATGCAAGTGTGATAATCACTGTATGATTAATGTCATCTTTTGTGTCTATCTGTGCTGAGAAGCAGATATTAGTGGCTTGAAAAAGTATAGGAACATTTAGGTTTGATTTTCTGGTTTGTTTGCTTTTAAGAAAGAGATAATGACACAATTATTTACAAACAAGTAATGAAATAGTTTGCAATAAACATACTGGAGTTAAAAATTATGTTACTTAAAGCTACCAAAAAGTTAGAACACTCACAGTCTAGAGTTACTTTCTTAGTAGGAGTGAATAACATAGACCGACTGAAGTCAACAGTCCTTTTCCTTCTATGTACACCAGGAATTCTCTTACAGTCTTTCAGAGATTTGCCAAGTCCTGTTGCATGAATATTATCTCACCAACCAGACAAAATTCTGGTTTAGGGTTTTTTTCATTTTAAATTTTTTCTTGTTTGCAGAAAGAGCTCATTTCTTTTTCTCATCTTTCAGGTCGGAAACATATTTCATTTGATACAACACATCTTAGGGTTGATATATTGCACATGCTAAAATACAATAGAGGAATTAAATCACCTGAACCTTGGAAATAAACTCTATACTTTTGAAGGTTATAGAGTCAGTGCTAAACTCATGATAAGTATAAACTCGGTGAATTCCTAGCATAAATATATCTAGTTTGCAAAATCATATTAGCTAGATTGTTCTGTCTTTGCATATTTACTTTTTGAAAAAGCACATGTTTAGTTCCAAAGTAAATTTTACTTCTTCCAATTCTTTTTTTTGTTTGAAGGAGATTTTCTAGGGGAAAAAAAAGCCACACAGATTTTTAATAGGGATAAGGGAGAAAAAATGTCTTAAAAAAAGATATATGAAAACAGAAACCCCTCAAAAATCCAAAACTTGCTTCAATTCATCAGATCAAGAGTCCATCTAGTTCAAAATTATGCCTCAAACAAGAGACAATGTTAATTAGTTTAAGAAAAATGTAAAAGAAACTAAATTGTGTGAGAAGTATCAGTTTATAATGAAATCTTATTTTTGTAAACATTTAAATTTTGCTTGGAATTAATTTTTAGATATTGAATTTCCTTCCTATTTTTCTAGAAATATAGAAATAGCATATAATGCATCATGCAGGTTCATCTAGTTTTAAAAATATTTTCTTTAGAATTTGACAGCTTTCTTATACGATGATAAGGATTTCAGTAGGTTAACTCTACGTATTGTCTTTCATCAGTTCGATGTTGTTGCTTTTATTTACACTGAGTAATGTAAAAATTAAAAGAAAATGAACAAATAACTAGCATAACCTTGTCCATAATATTATATTTTTAATGATCTATTTTTCTAAAACATAATATAACTTTTCATTTATGTCTACAGTTATCTTAAGCTCAGACATATGTCTAAGTAGCTAAAGCTATTTCTTTGTACCACAAATGTTATTGCTTTTGGAAATCATACAAGACCTATGTGTCTCTGGGATAGAATCATAGAAACACCAGGTTGGAAAATACCAACTGGATCACCAAGTCCAACCACTCCTATCGAACATTAAACCATGCCCCTCAGCACCTCATCCCTGGGCAGCTTGTTCCAGTGCCCAATGACCCTTTATGTGACTTTTTTTCCTAATGTTCAGCCTAAACCTCCCCTGGCAGAGCTTAAGGCCATTTCCTTTTGTCCTGTCATTACAAGAACACTAACAGCTTCCACCTTGCAACTTTTAAGCGTCACTTGGGAGAAGAGGCCATTACCCTCCTCCCTATAACCTCCTTTCAGGTAGTTATAAAGAGCAATGAGGTCTCCCTTCAGCCTTCTCTTCTTCAGGCTAAAAAACCCCATCTGTCCCAGCCATTACTCATAAGACCTGTTCTCCAGCCCCTTCACCAGCTTCGTTGCTCTTCTCTGGACTCCCTCCAGAGCCTCAACACCTTTCTTGTAAGGGGCCCAGAACTGAACACGGTATTCAAGGAGTGGCCTCACCAATGCCAAGTACAGGGGGAGAATAACCTCCCTGGACCTGCTGGTCACACTGTTTCTGATACAAGCCAAGATCCCACTGGCCTTCTTGGCCACTTGCGCACACTGCTGGCTCATGTTCAGTCGGTTGTCAACCAACACCCCCAGGTCTTTCTCCTCCTGGCAGCTTTCAGGCAAGACTTCTCCTAGTCTGTAGTACTGCACAGGGTTGTTGTACCCCAAGTGCCCCCTTTCTAAATATCAAGCAATTCGTCTCAGCTCAGTGGTCCAGCCTGTTCAGATCCCTTTGCAGAGCCTTCCTACCCTCCAGCAGATCAACGCTTCCACACAGCTTAGTACCAACTGCAAACTTGCTAAGGGTGCACTCGATGCCTTCATCCAGGTCATTGATAAAGACATTGAACAGGGCTGGGTCCACCACTGAGCCCTGGGGAATTTTAACTGACCTTCAGCTGGAGTTAACTCTATTTAACACCACTCTCTGGGCCTGGCCAACCAGCCAGTTTCCCACCCACATATCTGGCTCACCTTATTTCTCATAATTCATTTAATATTCTTCAGCCTTATCATCTCAAATTGACATTGTCTAATGGAAATAAAGTCATGCATTTATCCCTAATATATGTGGTGGATCCAAAAGTTGAGGAGAGGAGGGAGGGGGTAAATAGGTCCCCAAAAACCTTTAGATCTTTCATTCATACATTTTGTGAATAATCAGAGATCAACAGAGACTCTCATCTCCTATTCTCATTATTATTCCAGGTATATTTCCCAAATTTTGTTGCAGGTTTCATGTTTCTGATAACTATGCGTTGTTTGGTCCTTGTAGTCAGTTGGTTCTCTGAAGCAGACATATGTAATTTCTTAATTACTTTATTATTACTGGAAGAATGTTTTCCTTTATTTTTTTTTTTGTTTATCTTTGAATAGAACTTTTGAGTTATATAAGGTTTTCTCAAACAACGAATGTACATTGAAGACATAATTATTTTCTCTTGTCTTTATGATTTAGGAGGAGAGGGTGCTCTCTGTTTAACTACTTCTCCCATGAGTCTGTTCTAATGTGTAGCATTCGCTCCAAAAATAATAATTTAAATTTTGTTTTTATTCGTACTATAGTTCTCAAGTATATGGAGATTTCATTTCTCAAGGTACTGGATAACGATTATCATTACTTATTATAAATAATAATCTCTTTTATACCAAAGAGCCTGAAAATATCTTTTTCATTTTCTTTTTCATCTTTTAAATCTAAATGAAGAATCACAGTATGATTTTTGGTATTATTATTTCCAAGTGACTGCTAGATAATATTTTACAATGGTTGCTACTATTTAGTGCTTTAACTCTATTTACTGTAACTCTAGCCACAATTGCTCTGATTTACTCAGGAATAAATGATTTAGGACTGTTTCTCTCCCCTTGGGCTATTTTAGCAAACAGCTAAAGGGGTCGAGAAAGTAGCTTAAGGGCTTGAAAAATGTCTTCTCAAAACTCTGTTATATTCTGACATTAATTCAGTTTGGATTTGAGTTACTGTCAACACTTATTTAAAGGTAATAGATTGTTCTAAAAACTAAGTACACAAGATCCTGACCACCAATGTTAAATGAGTTCAAAAGGGTTGCATGATATTTTAAAACTTGGGTTCAAGAAAGCAGCCCAGATAGATAGTCTAAATTAGGTTGCCCATAGCAGTGCACATGCAAAGTCTAAATTGAGGTGCAGTACTGCCTTATCATCCGATATGGAGACACTTTTGAGTGTTCACTGGCCTGTCATACAGTTATATAGGACCCAGGAAGGAAAATACTGAAGTGTTTCAAGAGTTATACAGAAAACTTGTATATTAGAGAGTAGGGCATTTCCTTGGATTTTAGATGTTTGATCCAATGTTTCACGTTCATACTGCAGAATTACAGGCATTTAGCTGAACCTATCTGCTGACATCATGCACTTTCTGTAGATGACAGAAGGAGATAGGCATCCAGAGAGCAATTTGAGTCCCACATTGTCACAGGTTAAAGCCTGCCTGAAACATTGATCAAATCAGTAAAACCTTGTAGGCATCTGCCTAGTTCAAATTCATTAGATAATTCTGTTACGCACTGGAAAACCAAACCAAACACAAACACTTATTATGAGGTAGCCTGTCTCAAAGCACAGTCACTAAGGTCTGGACTCTGTCTGCATTGCACTAATGGTTTATATATATGTTGCAGAAAAAAACCCCAAACAAACACAGATGACCTGTTGAAAACTTTACTTCCTTGTGTCACAACTGTGGAGTGAGACCAGTGGATAGTAGGAACCCCAGTATCAACTTCTAAGAAGCCTTTAGATACAGAGAAAATCAAATAAGTTGGCCTGGAGCAACATGGTCAATGAGGTCATGTACATTTAACCATTTAAGTTAGAAAATTAGTAAATAGTGAAGTGGGGAACATCTCATATCTTGTAGATGTATGAGCCCATGTGACATGTTGAATAATAGCTAGAGAGCATCCTCTCTACTGGATCTATGTTGCTGGTCACAGAAGAACTGGAGGGACTGAGGCTTTGGTGTGAGTGTGAAAAGAAAGAGTGTTGTAGAACGGGGATCTTGAAACAGAAATTTCTATCTACCTCATATGAGAAATTGCTGTCTACCCTCTTACTCAATAAATTTTAGATTATATGCCATTGAGATGTATGGGTCTTCTTTGCACCTACCCCACTCTTAAGTTTCCCTGTGATATCTCATTCCATGCACTCACAAACAGTTAGATGGATAGCCTTCTCTTTTTAAAAAGTATTTCATTATTAAAGAACTTGACTTTCACAGTGGATGTGACACAAAGTTAAGGGAAGCATTGCCCCAATTTTGGAAGAGGAATTCCTATCCTGTTCTGTGACTTGGTTGTTTCTTAAAAAAACAGTATTTATGAAAGTACAGTATAAATAAAAACAGATGAACTATGCAGCTTGAACAATTACTCATATCTTTCCTTTATCAGATGAAGGGTCTTGCTTAGAATTAGGATTTCTTGTTTTTCCTTGGTACCCTGAGTGTAAAATTTATTTTTAACTTTAAAATTCATTTAACTTTATTTATTTTATTTAAAATAATCTATTAACTTAAAAATTTATATTTAACTTTGCAGCAACTTCTGTGGTTAGAATGAGGAAGTAGGAAAAAAAAGGTGAGAGAACTTGATAGTTTTAATGTAATCTAAAATATAAAAACTCTTCATCATAGAACATGATTTTTATGGATTTTTTACTTCTTTTTATGAAGCAGTATTTTGTGTATTCAGAAAGTATTGACACAGAAAAAGAGAGTATTCAAATATCGACATTTAGACTTGAGTATAAATGTTATTAAAGAGCAGTATTGTAATAAATTGTATCAGTCTATAATAACTGGACAGAAAAAGTCTGTTTCATGAAATCTTGCGGCTGGATGGCCAATACCATTTTTGTCTGATTTCTCTCTAAATTATGACTACCTCCCTATAATTATTGCTATTTTAAATACCTTTCTATTAAATGTCCACCTTTTTCCCATACAGTCTAACTGAATGTCTTAATAAATCATTCCCAGAATGTGCAGCCTACATTGCTCTACAGTTTATTAAAAAAAATTTTTTTTTTCTGATTTCTCAGGCAGATATTGGGTCAATGTTTTCTCAGTTTTTTCTTCCTTGTTTAGGTCTTTTTCATTTTCTTTTTCATCACAGACTTCTCAAAAAGTTATTTCAGGCCTATCAAAAAGTTGTTTCCAGAGTTTTCTGACTAAAAATAATTCAACCATATAAGCGAATCAGAATAAAAGGCATTCAAAATGGGTGC
>WAAB01005658.1:10000-74556 GCA_013389865.1 Piaya cayana | reverse complement strand
AGGAGGCAGTTTGTGTGTTATATTTGAGATGGTTATGGAAGTATGATTCACAAGAAGCCTAAAACCCCTTTGCTTAATGATTTGTCTCTACTTAGTTAATAGCTCCCATTAATTTTCTTAAGAGAAACCCCACCGCACCGCAGACAACAACGTGTCAATCTGGCTGCCAGAAGCAGGAAAGGCAACGGATATAAAATTTTATTATTTCATGCCCCAACAGCAGCCAGAAGGACTTAATGAAATCACCCTTAGATTTACAATCTGAAATAGCTATTCAGCAGACAAATCTGGTTAAGCGGGATGTGCCCCCTGACCCCCCAGCCCTTTGATCCGGGCCCAGCAGGTGGGCTGCTCCCCTCCCGCGCATCTCCCGCTCTTCCGCCCGCTCCCACCCTTGATGTGCGGGGCCCTGAGCCCGTACAGGTGATTCTCCAGATCCTTATCACATGCAGCTGCTGCCCACTGAGTGACAAACCTCAGTGGTGCTGGCCTCACGCTCCGCTACGGCTCAACAAAACCCTCCTGCGCCTGCTGGGAAGCCTGCGCGGATTTGCACACCCCTCACACAGAATTAAAACACAGTCGTTATTTTCATCTTTCCGGTAATTGGATAAAAAGACAATTCCGTAAGTAATTTGTCGTATTTTTAAATGCATTGTTATCAACGCTCCTGAAACCACGTGGAGACTTACTTATAATATTTGTGAGTGACTAAATGACATTTAGTTTAAGACTTGGATTTAAGTATATACATAACCCCTTCATTTACACCCTGTACAAGGCTACACTTCTCAGTTATAGCTAGAAAAGTCAGTGATTTGCTACATAGAAATGGATGGAAAAAGCTAAACATTACTCCTCACTCCAATCAGAAGCTATAATTAACAATTAACACCACCCCTGGAAGATGGTGATGGTCAATGACTTCTCAAGGTGTCGATTGTGGCAAGGGGAAGCTGCATGGAGCTGCCGTGACTGAGCCCGAGCTGATAGAACCCGTTTCTCTGAGTTCATTAGCTTGGGCTCCGTGCATGCTAACTGGCATGTCATCAGACTGGATCACAAACTCAGTATCCTCACAGCTACCTGAAAAGACCAGGTAAATACAGGAAAAAGAGCTGCCAGAAACTGTGTGTGGGGAGGGGGGGTGTACAGGCTCGTATAGGCTTCACAACAGCCCCAACTGTCCTTTCTGCTTAGGAAAGACGTTAGAAAATCACCTTAACAAACCTCCTTCTGGATAACCTTGCAAGAACTACAATTCTGAAGTCCTAGAAAAAGTCCTTGACTGACTGGAAAGTTTACAAAAGGGTGAGAAGTGCTTTCCTAATCGTTAACTCTAGAGGTTGGTTCTGTGTCCCGAGCAGAGCACGGTAAGGGGTGCAGGAGGTAGTTACCTGAGCAACTGGCACAGGATCGCGCCTGCGGCTCGGGATGGGACAGCCCAGCAGAACCACCCCCACGGGCTCATGGAAACCACATGTGCCGGAATCCAGCAGGCAGCCTGCTAGGTCAAGGGCTCTCCTCTTCCATCAGCGCCCTCACACTCAACCCTTGCTGCAGAACCGGTTGCTGAAACAATCGTTCACTATGACAAAACGTAAAAGGCTGCCAGCTAAGTCTGACACCGCTTAGAACACAGAGGTCAACTTCATATAATTTGAATACTAGAACAGCACAGAGCATGCAGGGAGAAAATAAAACAAAATTATGAAATGGATGTGTTCGTTTGATAGTTTCATTTCCCTGTCTCGTTGTTTATCAGCACTGAGTACTTATCTTCATCTAATACGAATTCAATTAGTTCCGTAAGCATGTTCCATTATTCATGTGATAGCTCCAGCTCTGCCTATCCAACAGCTTATAAACTTTTAGCCTCCTTTGAAGTCACTTTATGGATTGCTAAATGGAAATCTTATAAAGAATGACTAACTAGGTGATGATAGAAAAGCTGAAAAATAAGAGCACAACCCACAGACCTGTATTTTCGACCAAGATTTTCCCTCATAAATCAGTTGGAGCCCTCTGACCCATAACAGGAGATTATCTTATCTCACTGGAGAACATTTCAGTCACAGCAAATTAGATTTAACAGTCAATGGATAGGCTTGATATTTTAATCATAAGAAAAATTTGTCATTTCCCATTAAAGTAACCGCTCCTTCCACAGAGCCCCCGCGTGGCATGGGAAACTGCAAACTAACTTGAGGATACACGGTGGGTTGATAAAAATCTTTTGAGGTGAGAGAGGGTGCGTTTTGTTTAAAATCATTAACATTTCTGCTACGGTTCTTCCAAGAGAGGAAGAGCAAAAACCCACAGAAACAACGCTAAAGAGAGAAAATGGTTTGTTTCCCTGCATCCCAGACTCCCCCTCCCTTTACCTCGCAGCTTTCTCTGTGCAAGTTCAGGCTTCCACTAACATTTACCCAACAATGACAAATCCTGCGACCGGAGCCGCTGGAGCAGAACCGCGAGGCTGAGTGGAACTGCATCGACTCCCGGGGGGCTCGGCAGTAGATAAAAAGTCACCTGCCTCACCTTGGATACAAGACTGGGGAACTAATCCCTTATCCTGAAACACACGGATTAACAAAACACTTCTAAAGATCTGTTTACTGAAATTACAGCCTTTAAAGGAAAATGAATACTGGATAATGACAATAGGTTTTAGTTATAATTTATAAGACTATTCTGATATGGAAAAGTGAATGCATTCTATTTTTAAAGATATAAAACTGCTAGATCATGAGGAAAAAATACTGCTGCTACTAAGTTTTTTAAATGAATAAAACATACAATTTTATTCCTACATATGAAGAAAACGACAAAGAGAAGCAGGCGAAGAGGTAAACTCGTAACTGTCTAGCTCATTTGATGAATATCACCTTTCCTTGGCCCAAGGCACAGACAAATTCTGCAGTGCGCGCCAACACAGATAAACTAGCCCACTGCATGGGTTTATTTTATTTTTCTGTGGAGAAAGCACAGTTAGCTGGAAGACACATTTCTAGCTGGAAGTATTCAATTTATCCTTCAGAGCAGCCGAAGGAGAGGAGACAGTTTGGTTTATTTATTTCATTTATTTCATAAGGCATGTGAATAACCGTACTTTGCCAAAGTGTCTGTGTTCCAGAATCTCCGGCTATCCAAAAGCCGTACTGGATTTAGTACTAAACAGATTTCTTCACAAGTTACTAAAATGGATGAAAATTGGCTTCTCCCAGAACAACTCCTTTTTTGTGATTTGTTACAGATGGAGTTTGGAAGGCCTGCAGAGCCAGGCAAGCTGCAACGCGGAGACAAAGGGAGAGGTAAGGGGATTGTGGAACGAGGCAGCAGGCAAAAGCAAAAGCAAAAGCAGCTCCAAGGTGTAATCGTTAATTTTTTGCAAGGCCCCTTGCCAGGCTAACCACGCAGCCATGGGAGAAAAAACATGCAGGAAAGCTGACAAGTATCTGCATCAGGATATAATCTTCTACCATGTCTCTTCCTTCTTTTTCAGATGGGTAAGATACCATAATGAGAACGTCAACAATTACCTGTGACAGATACGGGGCAGGACACTCCTCCATCAATATGAAAAATACACGCTAGACTATTTCATCCCAAATATTACTTCTGTCCTGCCTATGAAGTATTCAAGGATAATTATCAGACCCCCCTGTAACGTTAAGCACACTGTGCAGACAAACATCCAAGTTCACTTTTACAATAAGTGCAGCAATTCTGCACTTTATTTGACAATAGGAAGGGCATAAAAAATCACCTGTACCCAGAACAGTATGGGATAACGAAGAACAAAGGCCCTGCATATTCCATCTCTCTTCTCATGTAAAGAGAGACTTGTAAAATTACTTCGCACTAGTAATGCTGGAAGAGGGATAAGTTAGACAGCAGATCAGTCTGAGTTCCAACAGAGACACAAGGGGGACACTTTCACACACACGTGCCCCAGGGAAAGACCGTCTGATGGATATTTCCATAGGAGTTACACATTTTTATGGACAACATGAGAATATTCTAGTACCACATATGACCATGCGATGTAAAACTCAACTTTGTAAACTGTTATGTATTCTGAGCACTAAGCCCGTATTTCCAACACCAGTATCTTAACTGGGGACTGGTCAATCCACTTCCAAGGGCGTTTGCAACTCCTCCCCATTCGACACGGTCACTGATTTAGGAGCCTACCAAGAGGCAACACCCCTTCCCACACAGAGCATCCCTACACTGCTCAGGCTTCCTGTGGGAAGAGGCACAGTTAATAAGGAAGGGGGATTTTCACAGGGATCTAAATTAATAAGCAACTCTGTCCTCCAGACACTTCTGACCAAAGCCATCAGCTGCCTCTACAGCAGAAGCAAATGTGCCGTTTCCACTCTCAAATCTTTTCAAAAGTCACATGAGTTGCTCCGAATTGTTCCTGTGCGCAGCTTTCTGCGAGGGCTGGTTGCCTGCCAGCTTTGTGTTAACATTAACAGCAAGTTCCTTCTTTACAGATCTTTTGAACATTAAAAAAATTACAATCTGTCTGCACAAGCCTAAAAGGGAACTGTAGCTGTCAACATTGCGGTTTAATATCTCCTCTGCCTTTGTGAATACAGAGTCAAAGGCAGGCGGTGAACTGATGAGATGAAGCAACAGGATGGAGAGAACACAAGGTGGGCTCGTCCCCGCCTGCTGAACCCCACAGAAAAGCAGCCCAGAGCTCAAGGTATCAAATAAGACCCTGTAGGATGCAACGTTATCATGTAGGCTTCACTTCAGCTCTATCAGCACTCCCAAATTAACAGGATTATTGCATTTTTAAGCATATGAATGAATGTAGAACTGCTTGCAGAATTTGGCTCTAAATCTTAAAACTATATATAGATTCAGAAATGGTGAGAAAGACTTACCTCCATCAAACTTAAATGTATTCCAATGAGGTAGGGCATTGGGGCACTGCAAGAGGAAAAGAAAACCTAGCTTTACATTCTCATAACACTGGATTAACACACATGACTTATAAAATTAGCTACAGGAAAATACCGGGATGCGGGATTAGATTTTGCTTAAGATATTTATATATGTAACAAGCCACATGTGAACAAATTTTTATTCCATATTTGACAGACTTGCTTTGCAATGTAATATCCTCTCAACTCTACAACTTCTATTTTTCTTGACAGCAGAATTTCTAAGTGAGTATGTTAAGACATGTGCATAAGGACAGGTATTAAGTATATCCATAATATTTTACTTTCTTTTTAAAAAAAAAAACCAAACTAAATGTGTTATCACAATTTTCAAAACAAATACCCAGACTTTTTCTAAGAGCATTCATCAGAAAAAATGAGCCCACTGCAGCGTTCAGTAGTTAATGTGAAGAATAGTATCACTGGTACTACAAGTTTTACATCCTATGAATACAGGTCCAGACACATTTTATATAATTTATTTTTAAGCATAAATCTCAAAATACTTATATTTATAAAAGGAAAAATTACTTTTGAAGACTCTGATTAACTCGTGAGGTACCAGGCTATTCGCAGATGCCATTTTATGCCCTTCAGAACACAAACCAAGCACCCCGAGAGGCTCTTAGGCCACATTTGCAGACCCGGGCGGGATGGTTCCGCTATCAAACAGAATGCGAACATGCAAGGGAAAGATTGATCTTTTCTGCCTTCTCCTCCACGATGTTAGCAAACACCAACCCGACTGTGTAACACGAGGGGAATACTGAATGGGAGTCCTAGCTGTGTATACGGTGCTGCTAATATTAAGCTTATTACAGGACTCCCACTCAGCTGATCGGGGAAAGCTCGTATTTGCAGTGCTTATTAGAACACATCAAGGAGGGTGCCAAAGCTGCTAATTGCAAATATGGCATATACTGCCTGCGAAACGGAAAGCACGCAGACAGACACAACTTTTAAAATAGAGCCTCGTTTCATTTTGGATAGAGAAGCTGAAAGAACTAATTTTCAACTTCAGATGAAAAAAAAAAAAAGTAAGAAATGTCACTGTGCTGCCTTGGACTAAAATATCTCCCATACTGCGTTGATAAAGTGGTGCCTACTGCTCAGTAAGAGAAGCACAGCCCTGACAAAACAGCTGCAAGACACCAGACCAGCAAAAAAACCACCCTGCTCCTCATTTTCATGAGCAAGACCTTTGAAAAGAAGGATATTTAGTGATATGCATATTAACATTGTACGTATTTATTTATGTACCGCGTAAAATGGCTGCTCTGTACCAAGAGACAAAACCAGTCTCCGTATTAGATATTCTACATGAAAACACTTTTATTTCTGAAAGCGTTAAATATCTCTAACTTCAAAGAAATCTCCCAAGTTCCTTAGTGGAACACTGAAGTGCCGTGTATCCCATGACATCACAGTTCACTGAGCTGCCCGGGGTGGCAGGAACAGCCCTGCCCCATCCCCACCCAAGGCAGCACCCAGAGGGGCTCTCAGATCTGAAACTCACTCCGTCTAAACCTTGGAGGCTTTACTTCCTTGGGAATCCCACAGATGAGACGCAGAACATACATCCAAGCTCTTGGACAGGATTGTTCACCATACATCATGATGAACACTTATTGCATATGGATCGCTGCTCAACTGAGGAGTATTTTTATTTGTCGTTTTGCATGTTTTATTTGTGACAAACCCTCTCTTTCACCCACATCTCTTCTTTTCCAATGGCCACATTCCAGGAGCAAGAAAACACCCAGTAATTTTACATTCAGAGTATAAACCATTGGTTTAGCTGCCAGCTGCACAAATGCTCAACTTCCCCGTGTGCCTGGCTGCGCTGCGCGAGACTCCTCCAGCGCGCACCACAACGAATGTGTTTCTAATTAAGTAGTTTCATGAACACGACAGCTTCAATCTCAAAAATACAAAGTCTGAACCTCGGCAGGAAGTCTTAAGACTGCAAATGTCTCATCTAGTGGAACCTTGGCTAACGTAATGAAGGGAAGCAGGAAGAGCGCTGTATTCCAGAGAACCAGCCGTTTATTATCGTGTCCACAGGCAGAGCCTGTCACCAGGCAGAGGAAAACCCGAACCTGTAAAAGTTAATTACCTGTACCACGTCCTTCTTTCAAGCCTCTGCTTTATCAACAAAAGAACAATAAGAATGCCTACACCCTTCAAACCATGCACCCTCAGAAATATTTAAGGAATTTCAGGGAAGATACGGCTTAAAATATATGGATTGGCTTTGGATGCAATGAAATATCTTTTCAGTATTCCAGGGAAAGGCAGTACATGTAAAGGCAAATAAAACTACTACAGGGATTGCATAAAGGCTACAATAACTCGACTTCAGCAATGTTTTGAAAGCCGTTATTTCTTTCAGCTTGTATTACTGACCATTAATGGAGCTGGGTCAGGTGTGTAGCGGGCTGTACAGCACATCCACGCAGAGAGATGGGAGAGAGCAGGAACAGTGTGATACTAGAGACCTACAGAGCGGTTCAGCATTCCCACCGAGAGGAAAAGAGCTCAGGGTTTGCTGATCAATACGATGCAGAACTGAGAAGCACCCACAGAGCACTTGCTTCTGAAAGTGTATGAGTGAAATTTGTGTATTCAAAACTGCTTTTAAATAACCATCACTGCTCATCACCCCAACGTGGACCTTGAAGTGTACTCTCCATGGATAATAAAAATAAAATTACCTGAATACCTATTTTATCAAAACTCTTTTTATTTTTCAGAACTGATGTTATTGTTCAATAACACCTGAGGAGCAAAGCAAAGCTGTTTTAAGGATCATTCAACCGTGACGGCTGCTTATACTCCCAAAAGTTTAACTAGGCAACCATCATAAATAACCTCAATAAACTGTAATTCTGGTAAACAGCACAAATATTTCCAATGAAGTCTACCAGAAAAAATACATTCTGCTGCCGTCACTCATCAATCTGAGAAGGAAACATCCCCAAAGGTAAACGGTGAAGGTTCGTGTCAGGTTCCACGAATGGCTTTTACCATTTTTCTTTGCTGTGTGTTAGTCAGATGCCACGAAATGCTCAGCTACCACCCTGCACCGCACCCTGCGCTGCTGCTCCCCCGTCCAGGGCGCCCTGCAACGGTTCCTCCTAACTGCTACTCAGCTCCCGAGACATGAAACGCTCAAGCGGTTGTTAATATTTTATCAGCTTAGATGTGCATTTCCAAGACTTTCAAGTGAACTTCAGGAAAGACACAGCGCTTGTATAAACAGGAGAAACGCTCCGCACAACCTTTAATCCTTCTGAGACCCAGCACAGATTAAAGCCTGCCCTTCACACCAGCCTTTGCCTATTGCTTGACATTTAATCAGTCCTGGGGCTTCTTTCAACCACGACTGCTAATTACTCAACGTTTCAGGGTAGTCAATGTCCAAGTGCAAAAATTCAGAGGTATCAATTTCTACCACACACTTACCGCTTGCACAAAACGCTGCCCTAAGTTTTTTGGAACAAAGAGAAAGGTTGTTACTCCTCTCGTGCTACTCTGCTTCCCAATGCGATCGGCGTTATTTATAATCAAATGAGTTATATAGGTAAATACCGAATGATTAAAGTAGCAATGCAGAGCATGAATATGGATATTGTGGTCTTAATGGCTACATATTGCACATTTATTACAGTTGCATTTTTACTATTCCTTTAATTCGTTTCCTTAGGCTAACTAGAGACCTCTTAATTACGCTCCCAAGAGGTGGGCAGCTACTAATTGGAAGAGAAGCAGGTGAATTAGAGGGACATTTCCTCTTAAGTGAAAAAACCCACCCTTAAAAAACACTGCAGTTCACCAGAAGAAGTAATGTAAAGCCCAAGGATCTCAGAGAGGTTGGTAGTTTACAGCTACATGGGGATTTGCACCATTTTGCTTCCTTGTTCCAGGGAGATGGATTAGATCACACTCACTGAGTTCATGATTTGATACATAAATACCAAGTTAACGTGTTGCTCCCTCACACCAGTACTACTCTGCTCTAAGATGCTCTTGCTCAGTTCCTCCTCAGAAGCACAACAGAATTCGATCAGAAATTTACTGGAGTAACTGATGCGAATTAGAAACTTGACTGCATAAATTTGAATGATGCAGAAAACACAGAGCTAGGAACGCAGAAGGGCTGCTCCGAGAGCTGTTGGTGAGCACGCAGATGTACGGGGCTGAATGGAAATGCTAGCGAGAGGCTCACGCCGAAGGAATCATTGTTTGCCGAGCAGCAGGCGTACTCGCCCTCCAGTTACCCTCTCCACCTACTTAACGGAGCGTTTTGAACTGTATGCAGATTGAGAAAATGGGAGAAAGGGACTTAAAAAAAACTCCCAGAGAAAGGGAAAGCGGCACCAATAGAAACGTTTGCTCGGCAGCTGTGCCAGGGGCCGCTGGGAAGGTGGCTCTGCGAATATATTAATGCTGGCTGCTAAGCAGCCTATCTATTATGAAAGGCTGTTTTAATCGCCCCGGAAAATATACTGTTGCTTCTGGTAAAAGCCCACAGCCTGACCGGGTGACAGTGCTCGGGGACTGGGAGCACACCCGAAGCTGTGCTACCAGGTCAAAGACAGGCTTTTCTACGGGCTAATTTTAAACACAGACACCGAGAGCAAAAGGAAAGAAAACAGACACAGTGGGAGTGTTTTTATGCCACGCGAAAAAACAAACTGGAAGTAGTAGCGAGGAAAATTAATGGACTCTTCCTTTCACATCGAGGATTGTTTAAATTCCCAACAACCAAATAGATGGACAAGATCCAGCCAAATTTAAATACCTGTCTGTGTGTGGCTGCTGGTGCTCGGTGGCAACATCTCATTAACCAGCACTCCCGGCACCTGCTGGCATGCAATATCCTTTTTTTTATTATTAAGAAACCAGCAGTGCTTCCTATGCTTCCTCTGTTCTATATTCAAAGGAACAAGCAATTGTGCGTTAAGGTGTGAAACCTAACGCTAGGATTCCCACCAATTTCTAGTCCTCTCCATGCGAAATCTTTCCCTGGGCTGAAAATGTATCAAAGGATGGTTCCTAATTAAACAATAAAAATAAAAGGAGAGCACTCTTGCCCTTGCTTCCCCTCTACCCTGCCCAAATTAATCTAAACGACAGGGAACAGATGACTGAAGTTACTCCAGACACACGTGCGTGGTACTCAGCACAAGCTCTGGCTCTGCATCCCAGGTACAAGGAGCGAGAGCATCAAGAACAAACAAACAAGTAGAAGATACAGGCTTTTGGCATTTTCAGGTCTGTGGATTAGTATGTGAATAAGGAATGCAGAACATACATCTTAAGTTAAAAAAAAATCCTTTGTGGATGAAAACAGGAAGAAAACCACTTAGAGCGTGTGTGGCTACCTCTCCAATTACAGTTCCTATCTGGCTAAGAAATCAGTCGTTGTGTTTGTGAGCATGCAATTACACTCTGCCTAATTGCTCTACACTTTTCAGTCACACTTTTCACGTGCTGGCTGGCTTGTTGGGTGTTTGGGCAGTGTCAGCCATGAAAGAAGTCATTCAGCAGAGCCCCACGGCTTGTGCCTGTTGTTTCCTCGGGTGCACTGCCCAAGTGTTTGCTTTTTGCACACCTCTGCCCCCAACTGCGGGAAAGGGACTTGGTCCCTTTTAACGTCTTTGTCAGGGAAGTCGATGAATACCTCATCTTCAAACGAGTGCAAAAGCCTCTTGTGGTCCCCAGCGCTGTCCTGAGAACTCCTAGCAGCGTGTACCTGAGGAGAACGCTGGCAGCAGCCGCCTTCATGTGTTAATTACACACGCGAAGCCCATTATGCAGAGAAAGGGCACCTGCTGGCAGTGCAAATGACTGGAACCTGCCCTTCCTGCGCAGTGAGTAAATTGAAGGTTCATTTCTCCTGGAGATAATAGTTTTTAGATTCCATTCCGTGTATCCTCGACACAGGCACACACTTAACATTTAAATCATCTGCAGAAGAACAAGCTTCCTTTGAATCTACGTGTTTCAGTTCCTAGCACTTCACTTAAAAACGCTAGTTATCTGCGCTGGTCCTTACGCCTGCTGTAATGCAGAGAAAGCCTCACTCAGACCACCTCCCCTCTTAAAAACCAGCCAGCCTCCACACTGAGACCCCACCTAAAGACCCCACATAAAGCCTGGGATCAGATTGCACATTAAGTTTAAGTTTTGGGTTTTTTCTGCAAACAACTCTTTAAAATGCTAGGGGATGGAGGGAGGCTGCTAAAGCGCATTAAGCACTGTGCTCGACAGACATTTCTCCTCCCAGGGAGACCTGGAGGGCTGGCCAGGGGAGCTTGTCTGAAGAGACGCAAGGATTGGGCCCTCAGCCTCTCCTGTGTCCCTCATCACTTGACTGTACAACCACGCAGTAGAAGGTTGACCACTTCATTGAATCATGGAATCACCCGGTTGGAAGAGACCCACCCAATCATCGAGTCCAACCATTCCCATCAGTCACTAACCCATGTCCCTCAGCACCTCGTCCACCCGTCCCTTAAACCCCTCCAGGGAAGGGAACTCAACCACCTCCCTGGGCAGCCTCTGACACTGNTTTTTTTTTTAAAAAAAAAGACTAGGTTGGTTGCTTCCCCAATACGCCTGCGTATTTCAGAGAAGCAGTTGTATTGTAAGAGGATTAAGACTTACTATACAGAAATGTGCAAACTGTTGTGAATCAAAGTGATATATACACATACACATAATATATCCATGCAGACATATATATAGAGCCTTACCAACAGTAGTCCAAGAGATGTGGGGGCAGGACAGGAATGTAAACATGCTGCCAGAACATCGGGTAGAGCATAGCTGCAGACCCATGAATGCAGGCAGTTAACTGAAAAACACATATTAAAACAGAATCGTAAATAAGACAAAACCCAAGCTTAAAAAGGCAAGGTTAGAAGGAAAAAAAAAAAAAAAGTAAAGAATCAATTCTGCTTTCATATCAACATGTTTTTATTAGGAAGTATACAGTACTCTTGTTAAAATAAAGGGTACTGGTAGGTGAAGCAGGATTGGTTTATGTAAACAGCTGAGACCACAATTCATACAACAAACCAAACCTGGAAAGAACACCCAGTGTTCTACAGAGTAACAAAAACTAAGAAACAAACACTCTAAGGGAACCAAAAACCAGTAAAGGCAAATCCCCCAGTGCTGGCAATCACCGTCAGTTAAACATCCTAGAACTGCATGAAGTTATAACACAAACTGAAAAAATATCTGAGCTCAGAAGACACAATGTCAGTGGTAGAAGTTTCCCAAGAATCTATTGTACTAAACTCAGTGATTAGATCTGTTCATTTTAAATGGCTTTTTATCGAATTGCCCTCCCCCAAATCATCTGATCCACTGAATTTCTCCATTATATTTTTAAGAACTCGTTCAGAAAGGTGTGGTCATGGCAGGTACCGAGTGAGGACGATGATGAAGAGCAAAGACTAGCGCCTGTCAACTGTGCAGAGAATCCCCAGAGACCTTTGGAGGAAATCGCAACTTATCAACCCTATTTCAAACAATAATTAAAAGTTTGGAAAAGAAGATAAGCAGAATACTTGTCACAATCAGGAATGATATCAAAATGGAGAAGGTGCCAATCCTCAACAAGGAAATCTCAGCAAAAGCCGTAGTCGAACTACCACAAGAAGAGGATATCAACAGACACGTGGGAAACAGAAAATAAGTAACTGAATCAGACCAGTCACACACACAGACACACACAAGACGAAGAGGTGACAAGCGATCACATCCACCCTGACAGCGTTTTGCAGTGTTTTGTCTTTTAATCTCAAAGGATGCCAGTGCAAATACTACAACGTGTTTGACTGCGAGACACATTTTGAAAACACTACTCGACAAAAGCCTATGAGTTAGTGGAAGGCAGGAGGAACTCAAGCATACATGGCTTGTCTGGACAACAGGAAGGAGCGAGACCCCTGCTTACAAATACCAGAGAGACAAGTTGTAAAGGACTGAGGGCCCTTGCAGTGGCCTGAAGTTGTGCGAGATGAAACTAAACAGAGACAAATCACGACAGTAATCCTAATGCAGTTGGATGTGATGTAACCTTAAAAGAAAAAGTAGATGACCCTCATTATTATTACTTTCCATTAAGACAGTCTGCTGGGTTACAACCACTGCACAGGGAACCCACGACTGGTAAAGAAAGGGGTCTAGATGAGCTCATAGGGTCTCTTAAGGCTCCATTACAGGGAAAATCACCAACAACTTGGGGTGCAGCTTGGCTTGGGTACAATGCCAAACCCTGTATGTAATTCCAACACCATTTCTGTAAGCAACAGAAGCTACTTTTCTGATTAAAATGAAGGTCATTAGACAGGAACACTGAAGACAGGCACATAATTTATGAGTTATTTTTAAGGTCACGAACAGTACAGATCTGGATAAGCAACAAGAATGCACCAAGGAATGTGGATTTTGGGGAGAATTACTGTGGTTCTCCGTAGTGTGGTTCAGATGTGAAACTTCTGCCTTACCGTAGTTCTTAAGATGCTTTTCAAAACCAGAAAGTGACTATAAAGATGAATCAAAATAAGTTTTGCAATTTACAGCTCAAAACAGACACAGATTTTTTTCAAGCCATTCAGAATCAAAGACCCATTACGGAGTGTGAACCCAGACAGGACTTCAATATCAAAAATCTCAGATATAAAACCCATCAAGTTGTTAAGCCATAATTTTAAGCTGTACCTTGTTCCTAGTTGAGAGATGTAGTTATTGTGGCTAAAATATATGAATAACCTGTCAGTTTAATAATGGGCTTGAGTTTCAATCACCCCTATCATCTAATCAGGGAAACACTAAGGAAAGGAAGAGCCTACTGAGCTGTATCAAGAACCCCTTGTCTCCCAGTATTCTCTCTAACGGTGGGTGACACAAACTCCTAAACCCACTGACGGACACATTCATCAATCACACTGGTATTTTCCACGTCCTCCATCCCCACCAGTTGGCAGCTCACACTGCACAGCCCACAGATTTCAAATAAGTACATAGGAAAGCACTGCTCCACCTCTTCATTTTCAGCCTGTCCCCTTCCAGTTTTAATGGGAGCTCTGAGTTTTGAGCATTTTCAGACAATAAATTAAAAAATCATCTCCTAAGGGCCACACACCATTTTCTGCATATCTGTAAACCCCCTGCCTCCTCAGTATCTGAACTAGGTTGAACAAAAAGGTCTGTTCTGCATTCCCCAAGCAAGAGATTATTTGGTATATTCAGTTATTCCTGTCCCCCTCCTCTGTACTTTGCAGTGATTTACGTTATCATCTTTTATTTGGAGTAGATAAAAACTCCTGCAATATTCACAACCTGGGTAAGCCATGAACATATCTAGTGGCACGATGCCCTCTTTTTTGTTCTCTACTCCCTTCATAATAATTTCTTGGCTTCTAAGCCTTCGACTGAGTAATAAGCTGGCATTTTCATAGATCAATCTCTCTCTCTTTAAAAAAAAACACAACAGTATCTCTTTCTGAGTGGCAATAATTGCTTCAGTTCTTCAATCCATGATTGCTTACATGGTTAGAGGTGTTTTCTCCAACAAGCATTATTCTATATTTATCCAGGCTATGCAAGAGAATGGCTGCGATAACATTTTCTCCCCTTCTTAATAATTGTTTTTCGTGTGGTTATTGAACAAGTTACAGAAAGGAGCTCTGTTGGGCTGCTTAGCCCCTTCCAGGATAAGGAAATCTCAATTTTCCCTCATCCTTTTCCCCCTCAACCTTTTAGCCAGTCAGCCACTCTGAGGAGGATCAAACTCTCCTATGTCACACAAATGTCTTTCACACCTTTGAGGAATTCAAAATGTTTAATCTTCTCTAGATTTTTTAACTTGTTAAGATTTGATGCACGGATTTCTTTTGCAAAGGACAGATTTACTCTTCCCATGAAAGCTGCAGTCACTCCCCACCGTAGCACTGCTCCATTTGGCAAGCGTGGTAACAAGAGGGTCCCTGAAGCACAAAGGCATCCCAGCCTGATAACATTTCCATAAGTGAGAAAATACAAGAATTTCAACTAGATGAACCATTGTCTTAAGGAGATAGCATACCTGAACAAGTATCAGTTCAGTCCTTCTCAATAAGGAAGCTCTCTATTAGCAGGTAACATTGTTCCATGGTACAGATGGGATGGAAACATTGGTCTGATAGGATACTAATTAAAGTAAAAGCTAGAAGCTACAATATCTAAAATTTATTCTATATTTATGACTCATGGAACACTAAAGATTTATCCCAATCCTGTTATATTTCAACTTATGGTTATATTATTCCTGCTGGAGGAGACGCTCCTCTCGCAGATGAGACGAAAGGCACAGCCTAGTTCCAAAATATGCAGCAAGACAAAAAGGGCACATCTTCCCACCGGTGGTTTGCCTCTATACTGCTAAATCCTTTATGTTTCCTGTTCTCTTCTCGAAATCAAAAAGATGTCTGGAAAAAAGTGCTGTTTAAAGATTTAATTCTTACTTAAAAATCGTTTCTATGAGGATCAAATGGATTATTGCCTGGCATTACTACAGAACACGGTTGCCGCTGTAGAGGAGTGAACTCTGTAATCCAAGGAGGGCCCTTCCAAGCCCCCCTCCAATTGGATTTAAAACTCAGCAAGAAAAGATTAAACAGAAATAATGCTCAACGCTGCAGACATCTGAGCAGAACCTGTCACTTATTTTTGAGATGTACTCCCACCTTGCTATCTGGCATGAATTCAAATAACATCCTGCCATGGGTAAGCACCGGCACCGGCCTTCAACTCTGCCAAGATAAGGGCTCATAAAAAAGAAATCGCATATTTGCTGGAGACCTCACCTGATTAGTGACTGCCATCCAGCAAACAAGCACTTCATAATCAGGCAGCCTGAGAAATGCCCAACTGTCAAAACTACGGGAATCCGGCATTTGGAAATAAGATTAGTTCCACCACCTCAGCTTCCTGCAGCTGCTGCTGGAGACCGAGGAGAGAGCTGGGGAAGCGAGGCACTGGGTCACGAATTCACTTGTTAAAGTTTTATATATAATACTCTAAAATCCACAGTCGAGCAAATTAAAGCAACGAGATTTTGTCATACACATAAAAGTTATCAACTGATGCTGAATCACAACAGGCCATTTTCCAAGGCGTGTGATGCTGAGGGACACGGTTTAGTGTTTGATAGGAATGGTTGGACTTGATGATCCGGTGGGTCTCTTCCAACCTGGTTATTCTATGATTCTAGGATGCTCCCTCTTGATGCACAAGCACTGCTGGACACGTGTGTATGCAGTGTGCGCTGGAGAAAAATGAGCGCCTTTTGAGTGCTTCAATCACCTGTTTTCTGCACTACTCGGGGCTAGAAAAAAAGCACAGAGGTTAAGACTGAGCTATGTAAGAATGAAGCAGTGAAGCAGGGTTATTGCAGAGGCTGTGAGTGAAGGTTCTGGCACATTAAGAGGGTGGCAGCAGAGCTCTTGGAAAGGAGGAGCCCCCAATTTTAAACCAGTAGCTCTAAGACTGCTGTACAAGAACTGTGCAAGCTCTCAGCTACGCTGCATCATGAGGATGTTTGGTGAATGGCTTTAATCCTGTGTTGTCTTTTCTTAAGGATCACCAGTTCCTCATCCTCTGAGCCCGAGCTGTGTCAGGGAGCAACCAGGGAACAAGATGTTGTGTCTCAGAGCTTTCCATGACCTAGAGGATGCGACACAGCCAGCTCTCAGCAACCCAGAACAAGAGCACCCAGGTCAGAAGGGCATGTTTCACTTTGTACCAACACTCAAAAAATGACAGAAAAATTACGTAAGGAACTTCATCTCGGGATGATGGAGCCAAGCAGAAGCATCTTGGAGATTCACAAGTTTAAGCCTTTTAAGAGACATCAGGCTTTGTGTAAGCTGCCTTTCCATAATGAGAGACAGCCTGCTGCTCCCTTATGGCACAGTCCCAGAGCTCGGTGAGGCAGGGCTGCACAGGCACCTCGGCATGGAGGGGAGAGCACTGGATGCACGGAAAACTCTCCCGGTTCAGTTTTGCAGCAGCCTGCTCCCACCAGCAGGTGGGTTTCTGTCAAGAACAGAATTTTAGTGTGTTTTGGTTCATATCTGGCTTTCTGTGAGTAGCTAAACCACAGAAAATGTAAAGAAATTTAACAAGAACAATGGCTTTAACATTTTGAGGGATTCTTCGAGTTCCCTTTTGTAGGAAGTAAAAAAAAAATCCAAGAAAACATTAGTAATTCTATCAGTGCGGTAAATATGGCTAATGGAATATCTTATGAACGCAGCCTCCTTCAGCTACCTCTAAACCTTATTTAACTTAACTATATTAAATATATTTTGAATCAAAATTTGAATTTGATATGATGTATTAGAGCACAGAATTCATTCCACCACAAAAGGCTTTTTACCAGGACTTTTTAATTTTTTCTCTCTTACCTCACATTAAATTCAAGCCATAAGCCTGCAGTGTGCCACACCTCTCAAAGTTAAAAGAAATTAAGTGCAAAGAGGTCCCCTTCAACTTTTTTCCTTAAAAAACCCTAAGAAATAAAAACAAAGAAGCCAATCCCCTCATCACCCTCACTTTGAGATTTGCAGTTTGGTACGTTTCCAGTTACAAGGTCTTGGCTTCCGCTGAGCACAGTTTGAAATAAAAGAATGCAGCTTGTTCCTACTGCTGGAACACGCAGAGCAGAGCGTGCAGGGAAGGCATCGCTGGCTCCAGCCCAACGCTTCAAACCTGTCTTACACTGTCACTCCAGTCTTGGAGCAGTTTATATATAAAGTTGTAAGAGAAGAACACACAGTATGAATACCCCTCCCTACCCAAGAACCAGACACGCTTTTATCTTGGACAGAGGCAAAAGGAAGAGAAACAGCAGAAAGATAGAAAGGAAACCACAGCCCTACTTGTGAAGCGGCTCATTAAGGAAGGCAAAGTGACAGGTAAGTAATTCTTCTTCCCAGGTTCTGTCATAAAAGGAGAGATTAAACCAACCAACCACACGAATTCTGAAATGCTTTGGATGGCCAGTCTCTTCTTTCCTCCTCTCTGTTAATTCCCTACTCTCTTCATTTTTCAGGTTTCTGAAATAAACACCGCGCTCTCACTTCATTCAGCTACCAGGCCTGGATGCATTTTTGCTTATTTTAGTGGGGAGGACACAGAACACTTGGCACATACGAAAGTGAAGATTTGGAAGTTTTCTATGACACTAAACTTTACAATACTTAAATTATTTTGGGCAAATGTGGGATGGATTGTAAACATTTAATAATTATTAGGCTCCAGAGACTATTCTGACTCTCCTGGTTTGATTGACCTCTCAAAACAACATCGTAACCATCATTCTAAGATTAAGTAAGAAGGTTTCCTCTCTTTCATTTCTCTGCCCTGTATCAACAGACCCTTCTTACAAGATTTTATGAACGTAATTCCAGGTTTCCATAGCACTTCCAGTTCCATTAAGTAGTTTTAATCTCAAACACAAAGTAGGTCATGGTCATACAGTAGGAGTGGAGTCAATGCTATACAGACAGAAATGGAAGCCTGTGTTTTAGAAAGAGCCACTCAAGTACTTACTCCACAGCACTGGAAAGCAAAATTAGTTAAACCATCTCCTGCTCATCGTTCATAAAGGAAAGTGATCAATACCCATTTACAGAGCAAACAGAACCAAAACTTAACATTTTCTTTTATAAAGAAAATCACAATCTTATTGACTGATAAGCCTTGAAATGCGTAACACAAAACTTTGAACTAAATCCAGCTGCAGGCTTGTTTTGATGTCCAGCCAGTTTGAGAAGAGAGCACTCTAGAGTATTCCGCAGCTTTCATCTCTCAGGCCCTTGATGGAACCGAAGTAGCATTAAGACTCCCCCTTATCAAACAAAACTGCAAAAATGTGGATTATCAGTGTCTCCTAGCCCACTCCTCCAGCCCATCCGGGGCAGGGTGCCGGAACATCTGTTTGACAGTAGCATTTATCTAATTTTTTTCTTGTCAACTATGTTATGAAAAAGAGATTTCACACAATGTTTGCATGCTTATGTACCAACCATCCCCAAGGATTCCTACATCCATAAAAGCCCTTTTTCACTTGAACGTTAGAGGCCAACAGAGGTTCAGAACCAGAGAATTGAGTTGAGGGCAGACGGCTGAGGCTGGAAGAGGAGGCCCGGATACCAACAGGTCATTTCCCATATGTGACTGGCACTTGACAAACAGGACTGTGAATAGAAGAACTCATTCTGCATTTTACTTACAGTGCTGAGCTTACTGCAACAAATGAGGATGCGGCGCTCGTACAGCATACTGGCGTAGAGATGCAGCATGTTGTTGACATCAACTGCTACAAAGTACTCTGTCAGATTGCGCTGGGAAGAGAGAAAATAAGTTTTGATTAATGATATTATAAAAACAAGTCTCCTTAACAATAAAAAAATAACCAGATTTCATTTTCCTACTCTGCTACATCCAGTATGTGGCTTAACGAAAGCAAGCAGTATGTCATCCCGTGTCAGGGTACTTTTTAATTGCAGTAGCTTTCCCCTGACTTTTGGGAGGCTGAGTCTTGGAATAATAAAATTGATGATGTTTCACGTACAGCTTCTTAAACACAGGATACTTCTCTGAGAAAAAATACCTTCTGTCAATTCCACGGAAACTTCAAAGCTGCCTGATAAAGCACCAAAAAAGTCTCACAACCCAACAATAAAAGCAGCTGGCTCAGAGGATGATTCTAACATGACAAACACGAACGTGAGTTCAGTCCACGCTACAACAATTCTGGTAACTGGAAATACCTACGGGCATTTAACACAAGCTGAACACAGTCACACAGGCCACGAGAACTCCCTGAATGACACAAGTGACGCCACCAATACTCCCCACAGACAATTCCTGGGCAGCACAGGTTGTTTCCTTGCTTTTGCTGCTCAGAATATTAAAAAGTACCCAGGGAAAAATTACTGTAAATAATTGAAATTGAAAAAAGAAAACCAAGAGAGCTGCACAAGAGGCTGTGGCCACTTCATCTCATCAGCCAGCAATGCTCTCCATTCATCATCACCAACGTACTGCCCTGTGCACATGCTGTAGAGGGATGAATCACACTTCATTTAGTAAATAATTAAGATATCTTCTAATAAAGAGGAGAACGTGATTGTAAGATCTTTACCAAAACTGGAAAGTCAGTGTGTAAGTAAAGTGATCAAAATGTCTTTGAGGGGCTTTTTCAGAGCAAGACAAACAAAAAAAGATTTTCATTTGTAGAGGGTATTTCCACTTCTTAAGCCACAGAAGTGTTATGGGGAAAGGTGACAGGCCCTAATTCAGCATTTTGGGGTATCTCTTTCCAAACAGCTTCTTCCAGACCTGTAAGGGCTGCTATATCATAAAGTCAGTCCTATACAAAAAGCACATGTGAGAGCAAAATTAGATTAGTCATGAATTCAAGTGCAATCTTAATCATCGTTAAATAAAAAAGTGCAGAAAAGCAAAAAGCAAATATGATTTAGAAACTTAAAGGAGCTCAACAAAGCCTATTAGCACTTTTGACAGATCCAAAGATAACTCTAAAACCACCAATACTTGGCCTGAAAAGTCTGCCAAGATGCTTCATACTGTGCAAAAATATGTTCCACAGCTTGTGATCCAAACACAAAGAACTAACGGCAAATTAAGCATTGTATTCGGAAGACTTTTGTACCAGTATCTAGAGAGATAAAAACTAAGCTCATTACGGTTAGCTTCAAACACGTCAATATAAAACAATCACTCCACTCTTTGTTACCCCAAAGCTTCAGCCACAGACAGGTACATTGAAAGAAAGAAAGGGAAAAAAAAAAAGCCGACACGTTTTGCCAAAAACCTATTAAACTAGCATGTACTTTTTCTGTATTTCTCATCCCATCTGTGCTGATTAGCATGATATTTTTGTCTAAACATAAGCTGTCTTCTCTACGGCTCCTCTTCCCCCTCTCACCCGTCTTTCCACGACGCCAAAACACAGTGCATGACGACACGATTACTGCAAATAGGGCGAGTTAAGAGACATTTTCAATAGTGCTGAACTCCCCCTGCTGCCACCCAAATAAGGGGCACGGCAAAAGGAGCCCCCAGCCCTGCCTGAGGACGGGGACATGGGTGAGGCTGTAAGGCACTGGTGGCTGCTAGGGAGAAGAAAACAGACAGCGACTTGATTTGCAATTCCTCTTGCATTAAGTTTATTGAAATCCGGGCTCTGACACACAAATGCACCTTCAGACGGAAAAGCTGTACGAGGTTTTAGTCTTTGCTCTCAGGAATTTGCCAGTGACACCTGCGAAGCATGTGGGCTGTATGGTAATGTATTGATACTGAGGGAATTCACGTGTTAGCTCGAAGTTTTATTTATAAGAAAGCTGTCATCTTTGAAGATGAAATTGGGACTTACACATGTATTTTGAAAGACATGTCTCGTAAGTGACAAAACCATGAATGAGTTAAATAAATACAAATGAAAGCGTTCCAATTCGCACTGTAATTGTTGTGTGGATTTTTTCCTGGGATTTAAACCTTTCTCGGGAGAAAAAAAAAAGTGGGATTTTCGAAACAAAATATGGGAACAGGTATCCCTGCTCCTCTCTTAGCAGAGTAAGAGCGCTACAAAATTCCTTTGTCCTCCTTTCAAAGTTCACCCCTAGATCCATCACCGATCTGATCACTTGCTGTCTGATATCAATAAGCACACATGGACGTTGTCATGTGAGATAAGACAAATACTCATCTATTTCTCTTCCTCTGATACCTAATCTAGAATTTCTCTGAAGGGACAAACAAACGAGCTCTTTCCTCTGCAAAGAGTGAAGTTTGAGCACAGTGACATGGATTACAGCCCAGTCATTTTAGTCTGCTCTTGAATGAGTTCATTACAAGACTTCAGTAATTTTCCTATTAGAACTGGTCAATAGAATTGAGTGGGGTTTCCTTCCCCATCCTCCTCCTGGTAACACCTTCTCTTGTTTATAAGTTTGTTTTCTTTGAAATATCACACCTGCAAAATCTACTGTGGGTTAGGTAATTCGGTGTGCAGCAAACACTGCTGTAATGCCAGTTGTTGGGAGACCAAAGTAATGAAGACAACACGCTTCACAAATTGACTAAAAAAGGGGGTTGGAGGGAATTTTAAGACCATCACGTACCGAAGATACACGCTATAGTGACTGAGAAGTCAGGCATTTTCAGGCATGGGACTGACTGATACAAGACTACACCAGAACATCAACAATAAGGAAAAACCATTGTTTCAGACTAAGTCACCCGAAGCACCAGAGAACAGGCAGCCTTGTGCTGCGTCTCCTGAAACGAGTCTGACTGTGCTCTGAGGGCACCGTGCGTTTACAAATCCTTCATATAACTCACATCTTCCGAAAAAGTGAATGCTTAGTTGTTCCATAAAAGTGTCCAGGCTAAATGTTTGTGTGACTCGTTAAACACACTGATCTGACACCAAGTCAGATAATCCCAGGAAGTCAGTTAACGTTTCAAATGTTGCTCCACGCAGCTCCCCATTCATCACTACACATGACTTCAAAGTTAGGCGCTACTAAAACTTCTGCTAATAAGGGTTTTAAAGTGTAATTACTGATAAGATATGTAGAATTTTGAATAAATCAAGCCAACTGATTAAAATCCATGAAGATATATGCTCATTTAATGTCTTTGTGTTATTAGCTAATGTGCTCCAGTTCTACACGAAAGTTGCATTAGCAGATAGATAAAATCCTCATCAGAAATCACACAGTAAATAGAATAAAAGGAAATAAATTCTAGCTGAGAGGTAGAAGTCAGGCAAAGTAATGTCAGCTAGAGTAGTGGATTGGATTTGAAATACTTTTCTTTCTTATAGTAAGCTCTAGGTTTTAAGATCTCCATGTGTGTGTGTTTATCTCTGGGCACACATATTGCAGCGAAGTGAATGAAACGCCCTTCCAGTCCTGCCCCCAGCGGTGACCCGGCTCACCCGGCCGGAGCAGGGCCCATCCCTCACAGTGACATCGCGGCCCTGGATCCCGGCCCCGGTGCAGTCCCGCTCCCTCTGAGGCACATCAGCACCACTCAATGATTCAGAGGATGCTTTTTAGCATCACTCAGCACCCCCTCCCAGCAAGGCTGCACGTTCAGCTTTCAAAGGCTTTCCGAATCCTCTGGCCCAAGGCCTCTGCTTTTATAGCAGCCTTTGATTCACGGGCATTCATCATGTCTCCTGCTCGAGTGTTTGGGGAAGCTGACTCATACCTTTGAATATAAAGCGATCGCCACCAGCAGAGCACACGTACGGCTACGCTGGCTGTGCCTCCCACAGCTCTGGCCATGCGCTGGGCTATTCGCTCCTCTCTACCAGCTCACGCAGGCCCAAGGCAGCTCATTCCTTCCACTGGCTTCTTACCATTTCTAGCTCCTCTCTCCACCCTCCAACATACCAGCCTGTAAAATGGAAATAAGCTTCTTTCCTTGTTCTCCAGACAATTTGAGGCTTATCAAACAAAAACTGCTGAAGTTTGAGATGAGTAGCGTAAAAGAGATTAACATAAAATATCACTCTGATAAACAAGTAACGTCACGTCTCCACTAGGACAGAGGAGATTCCAGCTTGCTGGTTGGTGTGGACCCAGAAACTGACTCTTGAGTTACTCCTGATGCATGGTATTTCTAAAGAAATAAAGCACCTTAGAGAAAAACGCACATCTATTGAATTTATTGACAGGATCCATGTCAGTATGAGAAGTCTACGACACAGAAAGCCTAGCAACTATGTTTTTAAACAGAAACAAAAAGTCCCAAATGTTATCTGCTACAGAAATCATCCACAAATGACATTAAATGTCTCTATGATTCCCTTGTCTTTTTCCCTTTCATCCATAAGTGGAGGTACACAGTGCTAAGGCACCACAACATGTTCAAGAAAGAAAACGGAGATGTCAGGCATAGAAATCTGGCCAAGAGCCACAGCAGGAGCGTATTAAAGAGTATTTAAGAGAAGCAAATGCCAGCATTGTCTTCCCACAGACCCATCATCTGGCTCAAAATCTGAAGCATGTAGAAACACATACAAGACAACTTCATGAGGCTTAGAAAGGCTCCAAAAAAAAGGACTCAAGAGAAACTGAGCATGCTTGACATTTTCAGAAAGCTGGGGAACAAACAGATCATTCTGACCAGTCTCTTCTGTTGTTCTTTCAGAAGGGTTTCGCTGTACGATTAGCAGAGCTGCTTTTCCCTCCCTGTATCAACCTGTCCATTAGTCCTTTATCCTCAGTCCATTTCAGCTTTTAATCACAAATGTAGATCGTCCACTCTGAAGGCTATTGTGTGAATGCAATAGAGAACGAGAAGCTCTCACAAAGACAAGAGCGATCGCCTGAGCAGCTGCGGCTACTGATGTACCTCTAAAGCAGAGAGCCTAGATGTTCATCGAAATCAATACAAAATCTTTTAAGTAAGGATATTCCATATCTGAATTCTGACAGCATCTTAAAGAACAAGGCAAGTTAATACCAAAGGAGTATTTGATCTTTCTGAATATCAGCAATATGGGTGTTTGAAACATCAAACTCCTTCACTGAAGATACTGAGTAGCAAGACTAAATCCTTGGCTTGACTCGTAAGCAGCCATAACACTTTAATAAAAACTGCGTATTTCTTCAGATCAAATGCATTGTTTTCAAATGAAATGCGTTTCAACCCAGTACGTTATCTCTCTCCAGTCAGTCCTAATAACCAGTTCCCAAGTTCAGTTCTTGGTTTCAGTTTTGTGTTGTGTTCAACTACAAATTAACCACCTGAAATTTCCTTCCACATTTAGCAATATTTTACACCATATAATCTATTACCAGGCCAGAGGTAACCGCTGTTATCTATTTTGCTGCCGACATTAAACACGAACGATGAAGCGCACAGTCCTCTGGAGTACTCACATTTTCAGGAATACTGGGTAGCTCCCTGATGTCAGGCACGGTAAAGTAAGAGTGCTAAAAAAGAGCAAATATTGATTATTGCAATATTGTCAAAAGCAATCTAGATTTATTACTTGGTATATGGAAAGCCTATCTTGGTCTCACAACATAACCCATTGTACTGTTAGATTTTATTAATTGCCTGCATTCCAAGGGACCAGGTTGACTCTAGCTCCCAATCTGACCATGCAGGACTCAGGTGATTAACCCTCCTTGGTTAGAGTTTTAGAGAAGGAGAGGAGAGAATGCGACTAAACTGCTTTTGTGCATCAACACTGTATACAACTTCTATTATTTCGAAGATTTTCACAACTTGTCTTAGGGCAACTTATTAATCACTCGCTGAAGCTCCAAAGGCTGTTCCGTCCTTGGCACAGTTCCACCACTGGCACGATTTTCTCCTATATACATCTCAGACATTGCAGAGCTTCACGAACAGTCCATAACCCAAAATAGCAAGCAGGTGTAACAGCTACACTGAATATAGACATCAAATGGATAAATACGTTTTTTGTTTTTCCGATACCTCCTTTTTATTTGGTCAAAAATTGCAATGCAAAGATATGTGAATAGCATATGCAACTGTCACATAAAGGAACCCCAACCCCAAAAGAGCCTTATGAACAGCCAAAATAAAATGCATGAGGCAACAGCCAACAGTCCCTCGGCTGCTTTTTTATACCCTTTCTTGCTTCGTTGCCCATGAAATGTCTGAAACAAGGGGAGACCCACAGCATTCCTTGAAACCACTAGTATGAAAAAACTGAAATATTCCAACTGATCATTGTCTTTTGTGACAGCTCGTCCCCTTAAACAGAAACGCTGCTCACACCGGAGCCAGGACCCAGCCAGGCCAAACAACTGCTACCTGTTGATTGACATCACAGAGCGATGAGATGAGACTAAGCTGCTTGTTGCCAAAAAGGACTGTAAAAGCAGGAATAAAGGAAATGAGAGGGAGGAGAGAACTGTGTCTGCAGACACCACCAGTTTTCATGTGAGCTACATGACCAGTTGGCAGCAGCTGCGATGAGCATCTGACAGATTCCTTCAGTACAGCCTGGGACACGAGGCTGTAGCTCAAAAATGAGCTTGAGGTGAAAGAACCCAAGAGACCAAACTCAAAATACAATCTCATCATTAAAATATCCCATCTATTCTTTCAGTGGTCTTTAATTTTCTCACAAGATAAAAAAAAATAAATAAAACTTTTGACATCTCTCCCGCTTCACTTACCACTCCAAGATGAACAGAGGTTCCTGGCTCGGGGATGGGAAGTTTATGAAGTGTATCTAGGAGCTCGCTCCTTTGACTATCCTGAAAAAAGAAGGAGAAAGAAAGAACAAAAGGAATACTAAGTAGGCATTACTATAACAATCTAAATGCCTAGATGGAAGGGCAATGATCTTTGAACTAAGACCTGAGAGAGCTTACAAGTGTAAAGAAAAATAGGAAAACAAATTTATACATTAGACTATGAAACAGGCTATGTTTCCTCTGACATCTGGGTTTTAGAACACAATCTTTTTTTCCCTACATGTATTTCTACATATTTCTGCAACCTAGTGAGTGGCCAACCTATAGCCCCACAGTCACGCTGCTCAGGGCAGTTTGGGGGGCTTTCACCACAAGTTCTTCAGGCATCTGAAGATCAGTTTAGTACTTTAGAATATTACCTGTCCTTTTGCTGAATAATCTGCCAAGACATTGAGCAGCTTATAAAAGACTTCAAACCATGGGAGGTAACTGGAAAAAAAGAAAAGAAAGAAAACGCATATATCTAATGAGTTAATGAATCCAAGACTGCTGGTCTTTACTACATCCCAACAGCAGCCTGCACTGGGCACGACACATGCTAAATATCTGCTAGGGAAGTGGCTTTACCCTCCAAGATAAACGCACACTAGTGTGTCGGTGTTCACTGATGGTGGAACAATTTCAATCATTTCCTTTCCCTCCGCTCGGGTGCTGAGGGGCCCAGTGCACAGCACGCACAGTGGGTTTGGGTCTGAATCCCAGGACAAATGGACTTTTTAAATTGCATACCCACTATCTCAGTTTTCCGCTTTTATCAAACCTTATTCCATATCCTATACTGTTGTGTTTAGCCCAGATCTTAGTTAGGTCAAACACAAACTTTACCTTTAGTAAAATTGCACTAAAGTAATAAAGATAAAAAATTGAAAGACAAGGATGCAGAAAATTTGCTTAGTTTTCATTTACATTATATTTCCATTCCAGAAAATAAAGACAACCAGCCAACTTTTCACTCCAGTGTGCTTTGGTACGGCTCTCGTGCCCTGTTTTCGCAGCATAGATCCTTATCCCAGTTCTGGTTTAAATATCAGTAAGGAATTTCCCCTCCTCAGCTGCAGCGACCTGAGAAGCAAGACTGCATGACGCACAAACTCAGTCTTCTTTTAATTGCAGATGCTTTCTGAAGCAAATGGATTCTATTTTGATAGAGGAAGACAGGATTTAAAGTTTTTATAAAACATGACTCCATCCTGACAAGGATAAAGAAGCGAGTGCCCCGCAGTTCCCAACTGTAGAGCCTCCAGTAACAAATGAAGTGAGAAGCTATATATGAGACAGATAAAGTCCGTGGCACTCCATCAGTAACGGTTGTTTGAAGCCTGCAAAAGCTACTGTAAAATGTAAGTAGCTTATCAAAATATACTGATAAGCAACTTAACTTTTCATGCTATATGACAGTATTATCATTTAAATTAATATGCTCTAAAGCGTCTTTATAAACTATGTATAGAATAGAGCAGAATGACAGACAATTACCACTTTAAACAGCGTTTAGCTCTGGCATTGTATTGTAAACAATCAAGAAGGATTAGTTAGAAGATAAGTTTCTTTCTTTCTGTTTAGTTAAATAAACCTCAGCAGAGTTAAAAGCCATTACAAGAGCAACAAGAAATCCTCTCAAAACATATCTGCTAAGTAGAGATTAAGAACCTGGTAAACAAAGCCTCACATGGCATCCATCAAGAGTCTAAAAAGACAGAAAGCCGAGAAGGCAGACTCAGGGCTGTTTCTTTAATTCTGCAGTACACCAAACACGACAGATCTCTAAGTTCTACCCAGCAGAACCCTGAACCCAAATCTAGTTTAAATTCTTTTGCTCAGCATCTAGAAAACAGCTTCTACATTTCTAGTAAGAACAGCCCAGGTGAAGTCTTGTATTCACATAAGATGGAAAGAGCAGCAGAGCCCCGTACAGCCAGAGGGAAGGCAGAGCCCCACTTCTGTTCCGCTTGCTCCCCTCTTGTCGTCTCCCCCATTTCTCTTTGCTAGCCCCTCACAGTGCTCTTGCTACCCTTTGTTCAGCTCTAGGACTCGTTACTTCTGTCCATGTTTCCAAACAATGACTTAGCCTCTCAGCAAACCCACTTCTCTTTAAGTAAAGAATAACTTCTCATTTTGAGTAGAGAAGCTTCACTGTCTTGAAGCTGAGGAAATCAGGCAGACCTCGAGGCGATACAACGCCCAGGGATTTGGGCAGCTCTTGCTCAAGAGGGTTGCAAGACAACACGAAACACATACAACAAACAAGCAAACCCATCACAAAACCGCATCAATTGTGTAGGCCCAATCTTGTTTCAATTTTCTCCTCCCTCCTTTGTCACTGCAGAACGCAGGATCTCTCTCATCTTGAAAGCTTTGGATAACTTAGAAAACCAATTTCTCCTGCCATCATTTACTTCATCGTTTACTCCGTGTTTTTACTACTCAAGAGTGAAGCCGTTCTGCTTCTTGACCAAACTGTGACCAAGTAAAGCACTAAAAAAAAGAAAAAATGAAGACATACAGTTATCGGAATTTGTTAGTGGGTCTCTGTCAAAAGGAAAAAAGATGTGGAGTTTTTCTTAGAAAAAGCAAATCCTCGAGGCAGCCTTTAAATGCCCTCTCCAGAGAAAGAGGTTGAAATCATAACCAGAACCTCTCTGTGGCTCATGCAACTAAAGCAGCCCGACTGGTAGCACTGCTGAAGATTTATGGCTTATGACTTGCTCATATTTAATTTGTAACCAAACACTTCCCCTTCCTCTTAGCTACCTTAGAACTTTTGATTAACTCTTGTTTTCACAGGTCAGAGGTTAAACAAAGGAAGGGAAGCGCTCGGGAGTGAAATTGCCCAGAGCACGGCAGCCTGCGAGCACCGGCACCCGCGCACACTCACACACACACAGCCCCTCCGAGCAAAAACCCAGAGACTGGAGATTCTTCAAGGAAGCTGAAGTTCAAAGACTCAATGAGCATAAATCAGATTGTGATTGAAGAGTAAAGAAAAACAAGAGGGCAATGTGAAATTTGATTTTTTTAAATTTCACCCGTTTCCCATTTCCACACATATAAATACACCTATAGCGATGGATTTGGCTGAGAGACCTGGGGGTGTTTAGCCTGGAGGAGACCTCATTTCTCTCTACAACTACCTGAAAGGAGGTTGTGGAGAGGAGGGAGCTGGGCTCTTCTCCCAAGGGACAGGACGAGAGGTAATGGCCTCAAGCTCCACCAGGGGAGGGTCAGGCTGGACATAAGGAAAAAAATTTTCATGGAAAGGGTCATTGGGCAGTGTCAGAGGCTGCCCAGGGAGGGGGTTGAGTCACCTTCCCTGGAGGGGTTTAAGGGCTGGATGGACGAGGTGCTGAGGGACATGGTTTAGTGTTTGATAGGAACGGTTGGACTCCATGATCCAGTGGGTCTCTTCCAACCTGGTTATTCCAGGATTCTATGATTTGCCACCAGGCATGAGAATCTAATCCAAGCCTAATCAACTCAGGCTTCTGCAAGCCGAGCGATGGGTTCAGCGCTCTGCGCTCCTCTCCCTCAGAACCTCCAGGGCGCGATGCAGCCCCAGCGCTGGCGACAGCCCCGTCTGACGGGAAGCAAAGACGGGCACAGGGAAACCACTTATTGCGCTCCAGCGGGTCTGCACAGCCTCTGCTGCACCCGCCGCACAGAGCCTTATTCAGCAACTCGTATGTCATCACCTTTTTAGTGCGCTCCTTGCGAGTACACAGCACCATTACTTACATGTGTCACAGCAATTAGGGGCGGGCATACCCGGACGCCGCACTGCAGCTGGTAAATAGAAATGCTCCCAAAATGAAGCATTTCCAGAACGGGGTCGCAAAACCAACAACTGACGGGCTAGGCTGGGACTGGAGGGAAGGTAAAAGCAGAGAAACAAATAGGAGAAACCCCCACAGGAGGGTGTCTGCCTTACAAAGAGGTTCCCCATCAGAGTAGAGCCTTTTGCTCCTGCTACAGGAGGGGCTGGTGAAGGTAGAAGGATGCCATGACCAGCACACCCCCAGCTGCAAAGGGCAACTCACCAGCCAGCGCCGCTCGTACCAGTCCGATCGGTGCTTCAGAAGCTGCACTGGACAGAAATGTCAGCACCCAGTATCAGCTCCCAGAGATGAAAACGCACCAGTGCAGGCAGCTCAGCTTGGAGTTGTCCAATGTATTCATTCACCTCTGGGCTTTAACATCTGAAGGGCCAAAACTAAGCTGTGTTTGCCAGTCACCGTGCTCTTCAGTGGGCCTATGCGGATACAACTTCAAATTGCACAGCCATCAAAATACCTCTTCCTTTCCTTCATTAAAAATGTGAATTTCCCTTTTTAATTATTTCTATATTCCACCCAGCTAAGTGAGATGAGCATAGAGGGACAAGCCTTCACACACCTGCTATTTTCCTTGCAGTAAGACAATATTAATTTACTTTTTTTCTCACTTTCCCTTCCCCATCCAACGTTCCCAGTATTTTTACAGAACACAGCTGAAAGAACCAATGCACCTCTAGGCTCATTTGGGAATTTCCATGGGCTGAATTCCCACTTGAGCCATTTCTGAGTCCCAGTGCCTTCCCCTATACCTGATGGAGCTCAGTACATGGTTATTCTCTCCTCTAGACTCAGTCGACTGACACATTCTCACACTTGTAAGCTTACACACATACACTCATACCCACCAATCTCCATAGCAACATCTGTGCATGTTGATGAGACGCAGGCTTACCTTCCACTGGATCCTCAGCCAACAGCCCTTTGGAACATCACCTCCTCAGTTTATCTGAGAGTTCTCTCTCCACATTAGGCTCTCACCTGTTGTAAGCACCTCAGCCACTGCAGAAAGCCACCCCCATCCTTGCTCAGAGCATTTCTTTCTTTTTTGCAATTTTCCCAATTTTGTAATAAATTTCCTTTTGATTATTACCCATGAGCCATCTTTGTGATGTAATAATTTTATATTTTAGTCCAGTTAAAAAGCATGAGGGTAGTCTGACATAACTGCCCCTAACATAACGGTTCCAAGGGTTCTTCGTCACTGTGCAAACACCTAACTGGGACATGGCAAACGGAGCTGAAGGCAGAGTTAGACAAAACCATCACCTTCCTGCGGATTCCTTGTGGTCACACTAAAGCCCTAGGGGGATGAAAAGTCCAGCACAGCTGCACTGGGGAGTTTGTGTAAATAAAATGAATTCAAAAGAACTTTGGCATTGCAGAAGGCACCATCATGAAGCATCTCTCAAGTAAAATTAAACAGGAAGCCTCATAAACTCCCAAACACAATGTAAGGTCTCTTGTCCCTTTTCAGAAGAGCAAGTTGTAAATCTTCAAGGTTTTTTTAGTTTAAGACCAGTAAATAAACTTCAGGCATGTTTGAGAGCAAAGGATTGAAGTAGCGACATGAAATGAAGGTACATAAAGAAAAACGTTTGTTTGCATTTACAAGGCAAACACTGACCGTTATGTCTTTATACTCTTATTAAAACCACAGGCAAAGGACATCCCATAAAGCTCACTTGGTGAGAAGATGGGTTTAATGAAGGGCTTGGCAGTTTAAATAAGATTTATGATGTGCAGCAAAATAGCCTTGGAGTTAAAAAGACAATTCTGTTCCACTTAAGGCCAACAGGAATACACCAAACAACACTTTAACTTAGATTGGGGGTAAATAAAATGCTCTGACTAACAAATAAGAGGACAGAGAACAGCCTTCAGCTGAGAAAAGTGACAGATAATATCAGCACTACATTTCCTGGACGTTACAAAACTTGGTTATGAAGTAGTTTGGCACATGGGGCTTGGTTTTAAAAAAGACAGCACGAGAGCCTAAAGATCCCACCGAAATGACACCACGGAGAAAGGATTCCGAAGGCTTAGCTTGTCAAGGAATCTCCCTCCTCAAACCACTGCTAAAAGTACACATGAAAGGGCTGGGAGAGAGAATTCTGGATGTGGCAGACAGTCGCAGATCCCACTAGGTTTGAGACATCTGGCATCGGTTGAAATCCATCACATTTCATTTGGGGATCAAAGACTACTGTTAAGTCCATCGTGGGTTGAACTAGTAGATCCTGAGCAGCCTTTTCATCCCAATGCAAATTAACCCTTTCTCCCTCAACAGGGAAGTGGCTCCTTTTCATTACACATTCCCATCACGTGTGCATGTTGAGCCATGCCCTCTGGTACCATTTCCGCTGAAATTTCAGTAGAATTATGAACTTTTATTCTAAATCAGAAGTGCTCCCCACCAGTAAAAGGCATGATGTGTACAGCACGCTGCTGCAGTCAGCTCAGACTCAGACACATTTTGTGTTACCATCTGTAAAGCCATAAATTCCTGAACAGAAGAAAAATTTTACACAGCTCTGTGCTCAAGAGCCAGCCTGAAAGGCTGCTAAGGACTCCTGCTCAGCTACTGAAGAAATTCACCACATATTTTAACAGTTGAAGCTGAGCATCAGGTGTGTTTTCTACCATTGCTGTCTCTTCCAGTGCCTTTTATTCTTGAACCTGAGGGTTTCTCCTGCCTGTACACTTTGGATTATTCATTTGCCATCAACCCATGTCCAACGTTATGGAGAAATTAAAAAAAAATCCTGTGTCCCAAAATCTCTGAGTTAAGAAACTCTGAGCGCACTCAGTACAGCTCAAAACCTCTCCACATCCCAACTGTCACAGGTTCAGAGGGCAAGTGACTCTCAGCCAGGCAACTCGTTCACCTCTTGGAGTGACCAGCCTCAGGTAGGGGCACTGCCCATCTCTGGGAAAGAACAGCTCACCAGGACATGAAATTATATTTACAGCAGCCTGATCAGAACTGTCTGCTCAGTATTGAAGGAAGGTGAAGTATCAATTGGCCAAATCCTAGGAGGACGGCCAAAGCTTTCACTGGCTAATCACGCTATCACATGAGAGTGAAAACTAATTGCCTTCTGAGGCACAGAAAGGAATAGTTAGTTAATGAAGTGTGCCGCATGGTCAATATCTCAGTGTCAGTGATCAGCACCATCAGCTGATTCAGAAAAACCTTGAGACTCAAGTAAATGCTACTTGTGCTGTGTGGTTTGGAGGAAGATCTGTCCTTTATCAAGCGCATCGATAAACAACCAGGGCTACACGTCAAGGTTTTTATCTCAGATCCACGTCCAATCCATCCAACACTGCCTCTATGCAGTCAGAGCCCTTTCTCCTGTTCTTAGTGTGGCTAAATCACATTTTCTACCGAAACAATATGCCAAAGTCAACTCCTGCCGCGTTTCTCAGCAGTTCTCAGTTCTGAGGAACAGCCTCTGCTTCTCCAATTACCACTGAATAACCCGAGGGCTCCTGCCACATCTCGATTTTTGAAGGAGGAAGTTGCCCTGTAATCTCGTAGGGAGAATGTTGTTCACATCTGTCAGCAGGGACAGGAGGGTCTCATTCCTGACAGATGCGTTTTGTAAGCCTTCAGCCAGCACCCCAGAAGTGATCCATTTGTGCAGGAGATCTATCCCTCTGCTACTTTAACTACTTCCTCCCTACTTTTTTGATGCCGGGGAGCTGGGTTTTCCCCAAGGTGATGTGCTAATCCATTTTGTATTAGCCCTGAAATGGAAGTCTCCAAGCCAGTCAGCCAGGGCCAGAGGTAATAAAAAGTGACATGATTTAATTACTTCTGTTATGGTTGTTCAGAAACTAAAGAAGGTGTGGCATGAAGCCCTAATTAATTAAGTAACATTGGTTTCTGGTCAGTAGGCAGGAGCGGGGAACTGGCTGGACTGGAGTGCAGTGTTCTCAGCTGCATCCAGCTCCACCAGCAGCAACACACCAGGATTACCAACACGGGACAGTTTTTATTGTGACTCTCCTTGTTCCTTTAAGGGGACAGATTTTGAAGACAGAGGACTACGAGTGTCTAGGATAACTACAATCAGAGCAAGAACTCTACTTTGATCAGAATTAGAAGAGTGGACAAATAGCCCTTGTGTGGAAACAGCTCATTCTGGAAAGCATTAATCTGTTCTCACAGATTTGAGAGGTTAGGACACATCACCTCCTTATTAATATCACTAGAACGCAAGTTCCCTAAGCCCATTGCCGCATGCTTTAAAGACTCTCTCTAGTCATATTCCTTTCCCCGTCCTCCCTTTCTCCGCTCAATGACCCTCCTCGCACAGCTCCTGACACTGCAGCAGGATTTATCCCCAGCAGCATGCGAGGAAGCTTCGTGCTCAGGATGAAGTATTTAATTTTGTTCTCTGATTACTATAAAAACATATACTTTAAAGTATAAAAAACCCTATACTCCCAAGTGACAGGGGACAGGACAAGAGAGAATGGCCTCAAGCTCCACCAGGGAAGGTTCAGGCTGAACATTAGGGAAAAAATTTTCACAGAAAGGGTGATTGGGCAGTGTCAGAGGCTGCCCAGGGAGGGGGTTGAGTCACCTTCCCTGGAGGGGTTTAAGGGACAGGTGGACGAGGTCTCTTCCAACCTGGTGATTCTATGAAGGGAAAGCAAGACAGAGCAAGGAGGAAACACATTAAGAGTTCACCCAAGCCGCACATTTCTCTGTTACATAATTTCAAACTCGAGAACTACAGCGTGTTTCCTACCACCGCTGTTGCAATAGCACTTTAGGACAAACCTCCTTCGGCTGCCCAGAGGGAGCCATCCACTGGAGCAGGTTCTAGAGTGGGATTTGGAAGCGTTGTACTACTACGCTCCTCATAATTCAAACTCTGTTTTGTGTCTGTCTTTATAGGTCATTGTTGGCCAGATGGAAAATATTAAGGAAAAAGGATTGCAACTAAATCAATTGGCTGTAGTCTGCTGCCAAAAGGCCCCAGGCTAACTACAAGCAGATTTGCAGGCAGGCTCTGCGCCGTTACAATCGGAGCTCTGGCACATCCTTTGCCCTGACTAACAGCAGGAGGGCACGGGGCCAGCTGAGAGCGGCTACTGTGCCAAACAGACTGTGCAGGTCTTGCTGCTTGAATGCTTCCACAGAAAAGGGGAATCGATGGGACTCCTTTGTAAACAACTCCCTGTACTTTGTGGCTGCTGCTAACTTCACAAGGGGTTGGACTTTATCCCTCTACAAAACCAACACAAGTACGCAGCTCGGACTGGTTACCAAAATCAACATGTAGATTAACACCAGCACTGAGGGATAACACTTCAACTTTCAACTAAGAATAATGCTGTATAAATACACACATAAAGTGAAAAACAACATGAAAACATCTTTTATCCAATGTCAAGCACCATCTAGGAACAATCAAGAAACAGCTGAACAGCGGTTGTATAAAGTGTTCATATTCATATTCATAGCAAACCCTTATCTATAAGAAAGAAGGAAATAAAGTTTGGTTACTAAATTTTTTTCTTTTAATGCTTATTTCTAATGTATTTGCTTTCCAGGAGATACAGGGGGTTGTATTTTACAGCTTACGTATGCAGTTATCTATCAGCAGGTCCAGTTCATCTAGGAAATTCGGTTGGGAAAAAAGGTGTTTTCCTGATATTGAGCAACTCACCTCTTACGAATTCAACATTTCATTCCAGACGCCCGTGCCTGCAGTACCTGCCCTGAGCAGGGGCCATTTAAGTGATTTTCCTTGAGCACCTTATCAAGAACTGGGGAGAAAGAGCCAACATCCATAGTATCTTACAACAGTATCTTTTCTTTTTGCAATCAAGACCAAATCACATGAATAATTTCTATTTCCAGTGAATTACAACTGAAAAATTGATAGAGGGGAACTTCTATTTCAAACACAATCCCCAGCCAATCCCATGTAGCCAGTGTCCTTCCATCACCTAGAAGGATGTTCCTCTCTTTCACAGCATTCATCATCACAGAAAAAAGAGTTCAGAACTTGTAAAGTTCTCTGTCTTTTTGAAATCTTGTTCCTATTTTATATAATATTGAAATTTTCATTCACTTATATTGACACCGTCAGACAATTTGTAACCAGACAGCTCAGCACAAACCTGTAACATTTTGGAAGGTACCTTTATATGATGGATTTAAATACCTTTTTATGACGGATTTATTCTGCTGCTATGAAGAATTACACAAATAGAATTTAACATTGAAAACACACCGTAGGGTACTTAAGAGCAAGGAAGCCACAAACATGAAACCTCACTGCAGCCCTGGCCAGGTTGCCGAGCCGTACCTGCCACCTGCCAGTTGGGTGTCTGTGATTCGGAGAGGCACGGATTAGCAGCGTTCTACAGCATTTAAGTTTCAACAAAAATATTTAAACTAGTTCAACCATGCCTTAGAACTCCAGACCGAGCCAGCAAAGCCTTTAACAGGCCTACTGACACCACAGTGAAAACTCCGTGACAAAGCACTCGGTGTCATTTAACAGATTCCCTATTGACTCCTACTACACTCAGCTGAAAGTAAGGATTTATTATTTAAGAGCTCGGTGGAATCAACTCCTTTCAATGTCAAGCTTAAAACTCACAACACCAACACACATTTCTAAAGCTACGACTACGATGTTGCATTGAATTTCAAAGTAAAACAACAACGAAGAGGAGATACTGCACACACTCTTCACATATTAATAAAACAGAAAATACACACCTTGTATGGAATCAGTGGGATTCTTCCAAACTTGTCTTGGTTTGCGACACTGCTTTTTAGACAGGACTTTCTATCCAAAATATGTAAAAATTACTAACATTTTGTACACATACACACAGATGAGTGCATGTTCCTATGAAATACATACACACGACATCAACCATGTGTGAGCACAAACATTTATTACGTCAATAAGAGGATGAGTAAACTGGGAATAAACTTCAACAGAAGCTCTTTAGTGATGGGTCAGAAAAAATGCATTAGCAAATGTTTTGATTTTTTAAAGACTATTTTAATCACTGTATTCGATTCAGTGTTGCAGAGAATATAATTTCAGAGAGGTAATATAACTGGACTTGTAGTTAAAGATACTTGAGCAATGGATACTACTAAGGCAGCCTTATGGGCTTCGTGAAAGGAGTTTCTGGAGTCTAGAAATTGTTTAGTGGTGGAGATGAAAATAGAAGACACAAATGAGCGGATGTAACGCACAATTTTATTCCCCTTTTCTTGGCACAATGTTTTTAAATAGCCCATCTCTGTCTCGGGAAACTTGTAAAGACAATAAAGAAAAACCACAGGAAGTTTGGAAAAATGATACTGGAAACAGCGTATCAGGACGAAGAAACAGAAAGCAGATAGCTAACTTTAATTGATGTCAAGCTCTCTTTTCACTAGGTTCATCACTTTTCCATATATATCCTGACAAGTAACTGAAAATAAAAGCGTCTGTTTAAGCAAATCAGCAGGGGTAAAAACCCGAAACTTTAAAGATGTAAACTGTTTTATAAACATGTCAAGTTAGAGCAAAGTGCCTGCAACAGTGGGAGAGCCCGAACAACCCTGCATGCTGCGGTCATGGAGCCCTCACGTTCCCTATGCCGCTCCTGACCCATTCCCCATTGGGCAAAGAAGAGGAGCTCCAACCACATTGCTGCAGTGAAAGCTTGCAAGAAACCAGGGGTTCTGTGAGCAGAGGTCAGGCTTGAACTACCCGCCTTGCCCTGCAAAGGAGCCGGGAAACACCTGTACCAGCAGCTCACTCACATTTCAAATGCGTATGGGATCCTCTGCTGAAAAATTCTAACTCTCTGAAGGCAGAAGAGGTTCAGTAACACCTTTATGAGGTCCTGTCCTGCTGCACCGCTGAATCACAGACCTAGCTTCTCACCATTGACATGCAGGGGGTTGTGGCCTCTTGACGTCTGACAGAAGCCAGTCGCTGTTTGCTTTCATCTCCACAGCGTTTTCAGAAGTGCAGGGATGTCACGGTCAATGGACCACAAGGACCAAACCAACCATCCAAAACACAGGCCACATCCCTCCAGCCCTTACCAAAGGTCTTTAGGGGAGGCCTCACAGCATCACGCAGATCCACATGGAAGCAAACCACTGACTCTGCTCATTACCATTTTATTCAATGTATGACTAGAGTAAATCCTCAAAATAAAATCAGGGCTTCATTATTTGATAGCAATATTTTTGATGTGTTCACACAGAAGCCTAACACCCAACACAGGAAGGGAAGAAATCAGGTTAGAAATTTAGAGGGGTTTGGGCTTGATTTTTTTTTCCAAGGGTCTCTCTGCTCTGGGGTTATGGACAGTCATCGCTTGCAGCCTAGACTGGTAATTATAACTCCTAATTAGCAGGAGACATTCGTCCTCTGTGGCAGGCAAGCCTTGTTCCATTATCAGTCCTGTTGCTCTCCTTTTAAAAAAGTGGATTATAAAAAAACCTTTTTTTGAAGAGGTAAATATAAAATAAAATGATGGAAAATGATAAGAACACTAACTCTCACACAAGCCACGGTGAACTGAGGGTAACCAGCCTTACCAAGAAGAACCCCAAACTGATTTTACTTGGCTTGCCACGATAAATGTACTCAAGGTAACGATCGTGGGGCCACACGGTCACGGCATCTGTCACAACCAAAACCCAGGTACAGGGTCCAGCAGTCCAAGCAGCACGGTGGTCTCTGTGCCAGTTCCCTGCTCCAACTTCAAGTGCAATTCAAGAGATTGAAATTAAAGCTTGCGCTGTCTGCAGACATCAGCAGTGAGACTGGTGAGGGTGACGTGCCCCAAACCAACCAACCACCCCAACCCCAGTAACTGCTCCTCTTGAAAACAAACGCAACCAGGCAACAAAAAGCCCACGTACAACCCACAGGTGGCAAACAAGAAAAGCTTAAACTCCAGCTCAGTTATCTCCTCTTGCAGAAGCACATGGCCAGGTGCAGAGCTTCCATCTGCTGGGCAGCAAATAATGAAAAAATAGTCATCTAACCGTGCTCTTGCCAGGCACAAGAGAGACTTCCTAACAATTTACTTTCATGTATGCAAAGCAAGAATGCAAAGGATGAGGAAACTGTAAATCAGACAAGAATTTTTAGTTAGCAAGAAGAACTCTTAAGGCTCGGCCGTCCCATATAGCAGACTGCTACTAAATACATTATCTGTTGTTAATGTGACAGTCTGTATATTGCATAGGTGGAAATCCCTATTAACACTAGTTCTGAGCACACATTATTAATTTGTGCTTTTTTTATGGTCTGAACTTTTACCCAGTGAAAGGGAGAACGAGATGTCCCTCCTTACTCACCTGCAAACCCTCCTTGACAAACAACAGCTACAGAACATTTCAGAATCACAGCAAAAAAAAAATATATCAATCATTTCCACAGGTTATTACAGAATTTCTATAACCTCAAACTTTGATGTCAACCCCCCAACTCTAAATATTTTTCTGTGGCTTTTCGCCAAATTGGCTAAAAGGGAAAATTCTAGAAGACAACAAGACAGTTACTTTAAAACAAAACCCCGACACAAATTCTCAGTTTTCTCCCCCAGTATAATTGCAAGATGGAGGGGTTGGGGTAGGTTTTTCCCGTCTGACAGTGTCAGGCAGCGCGTTACGTTTCGGGCACCCAGAGGCAGCGGTGCAGAGGCCCTTAGCGCCGTTTGTCCCCCATGCATCAGTGCCCTGCCAGTTGGCAAGGCCGAGCCAGGAAGCTGTCAATTCCAATCAGGGTTAGGCCATGCAGTCCTATTAAAGAAGTCTTGCTGGTTACGGGGCGTCCGCTGTTTCCAAAGCATGGGAAAAAAAAAAAAAAAGAGGGAAAAAAGGGCTCTGCTCTCCTTAGATTTGAGCTGGCAACTTTCACTGAGTAGAGTTTTCAAGGAGCTATGAATGAGCCTAACAAAGGAGTTCTGTGGCCAGTTTCTGGCTGAAATCCATGTCAACAGTTTTGAAGGTCACAGGTCACACTAACTAACATTTATTCCCAGCAGACCCTGCTCTAAACACAAGCTGTAAGTAGTACAAATTTGGAATTTTTCTGTAATCCCTTGAGATATTCCTGATCCTTCCACATGTTTCTGCTCAATTAAAAACAATTCTCACTTTGCACCACAAGAGAGGCCCCTGCTCAGAAATCTTATTCTGTCCTAAGAATAAATGGACAAAGACTGCAATCAAAGGGAAGGGAAGGGGGGAGGAGAGGAACTCACAACAAATCACAGCAAACCCCTCAAATAACTCCATACAGAATCACAGTCAGTTAGTTACATTTTCTGCCATCTGTCACAAACTATTATAGATTCATTTCTTTTTATCTCAGAAAGCGATCGGCGCAGAGCTCTGCTATTTTGGCCAAGAGGGATTTCCACACAAATGTTTCTGCATTTCACTTCAGAAGAATGATTTTCATTTTTTGGGTACAAAAGCTGAATACCCAACAAAAACTTCAAATTGAATAAAGTTGAAATCAGAGGTGCACACAGTTACAGCACCTTTTTCAACTGCAAACTTTGCTCTATAAGTTTGTGCACCAAAGCAAAACTACACAAAGTTTTACTATTTCTTTCTTTAATAGAACTCAGAACAATAAAAACCTTTGACTTGCCCTGCTGCTCCTTCAAGCAGTTGGANATCATCTCATCCACCTAACAGCACCCACCTTCTCTTCTCAGGGAGGTTCTACCATCGTTGCTGCAACCCTATTAGAAAGGAAGGGAGAAACCAGCACACAAGTAGCCCCCGAGGGATAGCTGGTTGTGTATGGGCTGCCAGCATTTACCCAACACCTCCCAAAGCTCTTAAAAAAAGAAATTTTGCAAATTAAAAACAGCATTAAATTTACCAAAATCACATTTGTGGAGAAACTGCAGTTAACAGGGCAATGTATTTATCTGTATAGATAGGCAAGGACACCAACTTCTGACGGCCACAGGTTTTTGGGTTTGCCTTCTACTGCAACAGACATTCAGTCCGGCTTTCAAACTTCAGAACAGGTAAATCATATTTTACAAGCTTAGTGACATCCTAGGAAATGAATTTAAATACAATTTAAATATATAAAACAATTAAGAGATTCAGTACTCTGTCCTACGCCAAGAATCCTGTCTGGATTCTGAATTCAGTGCTTGACACACCTGCTAAGTTTCTTCAGAAATGTTGAACTCTGTTTAACAGGGCTACTCTCACGCCATGTGACAGCACTGGGGGCTGGGTTGGGGTTTTTAAAACACATTTTTATTTCAGAGTGTTTTTCATGCAATTTTTCACATTACTGCCCTTGGAATCTTAAGTCAAAAAAACCAAGGGACCATGAAGCAAGCAGGAACAGCAGGAACGTTACTTCAAAACCAGCCTGCTGAATGGTTTGAAGAGCACGATCATTATGCTTGTCCTTAGACCTCTTTAATACAAAAGTTCAGTTAAATCGATACAAAAACATTATCTCTCAGTTAAACTGCTAAATCTGGTTTTTAAAATCAACTACACTACCCTGTGGGAGAGGTACACGTTTATACACCAGGGTAACCTGGTACGCATGTGTCTGATTTTTTTATCTATCTATACATACATACATATATAAAATTAAAAAATTCTATTCAAGTTGCATTTTATTGCACTACATAACCTGAGATCCTTACCCTGACTTACCCATTTAGGCCAGCTCATACACTTCAATACGTTACCATACAGTCAATAATGTCACTTTTTTTATTTAAAAGCAGTGTGCTTCGTAAACATAAACCCCGTTTTAAAGTTTAAATAGTCAGGATATAAAATAAACAGACATGGATGAAACAACTGGATCCCGTCTGTTTATAACCTGAAGAATTTCTCATTTCCCAGTGACTGGGTCCTTACATCAAATTCTGGGAATGTTTCAGAAGACAAAAGATAAAAAACATTTATTAAAAATAAACTTGTTAGTTTTATTATATAAACACTCTGCAATAAGGGTATCAAAAAAAAATTATTCAGGCTGACTTCACAACATTTTTTACATTCCTGAAGCAGAACTTTTCCTTCCTTCATGACTGCACAGAAAGCCAAAGTTATCAGGAGTCTGAGATTCTACAACACACACACCTCCGATGGACCAAAACCCCAGCTACAAGGAAAACTGATAAGCACTTTTAAATCATGTCTGCATACAAGATCAAGGTCTTTCTCTGACGGGAGGCAGAAGAAAGGAATTTCATGTTTCAACATCTCTAGAATTTAGAGTTTCCTACATTCAGCAGTCTCTCCCCAGCTCTATGCACCCTGTCTTCGCTTTCTGCACCCCTCCTCTGACCATCAGGAACAGCACAAGTGGAAGAACCGTGCTAGCAGTGATGTCAGAGTTGAGGTTTTTACCTCTGTCCCCTACAAGCAGGCCGCATACAGAAGCATTTGTTTGCTTAAGCTTTGAGAAACCAGACTAAAATTACTCTACTCTTCCAGTGCAGTTAGTGATACTGAAGGAAACTTGTTTAGCATCACTTTCCCACCAGAAGAACACTGAAATCCATCACTGCCTGTGCCTCTGAAGAGTTCTAGGTCGCAGGAGTTGGCAAAAGAGGCAAACTCAGCTGAGCCACCGAACAGCAGAGTCCACAGAGCAACCAACAACCTGGCTTCTGGAGAATTTCATACAGCTAGAGCTGCTAGGAATCTGAAGATGAGTAAGCTGGTAAGGAGGTCCAACATTAAAACAATAAAGAAATGAAAACAAAGAGCCTCAGCATGTAGAATTCTTACGAAACAGAAAACAACTGTAGGTTTTAAGAATATATGAAAGCAAAAAGAAAACCGTATACAGTTATTTCTTGTTGCCGAGATGACTTATTAGAGTAAACCAGTTTGTTCATATTACCTTTCATACACTGCAATTAGCAGGAAATAGCAATCAAGAACCAGCTCTGAACCTCTATGACACCTTCAGACACTCTTCCTAATGGAGGAACATTACCTCTTCACATACACAGAAGACCTTGAAAAGAAGAGAAAGGAGTATACGAACCCCAGGACACAAGCAGGGCACGTGCCTGATTGAGGACTTGGACATGAAGTCTCAGACGAGTGAGAAATAGCAGTTTTGATATGTCTTCTCCCCAACTCCTTTATTTTTTTTGATAGAAGACTACAGTTCCTCACTAAATTCAGATCTATATTGCTTACCTACAAAATCCCAATGTCGCATCTGATGCATTTAGTTTAATGCAAACCACTAGAAACAAACAAAAAAACCACCTAATGTCTTAATGTACATCCAATAGGATTTATTTTATTTCAGCCAAAATCCTGAAGTCCTTAAAGTCCTAGAAATAAAAAATCTTTGGGCGTGCAAGTTTTTCTAGGATATTGCAATTACCAAATCAGAGTTTGATGACTTAGACATCAGCTCTCAACTTCCTAAACATTCACCCTTTGGGAAAGTAAACAATTAAAACATCCCTTTTAGATTTTCTAACACATTGCAGCGTAGAAGGCAGTCCAGAATTCCCAGTTACCCAGGAGATATTGATGTGCGGTACGAGAGCTTGTGGGCTGTGTTCTAATTCCCGTCACAGTTCAGAACCTCAGCCCCCCCCAGCCCATCTGTGACACCCGTTCTGTGCTGTTGTCCGCCCTCTGCCGTCTGAACGGCACACACTGGTCACCCTGGCTAGCAGCCTTCCAGCTCGGCTATCTCACAATTAGCTAGAAATCAAGTGAAGGAAAAAGCAAGCAGAGTAAGAGAGAGAGACCTAGCAGTTTTAAAAGAAAAACACAGAACCCCCAGAAGATGCAGTTTTTAAACTTAATCAAAGATTTCCATAAATCAAGAAGCAACAGAAGGAAAAGGAAACTCTTTTCACTCAGCCACTGTTGCTCTTCAATAACAAATCTAAAGGGGATGATTTCTCACCTCCAAACCCTTTAACCATGGCCAGAGCTCTGAAGCCTGACTAATAAACACATGAATGTATGTCTGATAATAAAGAACATCATGCAATTCTTTCACTATCGCAGAGAACAGCAAGGAAAACTTGAAAATTGCTGTCCAACCTGTGACTTAAAACCAAACAAACATTCCTTTCATCCCTATTTGCTTTATTTTTGTCATTCTCACATTCTTTAGCACGTTTTGACCCATCCCTTTACCACACAGCATCCTTTAATTCATAAAGGACACAGAGAACACTCATATCAACAGTGGGTGCTGCAGTCCTCGGAAGAGAGTAAGTGAATCGTTATGATCTGAAGTCTTCACTACCCTCCAAAACTTACATTCCCTTGCATTATTGATGAACTTCCATTTTTCTCATTAGTTCACAGGAGAAGTAGCAGGAAGCTGAGAGTCCCAATTCATCCACTGCTGTAACTGCACCGAAATCTTTTTTTTTTTTGGTTATGAGTCAAAGCAGAAGGCTTTTAACTACAACAGAACTCCTCCATTTCTTCTTGGCGTTCACTCAACATAAGGGAGCTGACAGCAAAGAACTCTTATCCAGGAAAGATCAAGATGGGACTCACACTACTCCTTATTCAAATTTTCTTTTTAAACTGTGTTTCCCCTTTAGTTTGTCATTAATCAGGAGAAGTTACCTTATGTAACCAGACACTTCCCACATGAGAGTGAATCAGCATCCCGGCTGTACAGGGAAACAGCGAGGGAAATACCTCCCTGTCTGCAGCACTCGGTTGATATTGCTGGATTGCCATCGCTAATAATATTTGAAACGTCTACTGGAGACAAGAAGGAAAGGAGATATAGCAAACACACCTCTCACACTGCCTCCCACACAATCAACTCCATTTTGGGAGATTTCACAGTAATTTCTCCTCATACTAAGCTTCCTCTGCACAGGCCTGGTTAGCAGATCCCTGCCATCAGTGTAATGCTGGAGTACAAGGCAACAAACATTTGGTATCTCCACTAGTCTGGCACCAGCACAAACAGCACAGACAATTCTCCAGAGGGTCATGTTCAGCAGCAGATACACAGAAGGCCCCTGTCACGTGCCATGCATGGTACCCACAGGACGAAGATGAGCTCTTGTTCTCACACTGGATTCTCCCATGTGAAAAGCAAACCAGCAGCAACCGAGACAGACGTCTCCAATTGCTCCTAATGGAAACTGTCCTCACCTGTGACCACCTGAGCAATTGTTCCATCACCTAACTGGCTGTTCATAGTCAGCTCTGAGCCATCTTTGCCTGGGCCATTGCTCTGAAACATCCCATTTCTCTTGAACATACAAAAAGCAGGAAGCAAAAGACAGACCATCATTACATCAGTTCAACCAAGACAGCTGGATGCCATGGGAAAATCCTCAATCCATAGAAGTTGTAAATGGCACTAATATATTGGTGGATATTAAAACTAATCTTACATCATTTCCTGCAGCAAATGTGAATAGAAAATTACAGGTTGTATCCCAGCGTGAGGGGGGAGGTCATCGAACACTGCTCTCATAGAGCCTCTTTGCCCAGCTTATGCGGAACACGTTGCTTCCAGCGTCCACTGACAGTCTTTATTATGACAAACTTCACAAAACCCCCAACAGGAAAGAGTGAAGCTCACACACAGCAACTCGGAGGACGTGGACAGCATCAGTGACATTCTCTCGGTTACCAACAGATGCTTTGTTAATAAAACTTGCGTATACAAATGTCCACAAAATGTCTTAACAAGATCAGTTGTGACAGCTAAAGATAACAGCTGCCATCATGCTATGTCATATCAAATAACCGCACAGAGACTTGTTTTTTTTCCCCACATTTTTAACTTGAGAACATTGACTACAAACAAATACAGTTATCTACAGAGGAACCCGAAGTGCAAGATATTTCGCATCAATTCTGCAGAAGAGCAGTGACTCTGAAGAGCAGATAGGAAAATAGTTTTGAACAGCTGGAAGTTGTAATTGCAGCATAACCCAAAGTCAAACACTTCTTCCTACAGTCAGCCAAAAGCCAAACCACAGACCTACCTTAATATACAGAAGCAGCTCTTGGCCCCAGAAGATAAGCGACAGAATCCAAACCTCTGTTTGCTGTCAATGTCTGTAAGCACAAATGTAAAGTTCTGCCCAACTTGGTTAACTGCATGGCTGAAAATAAAGAGAGCAGAGAGGAAAAAGTTATTGCTGAGCTAATGCTGTGTCAAAAGTATCCAGCCTAAGTCATTGAACCTGTAACATTCCTCTTGCAGCAGAGGTTTTTCAAGAAATTAACTTTAAAACCATACACCCTCTAGAAACTGAGATGTGCTCGTTGCTTGGTGAGGGAGGAGGGCTTGGGGGGGGTCACTTCTTAAGCGTTGGAGGACACTGAAAAAGTGGCTATGACAATCACCACACTGCATGAACCAAACCCGTGTTCTCTCATATACGTATCTCTTTCTCTTAATTCAAGAAGTGGTTTACTTGAAGAGTAAAACAACATTTAATAACGTGCTAAGCTTTGACTTCGTAGAGATGCAGCTTTACTCTTTAACAGGAATTTTGACATTTAGTAGTGAAGTGGGACCAACAGAATTATTAAAGGTCTTTTCAGTCCAATTTTAGATCTGTTTGAGGCCTCATAATGACAGGAGATTAACACTTATTTCAGGTTACGTTCTAGTTTATTGTGGATTTACCAAGAACTGAGAACACGGACTAGCATTTACACAGGCATCTTTACAAGTCAGCAAGAGCAAAACCTATTTGAAATCCAAGGTCATCTAACTAGCAGTCACAAGCCCCAAAATGAGCAAATATTCTCTTCTATGATGCAAATATGATAAAAAGTCTCTGTGGGAGATTATACACTTGATGTCTACAGGGAGAAAGCAAACAAACAAACTTTCAGAAATAAAAGTTGCATCCAGATGGGAAAGATGTCACTGTCCAGTGAAGAAAGAAGAATCCTTCCATGAAGGACACTGAGAAGCTGAATCATGTCCAGAGAAGAGCAACAAAGCTGGTGAAGGGTTAGAGCACAAGCCTTATGAGGAGCAGCTGAAGGAGCTGGGGTTGTTTAGTCTGGAGAAAAGGAGACTTGAGAGGAGACCTCATAGCTCTCTACAACTGCCTGAAAGGAGGCTGTAGCAAGGTGGGGGTTGGTCTCTTCTCCCAGGTAGCCAGTGACAGGAGAAAATGGCCTTAAGGTGCACCAGGGGTGATTTCTGTTGGATATTAGGAGGAATTTTTTTATTGAAAGGCTTGCCAGGCATTGGAACAGGCTTCTCAGGGAGGTAGTTGAGTCGCCATCACTGGAGGTGTTTAAGAGAGCAGATTTCGTACTTGGGTACATGGTCTAGGGGTAAAATTAGCAGGGCTGGATTGATGGTTGGACTCAAAGGACTTCTCCAACTGAAGCCATTCTATGATTCTAAAACCATGCACTGCCAAAGATGAAAAGGTGCTCCAAATTCACAGTTGAACCAAAAGACAGAGATTTAAAAGCATTTCAGTAGTCTGAGAATTAGACAGTGTAAGTACCACCATCCTACCGAATTCTAAATGTCAGTAGAGCAACCAATTCCATAAACCGCACTGAGCTGCCCAGGGACACCGAACCCGCCCCCGCGTGGTGCTGTGTTTTATCTGGAAAGCTTGGATGTAATGTTACTATGGTGACTCTAGTACTGTGTTTTAAAGGGGGATTATATGCTTAATTTTAACAAGGTTAAGAGTAGAGTGCGTGTGAGAAATAGCATCCTAGCTGACAAAATTACGGAGCAGAGAAAAAAAAATTACACTTCCTCTGCAGCAGGGAGGAGCTTGTTTGTTAACCAACAGTAACAGGTCAGTAGGCTCCTCCAAAGCGAAGCTAAATGTTTGTCTATTTACGTGATCTGCAGAAACAAAACATCTCCAATAGGTCTTGCTGAAGTTTCAGTCACCACTTCTTCACATGGAAGGATAAACTTCCCAACTCAAAATGCTTCTCCTAAGATCTTAACATCCGTGCTTAAGATTCATGGATCTATTTTCCAATGGAAAGACGGTCTGTTTAGAGTCTGATAGGACGGAAGCACCATAACTCTCAACTCTAACTGAGCAGAGAGAAGTTAGGATTGGAAAGAAGAGGAGAGAGGAGTGATTTCTTCAAAATCCCCCACTTCTAGCCACATCTGACTAATGCAAATTAATCCTGATATGACACTGGACTGAGGGGAGTACTTCACTCCGGCAGCTGGAAGATAGCCTCTGCCTTGATCCTGCAACCATAAGTGTAGAAAACTCACAGTCCACTGGCTAAAGGAAGGGGTATTGAGTTTCTGGTGATTTTTTGATCCTGATCAGCCTCAAAATCTTGGTGTCCTGTCCTCATTCGAGTTCATGATCTGGCAGAGGCAAGAGAACATCTTCAGCTTTTGCCACCTCTTTTGTCAAACACGCTACCTGAGAAGAGACACACAGGTAGGCAAGGTCTTGGGTCAGAATGCAGTTACAGAAATTAAATCTCCTCAAGGGAAAATCCCAAGAAACAGGGTATAAACCAGGGATGTGACACTAGCAGGAACCTAAGTTCGTTGTTCTTGGACAGATAATGTTATATTGGGCTCTGAGTTGGGGAAAGAAAAGGTCGTGTCTATTTTTCAGGGACTGTGCCTTGTTGATCATTTGTATCAGTATCTCTTCATCCTAATTCATACGGATCACTTATCCACATATCCTCAAAAGACACCCTACACAAAGCATCATTCCAACAGCGGCATTATCCCATGCTCCGAAGTTACTTGAACAAGGAGCCAGCATCTCCACTGTTATATTAAGAATAATAATTTTAACACCTCTCACCACTGCCAAGCGATTCCAATTCCACAGCTGTCGCTACTAACAACGAGGCAACCCAGCTGGCCAGGAACAGTACCTGAGCACTCAGAAGGCCTGTACTAAAACTCCTGCAGTGTTTCCCTCCCTTTGTTTAGGAAGAACAATATATATATTAAAAAACATGCTGAGGACTACGGATTATGGTAACTGGAGTCCTGATCCAAGATATTGCTTTTCAGGCACACACAGAGGGATAAAATCCCACTAGAGAGTGCTAGTCAACTCTGTAAGACACGGCTGTAAGGCCATTTCTGACACACAACTAAAGACAGCACTTCTTGCAGAAGCAATTTCCTCTCATCTCGAAGCAGAAAAAGTGTTTGCTGAGAAGACTGAGGGAGACACTAAAGCATTGTCTGAGGTCATTTCATTCTGAGGCTACCTGCTCACTACTTTAAATAGCTTTATTTTAAATGCAGTCCAAGGAATGTCTAGATGAATACTCAGTAGTTGGATGACAGTTAATAGGGAAAGAAAAGATCAACGACTGCAAATCCGTCACTCATCGAGTTCCAGAAATAGCCTCTAAGAAGGGTTATTTGATTGGTTCTACACTTAGAAGCAGCTAAAGGATGAACAACAGCTTGCACGTAGGATGCACTGCATTTGTCTCTTTATCACGGTCACATTAAATTCATTTGCATCTGGTGACCCAAGGCTGCTTATCTTCTGGCTGTAACTGGCAGGTTAATTCCCACACACAGTGCAAAGCTAAGTCAAATCTACTCCAGAGAGGACCACACTAACTATTTATTTATATATTTTATATATATACATACACGCACACACATGCAAAGGTGTGAGTGTATTTTTATATCAAGAAGAGCACGAGCACACCCATCTCTCTCAGCTGCTGTGTCCTTAACTTGGGATGTCCTCTGCCCTCTGGACTATTGAAAGGCCACGCTTAATTTTAAATTATTACGTATGCTCTGGGTTCCAATCTCTCCTTTATGTTCAAAATAGTTGGCTTGCAGTCTTTTCAGCAACAGTCTGTGATATTCAAACAAGCAATCCAGAAACGGGAATCACTTTCCATTATGTTCTCATTTGCACCCCATATGGGGTTTCAGTGTTCTTATCTTTCAAACTGTTATGCTGCTGAGGAAAAACAAAAAACAACAAAACAAACAAACCCCCGAGGTACAATAAACCTACACGCAGTAAGCATAAATATTTCTAGTAGAAACAGTCCGTAAGAAAAATAAATGTAAGTGCTTCCCCACTCTCTCTCTCCTTAGGAAAGGCAAAGGATGATCAGCAAACAGTGATTCCAAATTGTAAGAGTATTTGTGGCTTTTAAAGGTCGTCCGAGTCAACAAGCAGTGGTTAAACAGCTCATGTTGACAGCCCAGGATATTCAAACTCTTTTTACGTAGGAATTGGGTAGAGCAGAGGCACTGGTGACAGGAGCCGTCTCCAGCAGCGCCCCACCAACCGCTCTCAACTCAGATCTGCAGGAACCACCTGGAGGGTGGAAAGACCACATCGTCGGCAGGACCCACTCAAGCTTTCATCTTTCTCCAGTCCCAGGTTACTGCAGCAGAGGACAGAGCGTAGGGGATTTATTATGTACACTCCTGTCTCCAGAGCAGCACAGTGAGATTTCATCTCCAGTCACAGAACCCAGTGACCAGGATTTCCAGACAACTCAGAGTCACTGGCCACCCTGCGGGTAGGGGAGGTGGAAAAACAAATATAAAAAATGGAACAGCAGCTCCAACAAGAAGTGATGTTAGAAATGGAAGTTGATTTATAAAGAAAATCTATTTCTACTGTAAATATCACAGATTCCACTGAAATGACAAAAAGATTTCTAGCAGTTTAATCCTAGTTAAGGTTGATTTCATCAATCAAAACAACTGCATGCATTAGCTGGCTTAAGCCAAGCGACCCCAACCAACTCAGCAGTGGTTGGAGATGGCAGCAGCAGTGGTGCTTCCTTTCAAAATGTCAATGCTTGCTCTTGTCAGGAAAAAATCAAAAATAACACAAAGGGGGTGGGGGGGAAGAAAGAAAACAAACTAAAGAAATGAGAGAGTTCTAAAGTTTTCTAAATTACAAGAATTAAATATTCTCAGTTCTTGCCAAATCCACTGTAACTTACAATTTACCCCCCAAAATTAGAAGCCACATTAAGGAACCACCAAGTAACACACCAGCATTCCGAAGAGACTGAGGTCTTTAAATGTAAACCATTTTAAATGTAAAGCACATTATTCTCTCCACACTTTGGCAATTAAGAAATAACGTACAAATTCACACAAAGCTTTGATATTAATAGGTATATCTGACAATTACCACTCAAGTATTTTCACACCCAGGTATCATGCAGAAGCAGAGCAGAACGTGCTTTTGCCATTGCCACAGAGCAGCTCAAACTTTTAAAATGGTTTTCTTTTCTTTTTTTTTTTTGATGGTGCCCATAAAAACCCCAGGAAAAAGTGATTCTAAGACTGTAATTTGCACTTGGGTGCTTTAAATCACAGTCAAGCAGACAGAACATTAAGAATGGTATGGTTTTTATTTTCTACAGTGGTTTTATTGACAAGCTTATTTTCTTGTAAAGTTTGAAAAGCTAACACTACCTGTCCACATAGAAGGGGAAACAAAACTTGGTCAAAGTCTGCAGAACTTCCTGTGGAGAGAAAAAGAGATAATTTATACATCTATTGGGACCAATAAATCTAATATTAACCACATCACACAATTTCACAACTTTGCCCTGAAGAAATAAGAGACAGATGAAGAAATATGGGCTTTATCAATTACATGGAAGGAGTACCAGGCAGTCAATCATGTGAAATAATAAACATGATCAAACTTCATTAAAAATGAAAAATTAATCAAGATTCACACATGGGCAGGCAGCAGGAGCCATCCAGCAATTCTCCCAGGAGCAGGAGGAGGTTGAGTTGTTGAGTGTTAACACCTCTCCAGGGACAATCTCTACCCTGACCATATGGATCATAGTGAATAACACCAAACCACATGGGTTTGGCCTGGCAGGACCACTTCTGCTGGCACAGCTTTTGACTGTTACCTAGGAACAGAGGTCTGGGGGATTAGAGAACACTTCCTAACATCAGCAAGATAAATAACAAAAGATAAAGCCAATAGGTCTCAGAGCAGGAATGTTTAACGTTGCCTACTGCTACCAGAAAGAAAATCCAAGTGTTGAAAGACTGATTAAAATGGTATTAAAAACAACAGAAATTGTGTAACCCACAAATCATTTTCTAAATGTTGTAGAACAGCACCACAGACAAACTTTTAAGATTAGCCTTTGCATGGTCACAAACAAAGGGCACGAATATGAAAACTGAAAACACGATCTGCAAAGAAATTAATCATTTGCAACTTGATGACTTTAAACCAATACAGTCATTAGAGAGGTAAACCCAGAAATGTGCTAGTCCCAAACCAGTTGTGCTCATAGACAAAAGTGATCTATTCACACCCTATTGTTCTATCCCATTCAAAATTTGGATTCTATAATTCACAACTACTTGGTTTGCAGACCTTTACTACCAGCCAATTCACTGCTCATTCTCCTTCAGACTTAAATATTTCAGGACCTGAAATGTAAACCACATTTCTGCTTTCACTGAAACAAGGTAACCTGCATAAACAACAAACCCTCAGATAAATTGCACACTTCCCTGACCCATAGCAATAAATTACCATCAATGACTAAATTGATGCTTCCCGCTTCATTTATTTCTAAAACCAATGCCATCATTCAACAAATAAACTGCATCAATCTAATAACCTATTCAATGAAGCAGAAAACATATTGACTCCCTGCAAGAACATGTTCCTCCTACATTATTCAAACAAGCACACCCCATTCTCTGCGATGGTTTCAGGCTCAACTGCTCAGACTCTTCTTTGGAGGCTTCTTGACAACCAAAAATGTGGCAAGTTCTTAAGATTTCAGGCAGAAACAGCTACGGAAACTTTGATTTCTTGACAGTTTATTGATAGATTATTTAACACCCTGCTGTTTTTAAAGAACAAGATCAGAACTATTGAGCAATGCCAGGTAAAGCAGACGAGCTCTCCCTTCACCTGCAGCAGGAGAGTGGGAAGGGAGCTACGCAGACATCTGAGTAAACTCTGCAGAAATAGAGGTTTTTATGCAAAATAAAGCCTTGAAAGTAAAGGCCTCATTAATGGGACTGGGATCATCCTTGGCAGATTCTCATCAACTTCCATGGGGATCAACTGGCTGTTGAAGAGCTCTGATTGCTTACGCACAACCCCTACATCTAGGCAAATTTAAACAATTACACAGTTGTCTTTACCCACAAGTGAAACTTCAATGCAGAAAATGTTAAAAACCCCCAAAACCACATACAACAAAAACCCAAAATAACCAAACAAAACCAGAATTTTAAGACAATCAAAATTAAAATCACACAAGAATAAAGTGCCCACATTTTATTGGACTTCTCAGTACAAAATGTCCTCAAAATAATGCCTATACAGCTATTATTTAGAGAAAAGGCCATGTAGCTGCTACACAGAATTCTGAAATAAAACAGTAAGGCAGTGCTAAAAGATAGCAAATCACCAGCCACCTCAAAAAGGCAGAATATATTCTATTATTTTGATGATTTAAATAATTGCTACGACTGCAAGCACATAATAAAACACTTGAGCATTGTGTTACTGTAGGACTAGAGTGTAGTGCTCAGAACTTACTTTGCACTCGTTTTGTGATACTTATAGTTTCCTAAACACAGAAACTGAAATTTTCACTTAAAGAGGCAATATTTTGAATCTGTACCAGCATACATTGCCTTGTCTTTTATAATGTTATTGATGTGGCTTTTATTATGTTATTGGACATAACCTGTGCCTCGTTATACAGATACTTATCTGCCTTGATTTACAACTTGGAAGTTGAGATGAACGCAGGACAACCAGAGCTGGGTTTTTAAATTGTAACTATTAGGAAAATAAAAATCAATTATAGACTTAGCTTTTAATAAGCAAACCTGCTGATATTCTGCCTGTGATTACTGGAGAACTATTCAATTTGTGCTTAAGTTGCAAGCTCGTTACTATAAATGTAACGCTCCCCCCCGTTTAAATACTGCTCAGTTGGAAAGCTCAGCAATGCCTACATAATCCACAGCTCCCTACAAGACCCCTTGTGCGGTGTGGTTACTTACAGCCTACAGAAATCACCCTCTCTTTATGATTTCTAACCAAAAGCATCACAAAGCCAAGCCCAGAATCCCTCCACGTCAGCATCTTGGAGTCCTAGCCATGCTTTTTTACCTGACAGGACACACAGAGGCAGTATTAGAGCCTGTTGTCTTGTTTTATTCCCCTAGGTCTGTTTTCTTAAAGAAAAACCTATGTAAATGCCTCTAAAGCAGAATACCCTAAACAGAAGAAAAGCAAAAGCCCTGCCAACGCAGGACACAGCTGAAAAGCATAAATGACCCAGGAGCTGAAAGCAGCGTCTCCAGGGTATCACACACCAGTTTTCTGGATCAATCCCCAAGTTTATATTTTCAAAAATCTTTTTACATGCAGTTTGATTTTTAACATTTTAATGAGCAAGAAGTGCATCCCTAGCAGGCAGTCACCCCCGTTAAAGTGCAGGGCATGAACCGCGTCCCTGGGGGGACTCAGCCCAGCCGCGCCACCGGCAGCTTCAGGACGGCCACCACCTGGCCCCGGGGCCCAGGGTGCCAGCGCTTTTCATAATCAAAACACTGCTGACATTATAAACCCCACATGGGCTTCTCTAAAATCCTTCCCAATCAATAACAGCAGTACATAACTTATCGGAGACAACACAAAGCTCATTGATTACGTTTGGTTTCAGTAGCAAAGTTTTCAAAATAAATGAGGCAGGAATACAGAGCTCAGCCCTCGTGTGTCACAGCACAATTTATGGGGGTGAGGCCGTCCCCAACAGGATTTCACACACACACACACACACACACACACCCCAGAGGAACTGGAAAGGTGTGGGGAAAGCAAGGCTGTGAAACACACACAATGCACGCTTGGCTTATGGCCTGAATTATCTAGAGATTGAGATGAAACAGTACACAAAGCTCAGCAGTGCTGAAAAATGTGGCATATCATCTTGTGAAATTACTGTGCAAGCTGTACCTTAACCCAAGTCTTTTTTATTTTCAAACCTTTTACCTATGCTCCTATTTCCAAGTAAATGGAACAATTTCAGAGCCTCTCAAATATGCAGGATCACTTTATTTCTCTTGTTCCAATGGACCAACAGTAACGAATGCCCCACGCTGCAGCTACAGTTAAACCAAACTGCACCGATGAACTGAGACACAAACCAAGGGTCCAAGACCAGGAAGCTGCTGTGAACAACCTACTCTGAGAACAACACGACGTAACAGACAAAGGGGAACAAGAGATCAAGGTAGAAGTTGGAGAGAAAAGAAATTGAAACACAGTTTTACCTGTGAAAAATGATGAATCATTAAGGCAGGACACCCAAACACTCGTGCGAGTCACAGAAGGGAAAGAATACACCACAAAACCCAACAGGCGGGGGAACCTGCACCTGGAAGCCTATTGGGAAACCTGAGGGAAACAAGATGAAGAGACCACCCAGAGGACAGACAAGACCTTCAGCTGTGGATCATGGGAGGGGGATGGGGGTGCACACAACCCACAAACCCCACAGCCTGATTTTGTTTTTCCAGGGGACAATTCAAACATACGAGAGAATGGAGCATTGCAAATCAGAATGGCTTCCATGGAAAGAAGAGCAGAGTCAGTGATGAAAAAGATAAATGTGGTTTTGTTTCCTTGACATTAAACCAGAGGTGAAGTGCAGGTGAGGTGGCTGTAAGTGAAATGTTCAACAGAGAGAGCAGAAATACAGTTTTCACCTTCTCCAGCTTGAAATACCATCTGAGTCCAGGGAATAAACATGAAACCATCTTTGCATGGAGGGACACCAAGAGAGCTTCAAGAACACATCATCAGAGTGATAAAGGAAGGAGGAGATGACACTGGAGAGCGGGGAGGGTCAAGAGGAGAACAGTGACATTCAGCCTTATGGGATCAAGGGAAGTCAGGACAGGTAGCAGGATCCCGACCTGACCAGCAAGCAACTACTGATTGTTCTATATCTGCTTTGACATTGCAGAAATACATTAGCACAACACAGGGGTGCCATGACAGCAATTGAAGCAAAATATTATCTGATCACTTTGAACTTGGGGTTATACATCAACCTACTTTACTGCCCCCAAACTGTAACTTCCTTTACATTTAATTAATTTCTCTGAATAATTTTAAGGTAACAGCAGCTACTGACAAAGGGCGGGGAAAGGCAGCCACATTTCTAAATGTTATTTGAGTAATATAAACATGACAAACCAAAGCCAGCTTTAAAAATTCCACCTCTTACTTGAACACACCTCTGTGTAACAAACAGGGATCAGTACATCTTCTTTTCTGAAAATTTAAACTTCCATTTGCATTTATTATTAGTCTCAGCTTATATTATCCTACATCAAATTTTCCTGAAGTTCTTATCACAGACTATTCTCATTTATTACTAAATGCATTGTAAGTGTGTAGCTAAAAGTCAGGAGAAGCATTCAAAATCAAGCTGCTTATAAAACTAATTCTCATTTTAACAAGAAATGATCCTGCACACAGAGGCCTGTGTCACACAGCCAGAGCAAAAAGCTGAGAGTTTGCAAGATGATGAAGCAGAGAAAGCAAAGAACAGTAAATTTAAAAGCAAGATTTCTCTAGATTTTTAACTTTCTACCCCCTTAAAAAAAATCAGCAGCAGAACCTTTATGTAGTTTTACCTCTTACTTTTTTAATTCTACTAGTATTCCAATACAACCTATAGCACAATTTTATCCATTTGCTTAGTGCTCTAAAAAAATCCATCAGCCTTTTCTGAGCAATTCTAAAGCTGGAATTAGGGGAGAGGTTTTCTTTTACAAAAGTTCCTGTGCGAGGGTCAGCAGGGGAATGGTACCAGTATGAAATAGCATCATTTCACTGACAGTAACTGATGCCTCTCAGGAAAATGCTGGTTTTTACAAACAAACAAAAACTCCAACGCACAAACCTGGTACCAGGAAGAGCACAAGATAAACATTTCCTAAGCATATTGCGGCCTGCTATCATTTAAATATTTTAAACGCACAAAATATGTGCACAGATGGGCAACTTCTCTACTTGCATTACTAAAAACATATTTCAAGATAAAGCTCAAAATCCCTGAATTTTTTAAACCTAATTGTGACTCTGTTTCCTCGAATTCACACCCCAAGGCCAAAGCTTTCCTGCCACCAGTCCTTCAAATCTGATTTGGCCATTACACGGGAGGAGGCTCCCAGCCTCCCTGAGGTCTCACTCCTTTTACAGCACACGCCAACCCAGTAGATAATGGGCCTACGCTGAATTCGCTGCTCTGCTCAGCTTCTCCTGGGACACAGGCCTAGCAGATGTGATAAAAACTGTGTCAGAGAAGTAGCTCTAGTTTTTGCCTTAATGACAACTTCAACCTCTCAACTAACAGAACAAAAAAATAGAAACGAATATTACTTTTTTCCAGTAGGAAGAAAAAAAAAATCTGGAAGTGAAGCTGAACTAAGTATTTCAGCAGTTTTTCAAAGAGATTTCCTCAAATGTCTTTAAAACCCCTTCAATAAAATGAGAAATTGGTTTTATTCTAAGACAAATGGAGTTTAGCTACCACGATATAAAAATATACCTACAGCTGCTGTGGTAAGAATCACCAAATCACAAAGAATAAAAATATTATGCGAGCAAGCATTAAAAAAAAAAATCTGATCCAAACCTGTGCATAAACAGTGATCAGCTGCTAATGATAAGAAGTGTCAGTATCAGAGAGCAGAATACTAATTGAATTACATATATTTTAAACATTCAGTAACTAAAAAAGAATATTTTCACTCCCCCATTTAGGAAAAATGAGGTGAGAGGCATTAGCTGTGAAAAGCTAATCACGTCCTTCTTGCACTGTAAGTCAACTGCACGGGTACAGGGCATCAAAAATGGGGCTTTAAATATACACCGTGGTTACCGTTTGTTAAATATTATAATTCTGGCTTAAGATGACTGGCCCTTTTAGCCGCTGCCCGAAACGCTCTATTCAGCAGGGTTGCATACCCACTTAATCAGCAATCATTGTTCGCCCAGGCAGGACTTTGTTGTCAAGACAAGCGCTGAAACCTTTAAAAAATTTCAGAACTGGCATAAGAAAAAAGTGATCTTTGTCAAACAAGGACAAATTTATGCAAATCTTTTATAAACATTCACAAACATTTATTTAGCTTTTGAAATGTTGGCCTCATTTGAGAGCATGAAAATGAGGGGGAAGTGGGACGATGCAAAGGACAGCTTAGAGGCTGGCACACTACATAAATATTCAGAAGGAAGATTATAGGATTCATGTTCGGCTGTCTTAGGTTTCTCCAAAGTCCACATAGAATACCAAAGAACAAAACTAACGAGAAGTAGAGCAGATGTTAGACAATGCAGCAGCCCTCTTTTCCACACTCACTTGGCTATACTTCGATGCTTTCATTTTTTCTTTCAATATGGTTAGGTCATTCAAGGATTCTCCTATAGACCCTGTATTGTGGCTACCAAGCTATAAGCTGGACCTCTGTCAGCCTTCCAAAAGTTCCCAATGAAAAGGCATTATGCAAATTCCACCTCTCTTACTCTCTTTCAGGAAAAAAAGCCTCCAGTATGCAGTCATTGGAGTATTGGAAGTCCCAGCCTTCATTTCTGTATGGTTGTGTTTGCCTTAGGGCCATGCTGCTTGTTTTGACAGTGGATCCCCCCAGATAGTTGGGATTAGTCGAGCTTGTTTAGATAAACTTGAAATCAAGGCCTTCTCTAGGTAGACAGCTAGATGTAGCTACTGAGTTTCCAGCTGCCTTCCTCTTTCATCCCAAAACAACCGCAGATTCACAGCAGAGATCACAGCCACAGGCTATGTCACATACATAAGTACAAAATTAAAGGCTGCTAAAAGAACCCTTTGTAAGTCTTAGTGCTAAAATAAGGAATCTGTACTGCATAGTTTAAACAAATTATTCAAGAAGCACCAATAAAGGTCTGCGAGGGAGAGTTAACAAGACGTGTTCACAAAAGAAATACCCTGTTTACGCAAATGGGCAAGATCACGCTTTGTTAATCACCGCTGCACCAGCCACTGTCCAGCCTCTTTAAAAATATATGCAAGTAAACACTCTCAAACAGTGTCTGAATAAACAGACTATCTGAAAGTCAGCGCTGTTCATCAAACACAGATGCTATGATCATAGGAAATTGTTAGTAACACACTATTCCAATTAGATTTACAGTCATCTACACAAGATTGGGCCAGGTTTGATTTCGAGCAAGCATTAATAATGCAAATTCATCCATGCAAATACAACACATTGAAAGAGAAGAGCCAGAGCTCCAACTCTAAATCTAAAAGCAAAAACCACGCTACACCTTTATAAACCTGCACTGTAGTCAAGTCCCAACAGGAGATTCGTTTTCCAGGGAGCAGAAAACAAAACCAAGCAGTTTGGGTTTTTAAAGTTTGCAGTCTTTTCTAGTTGGCTGCAAAGCTCCACATAGACTTCTGTAGCACCCAGGCACAACAGACAGGAAACTAAATTAAAGGGGAAAAAAATGGCTAATAAGTATAAAAAACAGCAAACAATCCGAAAGGAAACAAACAAACAATTAGTTAAATTAATAGTAAACATCATTAAAAGCCAACTCCTGTCCTTTGCTCAAGAAAAAGGATGTGAAGAAACTCGCAGTGTTGGGAACAGTTTAAACAAAGCCCATAGCAGAAGTCTCTGGTGCAGAGGCAAAGGGGAGAATTAGCCACCAACAGCTCCTCTGCCTTGGTGCAGAGGACACCGGTATCACCTTTCTGCCATTTCCATAGTGCAGAAATTCTGCCATCCCCTACTGTAAAATTAAGTCATTTCACTGACAAGATCTTTTATAGAAATTCAAAGCACTAAAAAGTGTGAAAGAATAGCATTAGAGTCCAATTTCTTCCTGCCTGGGTTACCAAAGAGAATATTAGAGCATAGACTGAATTCCATTAGTCACTCCGGATCGTAAATTCTCCATTAGTTACATCCTGTGCAGGAAATCAGCCACAGACAGGGCATCTGACCAACAACTGACCAAAACACATAATTCCTGAGAAGGAATGAGAAAAACGCTTTACTCATGTGTTTGTGCTTAACAGAAAACAGAAGAATACGGAATTGTCACCTAAAAATTACCCGTAACTGCCAGGAGAAATGCCAGGGATACACCAAACACTGCGCTCCCAAACACCAGAAACCAACAGCACTCATGGATTTGCCGTCCCACAACAGGCTTCTCGTGGCTGTGAGCAAGATCCTCCTTGCGGTGGGAGAGAGGAACATGGAGCAGTGGCAGAGCTGTACAGCCAGGCACTAACAGAGTGACTGAACCCTCCTACCCAGGTACGAGCTACTTTGTGCAGCCAAGGAAACACAACACAAAGGAGCAACCATCCCAAAGGGGGCAACAGCTGACCAAGTTTTAAAATACCTGCTTGTCAGACCTGCACTCACATCACCACCACGCGAGACTTGTGAGGAGAAGGAAAGAGAAATGAGGATACGTGATTGGGACACCGATGCCTTCAGGGAAAGAACTTTCCTAACATCAAACTTGGCAATGATGAGATGGAACTGGCGATCACCTCAGATAACTGAAGGTTATAAAAGGATACAGCTTCCCAAATTTATAAGCATTTTCATGGCTTTTAGATTTCCAAACACAGGAATATGCTAAAGAGACCAATGATCAAGAACCTGAGCGCTATAAAAACATTCAGTAGCCATGGAAGCAGTTTTTACTTGAAAACACAGCTGATAAGTACAAAGATGACTGAACTTACAAACTTAATGTTTCCAAACGTGAAGCTAAGAACTTTGGACTTCTCTGAGTTAACACAGAATAATTTCCAGCTCCTATCTACAATTCACTACCAGTTAAATGCTGCTTGTGAAAACACGTGAAAACTTGAGTACAAGACTATCAGTTAATCTCACCTACCAATCACAAACAAATCCTTTCTTTCTGTCTACTTTCCAAGCACTCCTTTAAAAAATAAATTAGAAAAAAGAACAAAGACCAATGCATGCAAAACAATTTGGGAAAGTCAATGAATGCATCATGCAGTCTAAACGCTTTACACTACACGCTTGTGAAATTATTCAAAAGTTACACTGAGGCAAATTGCAAATATGCCAATGCAGAACTCCTGATGATGGACGTGAGAAAATGCAGTACCAGGAGACTTTGATATGTGAAAATCTCAGCAAGCCAGTTACACACACACTGATGAACTGGTTTTCTTTCAAAGCTAAGGTAGTAAAGAAGTAAAAAATACATTCCTTCTACATCATGCATTCTGCTATTTTGCTGTTACAGTAACCTGGAGTTCAGCACAGTTGCCCTCTAGTGCTCACACCATCCCTGGCATTCTAACACGTCTTGTGTGGCGCTCTCGACAGGGCACCCAGCCCTGCAACCCGGTCTGCAGAGGGCACAGGGCCTTGGTCACCATGAGATGACTACAGCTGAATACTGGCTGTTACCAAAGTAACAAATCAATATCTGACTCCATGGAGAAGCGACATTTGAATATGAATTCCCTCTCCTGAAAAGAATGGACAGATTATGTGATTGTAGAGTCCATCGTGTGGGTGTGCGAGGTGTGGAGCGCATAAGAAGTCATGTCTACTTTAAAGTACGTATCACACATAGCAAGACTCTCTGGTTAAGAAAACCAAAGCTGTATTTCCATCCACATCGCCCCATATCTGAACTCTAGGAAGTCCCTCCGCTGTCAAGAATAAGTCATGGAAATCTCCTGCCACCTTGGGAATCAACACAAAGGGACAGTAATCTCCTAGAATTCCCTTTCATGTCCTTTACATGCACCAGCACCTGGCTACAAGAGCTCCAGACGAGCCATTTAAATAACAAAGCACAAGCTGTTTTGTCTGGTGTGATGCTCTTTACATGCCACAGGATGCTCTGCGAATCAAAAAATATACTTTCATTTCCCGCTCCCTTTTTGTCTTTACAGCACGTTCGGTGAGCCCTCAGCTTCTTCACTGCACGTTTTTATCGTGTTTATACACTGGGGTGTGAGCAGACAAGTTGCAAGAGCAGGAATCTAAGAACAGTTTCCTTCTTGCCTACACCAACCATATTGCGAGGGGCTTGACTTCCATCTTATTTTTAAACAACGCAAAGATGATTCCTACATATTACAAGTTTTTGAATGACATTAACCAACCTATAGCACTGGCACAGAATTGAATGGTTAGGAGACTGATACAAGGGAACTTCCTAAACTATTTTGATAGGGATTGGCTTAGCAAACCAAAGTAGAGCATTAATGCATAAGCATCTTCCATTGTAAGGAAATCCACCTTTACTTCAAGATAATATTTTATAGTTTTATCAATAAATTTAAACATAAGTGATAATGATTACTCACTTTAGGCCTGATCCCACAACCTTTAGCTACGCGAGCAGTCCCACAGGATTTTAATGTGACTACCTCAACGAATAAGGGTTGGCAGGATGGGTTTTAAATTATTCATATATTCACAGACTTTTAAGGCCAGAAGGGACGGTTATGATCATCCAGTCTGACCTCCTGTATAACAAAGGCCATATGACTGTAACCAGTCGTACTCGCACTCAGCTGAATAACTTGTGGCAAAATCAAATTGTATTTATTGAACCTGCGATATTGATTCAAATTTTACATGAAAGAAAACTGAAATTGTTTAGAAAGCAGCTTGAACTACACTTTCCCAAACTTAAACCCAATTATTCCTCTATTTCTCTTCAGAATCTTTCTAACTTTGGACTCTGCCTTTTGACGTGGCTTTCACACAGACTTTGGAGTCCAACAGTACCTCGGGTATTCCCAGGTAAAGATTAAGTCACCAATGACTAATGACTAAAGTCACCGATGAAAACAGTATCTCCACCACAGCCCTTTCACAGGCAGGAGTGAACGGAGATGCTCAGATCACCAGCTTGGAGACAAAAACCAAGCCCATCCTTGAGTACATTCTCACTCTCATAGCTCAGACTTCAGAAGTAACTTTTTCCAGGGATACTTACAAAGACTTAGTACTTTGCATCGCACAATTCCACTGCAATAACTGTTGCAGCCCATCACCAAGTAGAGGCAAACTAAAACCACAAAATAATATAGAGCCCTAGAACGCCGTGATCCTACATGAAATTCTGTGCAGACCTGAGGGATGACTACACCCAGCTATTCTATTAGTCTGTTCAGCATATTCTCTGGCCGAATTCTCTCATCACAGAAAGACTCAACTTCTATAACCCTTAGATTTACTAACTTCAGTTATAGAACAGAATTTGGATCCACAGATGATGTCAAAGGTTCTATTAAGATGCAAATCATCTCTGCAATTCAATCTAGCCATGTCATGCACTTAGAACAAGTACAGCACACCCTACTACATACACAAAGACATGAGATGTGAAAAGGTTCTGCTTTTTTATACTAATTAAATTATGATAAAGAAGCACATAAAAGGCACAGATAGAAACACATAAGAAAAACTGACCTACATGGTCTAAAGAAAAGGCAATGAAAAAACAACCTTGTACATGCGATGAGGATGACAGAATAAGAGCAAATGAGGAATACCTATTTTCTTCACTTTCCTATATTAGACAAACACGTGGTCTAGAGGAATACCCAGTTCTGTAGTCAAAGCCCATGGTTTGTCCTGTCCGCTGCCTCTCAGGACTTGAACTCAACTTTCTTCTCATTGGGTCAGTTGTCTCCAGAACGTTTCAGTGCAACAGCAGCCCCAGTATCCACACACAAGGCACGAGGTGATCCCTTAGCCACGACACAGAGTGTGGCCTCCCCCACACAAAGGGTTCCATTCACGCTGCTGCTGCACTGCTGCCAAGTCTATAGGGGTCACCGTACCAGGAAAATGTTTATAACTATCCTACATTAAGTTTTATTGGGCTTTCACTTAACAAGACTGCCTGTATGAATGCAGTAGGATAGCTCTACACAAGCTGAGAGTATCAAATGCTTCAGAAGTGAGTACCAAATACTTCATCTGTTTACTATTTACACTGCCTTGGGTTTACTACAAAGTCGCTTTCAGAACACTATAACCACTCTTGTAGATTTTCTAAATATCTAATTACTCATCCTTTCCAACCTGACTTCATCAGTTTTTGAAAGGATAGCTACTATTTCAAATTACCCATTAGACAAGTTTTATCGCGCAGCGTAGGCAACCCGTAAAGGTAAAAACTTTATATAAAGAATACAATGTACAATTCACAAATACCAAATTGGATCATAATCATCCCTGTTGAAGTAGCTCAGTTCTCTCAAAGCACACACGTGTTGCGAGATAGCAGGGTTTATGCTCCATTTATGGCCAGCACTGTGTAAATACTCTCCAATCACACGACTCTTACAGTGACACAATGAAAGA